>OX465282.1:34922378-35021894 GCA_949987705.1 Thereva unica | reverse complement strand
TGATGAAAATAAAAAGTTATGATTGTTTAAAGTTTCGAAAATAACAAAAAAAATATTGTCCGATTTGCTTGATTTTTGGATAAACATGGGTGGGAGAAGTTGGAGCAGGTCAGGCATACCTCTTTTCAATACCTCTGTTACGTTCTGTTCGTTTACGTTCTGTTCGTTTTGTTATTTGGTTTTTTTTTTGTTTATTTGGTTTTTGTTCTGTTCGTTTTGTTATTTGGTTTTTTTTTGTTTATTTGGTGTTTGTTCTGTTCGTTTTGTTATTTGGTTTTTTTTTGTTTATTTGGTTTTTGTTTTTAACTTTTCATTTGTTTTGTTCGTTTTTTGTTTATTTGGTTTTTGTTCTGTTCGTTTTGTTATTTGTTTTTTTTTTGTTTATTTGGTTTTTGTTACACCCATACAAAAAAATATATCAATTTCAATACTGACAATAATTTGTTAATAACTTTTTATTTTTATCACAGAATTTTCTCAAATTTCGGATTTTGGCTCCTCTTTATGTCCCCTATATACCCTATCAAGGATTTCCTTGGGTAGAATTTGAAAATCAATTCTGTTCAACAGTGTAACCATTATTAAATGAAATACGGCGTTTCCTGCTTCGAGCTGCTCGTAGTTTTGTTAGCGAGACGCTAATTGTTTGTACGAAATTGGTGTCTTCGTCGATTAAAGTGCAGTAGATGTCCTCCTGATTGGCGTCAGGAGGGAGTACCTGGATAGTCCTAACTACCTGTGCCTGTAAGCTAGGTGGGACCGACAATTTCAATTTCTCTAGGGCTGAAATTATTTCCGTTGTTCCGTCGTCTTCGACATCAGTCCTGGATGAGGTAGATGCTGAAGGTTCATTAATAGCTTTTATCTCCTCCTTAGCCGATGTTTTGTATTCGTCACTATCGCTGATAGTCAAATCAATGTAGCAAGCGATCTTGCTAGTACAGGGACCTTCTGGTTGATGTGCTCTCTTCCTTTGATTTTTCGACATTCTGCACATAATAATTGAAGGCAAGAAAAAAAAAATATTGGCGTGTAGAACACTTAATTTGAAGAATGATAGCGTGTTTTTTTTACGGAACTGCATTGGCGAACTTAACCTAAAAAATTCGCAAAAGTAAAAAAACCGGGTTTTCGCCAATAAAACAAAAAGTTGAGCTCGGATCCGAAAAAGTTAAATGAGAAAGTTATAGATTAAAATTATCTTTCAATTGATGTGCAAAATATTGGTTAGTGTCTTATACATGGAGAAAAATGCTAAAAACCGCTAAAAATCGCTTCTTTTTCATTTATTTTTTTCTTTTTATTGATGCGACCTAGAAACTTTTTATTTGGTAAAAATGTTGCTTTTGGCAATCTGAAAACTCATTATTTTTTTTTTTGGCTCGAAATTTTGCAAAATATGGTGAAATTTCGATTTATGTAAAAAAAGCGTTTTCGTAAAATCCTTCGTCTACAGCTCCTCGACCTCGTAGGACATTTTTTCGAAGCTCTTTTTCTTCGTTAAGAGTTGGACTATCATGCACTATAAGTTAAAATTGGAGTTTTTCAATTTTATGTACAAAAAACTCCACCGCAAAAAAGACAAGTTTTTGTACTGCAAGTTTTTTATTTCATTATTTTTCGACTCTAAACTACTATTTAATAGAAGTTTATATTCTTTTTACTAATTTTAAAATAAAATAAATTAACCGTACCGGACCGTCACACAGTGGGACCAAATACAAAAAAGCTGGCCAAAAGTCAAAAAGTGCATTAAATTATCTCAAATTTTACACTCGGTTTTCGGGGTCGCTGATGACGAATCCGGTGTCGAAATTTCGATTTTCAAAATGGCGGGCTCAATATGGTTAACATAACCCCTCCAAATAGTCAAAAACTTTAGTAAATGATAACCAAAACATCTCACTTAGGGGTTTTCGGGGTCGCTGATGACGAATCCGGTGTCGAAATTTCGATTTTGAAAATGGCGGACTTAATATGGTTAACATAACCTCTTAAAAAAATCAAAAAATTTGTTTTAATATAATGTTTAATACTTTTGATTAATTTTTTTATAAGCAAGTTATTTTATTAGGAAGTTATAGTTTATTAGAAAAACAAGATAAGAATTTTTAAGAATGCAATTACAGAAGAAAATCATTGTGAATACAAGTAAAAGTTGTATCTTTATCTTCTGATGTCCAACATTCAGAGCTAAACCCATTAAAAGAAAATACTGTGACTAATTTTGGTGTTCTAAGGCTTATAACTTCTTAATTATTAAATTTACTCAAAAATATCTTGCTAATATACTGTAGATAATTTAATTATAAACAAAAAGTGCCCTCGCAAATTTTCTGTAAGATGTACTGTTACGGAGATATATAATGGAAAAACCATTTGCGCACCTTTTCAAGATGGCGGCCAAATTGGGGGGGGGAGTGGGCTAGAATCCCGAAAACTCAGATTTAAGCTCACACTGACACCCCCTACACATCCCAAAAATAAAACCTTGTCCCGCATTTTTGCAATATTGAAGTACCATTTCCACGGGCTAGTGTTGGACGTATGTGACCCCTTAAAACACGGAGGGGCTATTTTGGGCAGCGGATTTTTTTTGGAGGTGAAGGAATACACCTTTACCAACAACGCCCAGCAAGTTTTCCAGTGGAGCTTTTTGTCCAATATATATCGCATTCTTACAATCCTAATTCATAAAAAACACATGTAATAAATGCTTACTGTGTATTATATACTTGCTTAATGGGTATAGTGCAATTTTTTTATACTCTACATACCTTCCAAAGAAAATTCCACTTTACACGACCACGATTGCTTGGTTACTTAATTTTTTATAGCGTTTTGAAAACGTTAACCTTTTTTCACAATATTAACGTTTAAAAATAAGCAAAAAGAGTAAAATAGCAACTACAATTTCTCAGTCCCCCCAAAAAAAACCGCAATCTATAAACTTTTTTTTAGGCTTTTGGCCAGCTTTTTTGGATTTGGTCCCACTGTGCGTCAACAGCGAAAACATTTTTTTAAATAACGGAGCCTTTTTCCTTTGTTAAATACCTGTGAATTTGAGACATATTGTTGTTCAATATTTACTGTACTACATACATACAAGTTGTTATTGACGGTCTCAACAGCACGGATCATGTGCAATTTCATCTTTTACGTAGAATGTTTACTTGGTGAGCGGCCACTTCTAACTTTTCGCGCTGTAGTAATTTCTGGTTGTTCGGATCAATTTTTATTATATAAACTAGCTGGGACCCGGGGCACCTATGCTGCACCCATAAGCCAATAGTAGTAATCAGGTGAATCATTAAGCAATAAGGGAGTTTGAAAAAGGCAATTTTTTGGTATTTTTGATTCCAAATAACAAAATGTGAAACTATTAGGGATCTGACATGTTGATCGCGACAATAAAAACCATCCATTGACATATCATTTTTCGAGATATGAATTTTCATACACAGATGCAGTGTAGCAATGAACTGCTTATTTTCTGTATTTTGGATAGGACCCGGTGCGCCTTGCTGCAGCTAACGTTTAAATATTTAAAATCATTTCAAAGCTTCTAAATTCAACTTTTATCAACCAATAATGAAAAACCAACTATTCCTATAAAAGTTGGAGTCATTAGATTCAAAATACATTTATTTGAACTATGACCAAATGTGTATTATGATAAAACAATGAACGTTAAAATATTTAAAATTAATGCAAATAGCCGCATCCAGGACTCGAAATTCGAGGGCCATTTTCTATAGCTTTTTTTAATTTAACTCTAGAAGTCTGTAATAACAAAATTTTTCGAGAACAATAAAAGAAAATTGAAAAATGAAACAATTTTTTATAGTTGGAAAAAGCCATGCCAAAAAACCAACTTTTATTATCATTTATATAATGTATGACCAAATTACCTATTTATTCTCTAAAATCCACCAACGTTAAACCATTTAAATAAACCCAACTCTTCAAAATACAACATGCAACTCTTCAATTACTTTTCATGTAGCCGATCCCGAGTATTTTCCAAATGTTTTCCTTTATATGAAATTTGTCCTTACAATAACGAACCCAACAAAAAAAGCAGCCAAATAGGTCAAGCCTATAACGTTTGACCAAATGATTTCACAATTTTTTTTATTGTTACTCTTGATATATTATAAAGATTTTACTCATCCTCACGTTCAAAATCATCTACTCCTCTTCTTTTTGCTGCTCTTTTCTCACGTACGCCGAAAAAGTTGTCTTGCGCACTTGCTTCTTCTGCATCAATGAATGTATCAGATATGTTTTGCACCTGCGTAATTTCATAATTGCAACATGCAGCTTCGTTGCAATGTAAACATATGATGCTACATTTAAGTCCGTACTTCTTGCAACTGCAAACTTTGGACCTGCAGCCACTCTCGCAACGGCACGAAATTTTTCTTAAAACATTAGACGGAATCAGGGCCTCGTCCGTGTAGTTCGGTAGCAACATTCCATCGACGATTTTCCAGCCCCATTCAGTAGCATCACGATCGTTTCCCATCCATTTTCGCAGCTGTAAATACGATCTATATATGTGCTGTGTCGCTGCTCCCTCTGTTGGCGGAATAGTTTGGAGTTGGAATGTTGCTCTCGCTGAACATCTCACGAATTGCTGATAACGATGGTTGTTCAATCAACCGGTGTCTTTTTTGGAATACAGCAAAGATATAATTTTGCACCCGTTATTAGCGATCACTTCTTTATCAGTATTCACCTTATAAAAAATATCCATAAGATATTCAAGATCTGGCTTATCATTGAAAATTTTTAATAATTTGTTTTTGCCTTGCTTGTACATGCAAGAAACTGTATCACACCCGGTTACAACATGCAAAAATGCTATGTATTTTTGTAATCGATTATAGCGCAGGCTGTTATTGGAATACCAGCAGTCAGATTGGTCACTTTTACCTTTTTTCAGAAAAAAAAAACCGTAAGGTCTGCTGGAGTTTTTTGCGTCAACAATACCAATAAATCTATATCCTGACAGACCAATACAACATGCTTACCAGTTCTGGCTAGGTCAATAGAAGAATCCACGAGCAGTACATCAGCATCTTCTTCAGCCAAATATGTCGAGCAATCTGATTCTTCAAGAGCGCGTGAAAGTAAATTTATTAATCTCTGCTTATTTTTACAATTTGATAAAAAATTTTCTTGTGCTACTGTTAAACGAGTATTTAAATCGAAGTTTATTTCTCGACCCACGCTTTTCTTCTGTCTACGAAGACGTTCAAAATTTTTTAAACTGTTTGTTAAGTCATCTGGATAACCATCGAAGATTACAAGCGCATTTCCATAATACTTCTTAACATACTGCACATACGTTTTTATTATTTCTTTCACAGTTTTATCATTTTGCCATATTACTCTGTGCAAAATATAGCCACCATCAATTACATAAACTCTTTGATCATCTAAGGTGGGTGGAGGTTTCAAAATTTCAAAATTTTCGTAAAATATTGCCCTAGCAGTTTTTCGCATACCATTCTCGTCAAAAAGTGCCATAGTAAAAGTGGAAAGTTCGTGACATAAGTATGATTCCATGCCTTCTCTTTTTGAAATATTATTTAATGAAATCCTTTGGAATATTAATAGCGGATTAATCGTTATGACAACGTCGTTCAACTTCACGCTTGACGTAATGGATCCCATTGAGCGAATTTGGTTTTTTTTTGGATTTCATCGACTCGAAGTTTTGCCCGATAAAAGATTCCATTACGGTTTTGCCGACACTTTTTTTTTATGTGAAAGACTAGAGTCACAGGAAACGCCCTTTATACTGCGTCGACGATCTATTTTCTTCATATAGAGTGCAATGTCGAACAGCAGCTCTAGTCGGGGAAGAAATGAACTGTCACAACCTGCCAGCGATATTTTGCAGTCCACCTACTACCAACCATTACTGGCGACTTTGTCATCGGGGCATCGAGAAACAACTCGCTGGAGTGTTATGCCTCCTGAAACGAGTTGAATCTCATCAACCAACCGATGACATGCGCTTTGGTGAAGCGGGGAAGGGCTAACTAAGGCTATGACAGAAGGAATCAGGAATGTAAAGAGGGAAGAAGAAAGAAGGAAAGTTATGTAGGTGGGAGTGTGGAAAAGGCGTAGGACCGTCTGGGCTGGCCGGGATTCGAACCCGGGACCTCTGGGATAGTAGCCAGACGCCTTACTCCCTAGGCTACCGAGGCCCTACAGCTTTACTTACAGCTTTATGGCAATTTATTTCCTCACTTCCGACGAGCCCCGAATATATTGACATTAAAGCTAAAAGTAAGAATCGTAAAAACTAATAAATTTTTGTAAGTCGATCGCATCTCTTGAAATTCGTGACATTCTACTATCGACATGCTGTTCGGAAGTATCGACAGATACATTGCAGTATTTTTCCAGCTCGTTTGATACTTCTGACAAAACTATACTGGATAAAATCCATTTGGCAACTTTACTGTCAGTTATCCGGCGACCACGAGTTAGTCCTCCAATCATGTTTAGAGCTTTCATAAGAACTTGCTCGATCGTTAGGTCAGACCAAAGGCCAGACCAACTTTTGTTTGATCGTCTAATAGTAAAAAAACCCCTCGTTTGTGAATTTACGAAATTCTGAAATACTCATCGACTTCTCTAGATCCATCATGTCTTGTAAGTACAGGTGGCTTGATTTTGCATACAGATGGTGTCCACTTGCGTGAAAATAAGGCAACATGCTTTCTACACATTTCAAGTGCAATTCCCACTGTCCTGTTTTTTCGGCTTTTATAAATCGTTTAACAATATTAATCATTAAAAAATACTCTGCCCACAAACAAGACGTCGGACCTCTCCCTTTCAATTTTTCGATATGAGACATGAACTGGTTTCTAATATGTACAGCTTGATCCTTAACGTCTTCACTATGCGCTTGGGATTGAGTAATATTGTTAAAGTAAGTATGCAAGCAAGAAATTTCATCGTTGTCCAGATTCGACGATTCAAACATTTTTGACGCAAGTGCTGCTTGATTTAAAATATGTCCTCTTACGGCTCTTGCAAATGCGTGACCATCCAATGCCTTTTCAGCGGATTTTTCAGCGTAAATTTGACAAAATGCTTCTTTTAGTCCACTCCCTTTCATGATAAAGCCGATAGCGCCTAAGAACGACATTAACATACGAAATCCCCTTAGTCTAACAGGTACATAGGTTGTGTGGATCAGTCCTCGCATTAACGCGGGATAGTATTTCACGTGCTTTTCAATAGAGGGGCTGATCGAATGTCAAGAGGCAACGATCTTGCGAGTGCACCCGACATTTTTGCGCCGCTTCGATGAGAACAGTAAAAATAGTATCGAGATTGCTTGGAGGATTATTAACAAAAGGCAAGGGGATTATTTTCGATGTACAGAAAATATCTCTTTCATGGCACTTCTCTTGAAACCCACTCCAGCCTTTCGTTAGAGTTGGATTTTTTATTTTTTGATGTAACCAAACGAAATCATCAATATTTATCACGAAATAAAGCTTCATCATTTAGTTTTTTAATAACAATTTTACTCAAGCCCGGAGACATTCCTTTTTCGTACTGCTTTACTGGAAGAAATCCAAATTGTCTTATATTGGGTGCTGGTGTAACGGTTTTCAGCCATGCTATTTTATTAGTAGAAGTGACAGAGGCAGAGGGAGCTACGCACATAATGCCCCCCATAGCGTGAAAAGTTCCAAAACCATCGATCGTATTGATGTCATGGTCAGCATTGTCATAAGAAAATAGCATAAACGAATTTTTTGAGATTTCATACTGCTCCGGATCGCTAACCACAGATGCCTCAAATAATTGCGTCTCATGGTAAGAAGCACGCAAGCCGAGATTTGATAGCGCATTAATAAGTCCCTTCGCCGCATATTTTTTATGTACCATTGCCTCATAAAATCGAAGAAATAAAAGATCGTGGTCTAACGAATGATATCAAGATATGGGCTACAGTAGTACATATTCGGTTCACCCATTTGTCACTCTCTTGTTGTTCCGAACGTTTATGAGTTTTGATTAGTGTGTTCAAAAATAACTGTAAGGTCGGCGGGACTTAAGATTGTAAAAACGAACTAGGGGCTTTGTAAGATTTCGTATCGTAATGACGACTTCTTATGTCTTGCAACACAATATTTGCGGCCATTTCAACTATACGAAGGCGTTCTGTCTCTTGAGTACGTGCTTTTTGTAAATACCAATCATCTTTTAAAACATGTCCTCGAGTGTCTTTAAAACAGATAATAGTATCTTTCTCAGAACCGTTGCATTCAGAATATAATTCAATCTCATCGCCAAAATATTTTCTTAACCAATCAATTATGTAATCGTTTCGTGGCAACTGCCTATCATAAGTTGAAAGAATTTCCGCAAGTGAAAACTGAGAATCGCCTGAATGGTCAAGTATGAAAGTTGCAATGTTCTGTATTAGCAATGACATATCGTCCCCGAGGGGTCTACCAACGATATTCGTAGGACGAACATTATAAAATATTTTATAGCAGCTTCTGCGGTAACGCGCTTTTTTTTCTGCCAACTGTGAAGTGTTCCTTAATCGAAGTTGAACGTTGTCATTAAAAGTAGTATTCGGCCGCTTCCGCAACTCTTCGAGAATAGTAAGGGCCGTATCATCACTTTCAACAAGTGAAATAAGGTTTTTGTGCGTGTCTGAAATAGCATTACCACCACAAAAGAAGCGTGATTCTGCAAAATTGAAGTGACGGGCTTCCTTAATAGCACGCCTTGCAGAAGATATCTCTTCCGTACGAAGTTTCGCGGCAGCACTGATATTGCGTTCTCAAACGTAGCCGGAATAACAGCTTTTATGAATATTTAAGGATTCATGGCTCTCAAATTTGATGTATTTACCATCTTTTCTCCTTTTGCTAGCGTTAACAAGTGATAGAATAGCACGCTCACCAATCCGCACCTTATTTTCGTCGGTATAAGTTATGTCGCACAACAAACAAATGCTATCTCCCGGGGATGCCATCATTTAATACTGTTTAAATACAATTTCGCACGAGTAAATTTTTTTTCTTTCAATTTTTTTCATCAATTAAAAGATAATTTTATTACCTATAACTTTCTCATTTAACTTTTTCGGATTCGAGCTCAACTTTTTGTTTTATTGGCGAAAACGCGGTTTTTTGACTTTTGCGAATTTTTTAGGTTAAGTTCGCCAATGCAGTTCCGTAAAAAAAAACACATTATCATTCTTCAAGTTAAGTGTTCTACACGCCCATATTTTTTTTCTTCAATTGTCTGGAAATTAACATGGTGATTCCGTAGATTGATTGGACTATAAGGCTTCTAATTCGCACAGACACTCATTAGATTTATCCATGAGGGTTTTAATTGAATTTATCCGACTCACTTCATACTTGCTTAAGATTGAAACGGATTTTAAGTTGTGAATTGACTAAAACTCTGTTGTTGTTGTATCGTTTGAGCAAAACTGACCAAGCTTTGTCAGAATTAGCATCCGTTATTTGAAATTGGCGGAGTAACTGTTCAGCTTCTCCAGTTAGCACAGATTTCAGGTAATGTAATTTTTGTGCTAAAGGAGTTAAATAAATCATGAAAGGAGCGCCAAGACTCATACGATCCTGAAAAGGATGGAAGTGAAATTTTGGAAGTCGCAATATCTGCGTTGACATTGATGTTAAATTCAAGCGCGTCGACTCGTGAGTTGCGGGACTTGGTGGAGGTGTTTGTTTTTCAAGTTTACTAAGGGCAGTCTTTATTCCTCCCATAAACTCAAAATATTTATCCTCAACTTGTAAATATGTATCATTCACGAAATACTCACAAGTAGTTTTCTCAGCTAGCTTTGCAAACAGTAGTTCAACTTGAATATGGTTTTGTTCTATCCGCAACCATTGCTCTCGAAAATGAGTAATACGTTCAGATATGTAATCTTTGGTTCTTTTAACAAGAGCCGTTTTCTTATAGTTGGTGATGGATTTGTTTAAAAGATACCTTTTGCAATTTTAAGGCGTCATTAAAGGAAGTATCAGTAGCCATGTTAAACTGATCAATCTAACAATTATAAATTAATGTATCAAGAATGTAACACCTTGCAATTGATTGAAACTAGGGACGTCGCCTCCAGAAGTTGAGTTGAAGATTAGGATTAAGTAATTATTTGAGTAGTAAATGTAAGTTCTAGGCTCATATAAAAATAGCTTGGTGTGTAAGACCTTGCTATGGGTGAGGGACTTGCCTCGAAAAAATAATAAATTAAAATGGTGTGATGACCTTGCAATAGATTTGAAGTGAGGGGCTTGCCTCGGAAAATTAATATAGTTGAGAGCTAGGCTCGAGTAGGTATTTCAATAGTAAAATGGAAGAACTAGGCTCATGTAAAAATAGAAAATCATAAGCACTAGGTTTATATAAATATTTGTTACTGTTAATGTTGGATGTTAAATGGTTGCATGAAATGAAGAACGCGTCGATTTAAAAATTCTGAATACAGCACATAAGCACTTTCACTAGAAAAATTGAGTAAACCTTGAGGTCTAGGTTAGAGTGAAGTTAACATCATAAAAATTGAAAACCTAATGAAGTTATATTATCTCTTCAAAGGACGGTTGAATTAATGCCAGATAATATTCTTAACCTGACCGCGCACTGAAATTGGAAGCCAAATCCGGCTCGAAGGACCATATGTTTTTTATTGAAATATAATTTCCGAAGCTCAGTTCCCAATCAAAATGCACAATCTCTATGAAAAAACAAAACACTTCACTAGGTAACAAATTTATATATTTAAAGGTAATTCAAGAAATTAAAAACAATTCATATGTAAAAGAGCATAATAAATATGCAAGTTCAACAATAGAAATGTATGTTATTTCAATTCAATGTTAATTCAATGTTTACCGATAGTTAGTATACGAATTATATAAGGCACGTCAACATAATTATGTTTACTTTAATTCAATTATATTATGACAATTGGAAGGCAATACTTTAAGATATTTTTAATTGATTGTCGTAATCAACTCACTCAGAATTTCACAATATTTATACAGAAACCTCAACTACGTTGTAAGCTAAATTCAATAATGAAAAAAACTATATGTAAGGAAAGAAAATATAATCCATATCACACAAATGAGTGGAAAGAAAATCGACCTCTTCTTTTTGATCACTAAAATACAAAGGAAACCCACCTCATCTACGTTGAAATCTAAAGTCACCACATTACCACAAAAAGGAATAATAGAGAAAAATGAAAGTAATTAATGCGGGTACTCATCTGTGCTTGCACTATAGTAGAACTCTTTAACGATGATTAGGGGAGAAGGAGGTAAGCCGGGGTAGTTAAGCTTTAAAGGTCAATAATATAAAAAATTACATAGTGAAACAATCCTATTTATTTTTTTTTTAATTAACAAATAATTATTATTATTCTAATATTTGGTGTAATTAGGAACTTTTGTTAACCCATTTAAGAGCAAAAAATTAAAATAAAAAAAGGTGTTTTGCCCCATGGTGCTGGTAAGATGGGGTACCCCCCTGAGGTAAGATGGGGTGATGAGAATGATCACAGAGGAAGGTGATTATTTGAGTTGGCAGAACTCGCAGACGTGGGTGGCTTCGTCATCATCATCTTCATCTATTCCTGCGCAGCTATTATGAGCCCATCTTCCACATAATGAGCATGATATCCACCCTTCAATGGAAACGGTATCCTTGCGGATTCCAGTCAAGGGCCTGTTTGGCTAGATTTTCGTTTTCGCGTCGCAAGGTGTGGCCAACCCAATTCCATTTCCTTCGCCTGATTTGGTCGTCTATCCTTTCTTGGCCGGCACGGCGCCATAGTTCTTCGTTTGAAATTCTATCTTGCCAGCGGATTTTTAGGATACGACGAAGGCATCTGTTGATGATGACTTGTAGGCGCCCTGTGATGAATTGGGTGACTTTCCATGTTTCGCAACCGTACAAAAGTACTGCCTTCACTTTGGAGTTGAACTTTTTTCGAAAAGCAAAGGTCGTCGTCGTGTTGTCCATCCGGTTCCGAGACATTGAGAGATTTGTCTCTCCTTTTACCTACACATATTTATAAGTCCCTGTACTTAATTGTGTTGTTGTTATAATAAAATAAATAAATAAATAAAAATAAAATAAATTGTTTGCCGATTCGTAGCAATGGTGTTTTTTATGGGAGCGGGTTGCTTACCCTCAGCCCAACAGACTTAAAACTCTGTTTTGTGGCGCAGAGAGTTCGCCATTCGCCCGCCTCCCGTTAGCTCCTTCCGAAGAAGTACCCCAGGGGGCACCGCGGGGAGGTGGGACTAGGACTTGCTAACAGGTGTGCTAGGTGTTTGTCTGCAGTGACTTTTCTCGGGTTTTGGCAGAGGTGGCAAATCGGGTACCACCACTTTCCGAGGTCTTTGTTAGCCGTTTGCCCCCCATGGAAACGGAATATACTTCTCCACAATATATACATGGTGTGTCCTCCTCCTCTTCACTTTCATCTCCAGATGATGAGACCCTTCGTCGTTTTGCTGTTTTCGTTGATCGGCTATTCTTCTTTAATTTTTGATTTTTAGCTGTTGTAGTAGTTTTCTTCTGTTTTTTTAACCGACTTCAAAAAAGAGGAGGTTACTCAATTCGACGTGTAGGTATTTTGTGGTCCTGTTCACGCATAACTTTGTAACCCAATAACTTTTTTGCTTTTTTTTTGGTTCATTTGAAGGGGGAGCTTCCCACGGTGGTCCCGTTAAATTTTTTCTAAATTCTGATAACGGAGTTCGAAGTTAGGCAGAAAAAACTGTTAAAATTCAACCTGTTAAAGTTCAACCTAAACATTTCATGGGCACCGAACAAATTACTTTATTGTTGTAAATCTGGCAACAGGCCGATGGCGGAATGGGTAGAGCGTCGGATCCTCGATTCAGCGTTGCAGGTTCGATTCCGGTCGGGGCAGCCGGTTTTTTTCTTTTTCTCTTTTTCTTTTTTCTGAAATGATTTATTAACATATTGGTCAGCGGCCGATAGTACTTGACATAGCGCAAAGGGCTAGAGACAAGTATTCTTGTCTGTGGGATCTGTGGGGTGCGAGTTCGATCCCAAGGGCTCGCGGTGCTTTTTTTTCTATATATCGAAAAAATTAATATTTTTTAATTTCCTTCGGGGAATTTTGTTCCATATTAAACAAGTTTTCGACGTGAATGCGTCTGTAAATTTGCTTCCAGAACAAAAGCCGATAAGAACGAAATTATGGCGAAATTTGCAGCTCAAAAAACTATTGTTTATATCGAATAAATAAATATACCATGACGTGGATGAAGAATCAAAGAATTTTATTGTTTACATTTAATTTCCCCGATATCAATGGCAACTTAACTTTTTATATGCCTTATATTATCTTGATCTGTATGTGTGTATAGTGTAAACAAATCTTGCAACTTGATTTTGACCCAGTTCCATATAACCGATCAACTGCAAATTTTGCACATACGTATAGTTCGCATGACAATACAATCTGCAATCAAATTTTGCAATTGCGCTCCCCGACCCCAGACATGGGTATCAAATGAAAAGGTGTGACAAGTAGAATACACTTCGCTATGTGGCGTCGTAAAAACGTAGGCTCCTTGCAATGACAGGCAATATTAAAAAATGGATGGACTAAAAAGCACGAAATAAAAAAAATTTTAAAAACCGACTTCAGAAAAAAACCCGCGATGCACAAAAAAGCATGAAATAATTGTTTGTAATTCTTAACAACATCAATCCAATAAGAATGGATCTAGAAAGAAGAATCACTTTTGAAGACGGTGCCAGGTAGTAGTTGACTTTGATTGCACTAACTCTTGCTTCGGCAATTGTTTACATTTCTTTGTTAGGCTTATGCCCTTAATATATCACCCACATGTGTTAGCACCGTCTTCAAAAGTGATTCTTCTTTCTAGATCCATTCTTATTGGATTGATGTTGTTAAGAATTACAAACAATTATTTCATGCTTTTTTGTGCATCGCGGGTTTTTTTCTGAAGTCGGTTTTTAAATTTTTTTTTTTAATTCATCCTTTCTCTTTTTTGTTTCCATTTTCACTAGTTTTTTCTGTTCAGCAGCATAATTCTTGTTTGTAAGGAGACGACGTGATAATTGCTGTTTTTCCACGCTTTTTAGCAACACGAGAGGATTTTTTAGTGAGCGGAAGTGGAAAGAGTTGTTTTGGGAAGTCAAAACAAAGCTACTTTCGCTTTTATCGCATGTGGCCACATTAGATGGTTGTGATGTCTTTGGTTCCTGACAAACAGGGTTTTCAGCTGGTTCTAGTGAGTGCGTCTGCTGGTCAGATTGATTTTGTTCTGCTTGTGATGTCTCCGGTTGGTCTTTAGTTTGATACGGTGCTGATTCCTGATTAACTAGCCTGGGACTCCAGTGGGAACACCCTGGCAAAGAGTCAACTCTGCTAAAAGTCGCAGCATTATCAGCTGTTTGTGGAGCTATTGTGTCTGAAGTTTGGGCAGTAGTGACATTGCGAAAGGTCACAAGGACTCATCCTAAAGTATTAAAATTCATTAAGGAAATCCAACATTATACGGACAAAAACATATAAGAATAATGATAATAATTGTTATGATTTTTATTATGAACTATAACTACCATTCATACTGAATATACTGTCACTACTATACATACTTATAATAAATAAAAAAAAATTCAATATTAAAATCAAAATATTATTTCACACCTGGGGCATTTCACGTGAAGCGGACAACGAAAAAAATTTGAGATTCTGGAATTCATTCACTTTCGGCCTAACTGTACTTCTGGAAGGTGTGAATGTGAACACCTATTTTTTTTGTATTCTGTGGCTTAGTTGTCAAGTTATGGGCTTTTAAAGAATTTATGTAATGGAAGTACGGTTTTTTCGGAAGCGGTTTTTCGAATTTAACAAATTTTAGTAAAATATTAAACTGAAGTGATTTCTATAGGAAATTCACTGTTCTTTTTAATTATGAAATCAGATTTGAGATTTGATTTGTTTTTCTTGTAGAAAACCGGAAGTAAACATTTAAAATCAGTATTTTAATAACTTCGACCATTTTTTTTTTAATTATTTTAATTTTAAAAAATACCTTAAAGAATATAGATAATACACTGAAAGTTTCAAGATGAGATCTACTTTAGTTTAGGAGATAGATGAATTCAAGTACATCGATGTCGCACTGAGCGTGGTACCTGGTGCTTACTTACTTCGACTGGTTTGCGCGAAAACGCATTAAAACGCTGGGTTAGTGCATATTAATATCGCAGCGTTTTAATGCGTTTTCGCGCAAAGCAGTCGAAGTAAGTAAGCACCAGGTACCACGCTCAGTGCGACATCGATGTACTTGAATTCATCTATCTCCTAAACTAAAGTAGATCTCATCTTGAAACTTTCAGTGTATTATCTATATTCTTTAAGGTATTTTTTAAAATTAAAATAATTAAAAAAAAAATGGTCGAAGTTATTAAAATACTGATTTTAAATGTTTACTTCCGGTTTTCTACAAGAAAAACAAATCAAATCTCAAATCTGGTTTCATAATTAAAAAGAACAGTGAATTTCCTATAGAAATCACTTCAGTTTAATATTTTACTAAAATTTGTTAAATTCGAAAAACCGCTTCCGAAAAAACCGTACTTCCATTACATAAATTCTTTACATTTTTTTCGTTGTCCGCTTCACGTGAAATGCCCCACCTTGTAAAATACATATCAATCATTAACATTAGGAGGTAATAATGCACAACCGTATGGTATAATTACAACATCAAAATTGTAAGATTACTCAACTAATTGAAGCCAAATGTTTAGTAATTTTACAAACCTGTTTTGTAATAGTCATTAACTACTTGGGAAAGAGTTATGGTAAAGTCACAACATTAATGCTGTATTATTACTAAACGATGTTTACTGATATTACAAAAATATATTGTAAAAGTCATTAACTTACTTGGGAAAAATTTGTAGTAAAATTACAATATTGATGTTGTATTATTACTAAACGGTTGTGCGTTATAACTTCCTACTTTTTTTTTTTAAAATTACCACAAATTTTTTTAACAGTGTATATCTTGAAATACTTCTCGGTTAGTGGAAGTTTGACCGTCATTTAACTGGATCTCGGTTGTCAAAGAAGGGGCAAAATCTACTTCGGAAAACATGTTTGGATTATAGGGCCCAATTCCGCATTTACGAAATCCATTTACTGCTGTAGACATAGCGGCTGCTTTAACAAAAGCATTTCCAAATACTTCAGCGACTTGGCGGATAGTAACGACTTGTCCAGGGTTAGAACGCAGCAGGATGTACCGGCTTGTTCATAATAAACACTCAATGGTCGCATGAACGCAACATCCGCTACTTGTAAACGGTGTGTCGTGTGTGGAGGAAAACACAAGATTATAACACCATGACCTCTGGCTTCATTGATCAGGTCAATATTCTGAGTGTGGGTGCTGTGCCCATCCAGTAAAAGTAGCACGGGTCTCTCTTTAGATGCTCCACTGAAAATCACAAATCTCTTAAACCATTGGAGGAACAGCTCGGAAGTAATCCAGCCTGAATCACTACATGTGCCCCAAGCACCAGCTTGTGAATTCACCATCAGCTCTGGCTTCATCCTTTTTCTTGGAAAGATAAGCATGTAGTTTCCAGCTGCACTGAAGCATATCTCGACCGTTACCGTCTGTCCTCGTTCTGCTGAAACTATGACCCCAACATGTTTCCGTCCTCTTTTAGCGATTATCTTTGAATTTGTCTTTAGCACAACAGTAACCCCCGTTTCGTCACAATTATATATACGGTCAGGAGTTAGTTTGGTGCTCATCGTACACTTTGCCGAGGAAATTGAAGAATTTTTCGACTGCAACTTTGTTAAAACCAGATGCTCTGGCAGCAGAAGTATTTTCAGGCTTTCTAATTGAAAGCTCTGGGTGTCGCTTTAGGAAGCCATTTATCCAGCTTCTTTTTTCTCAGCGTTGAATGGATTAGGCTTATTATTTTTAATTGCTAACTGGTATACTAATGCCTTTAGATCTTTAACCGTAAGTCCACATAACCTTTCTTCCATTTCTAATAAATAGGCACAAAGTTCATTTTCTGCAGACACCGAAAAAACAGCCAGCCTAGGACCCAATGGTACTTTAATTGGTATGAGTAAGTTTTTATCAGATGTTTCATTCAATACTGCGCGAGCAGCCTTAATTTTTCTCTCTAATGTCGTCTGTGGCACATCAAATTGTTTAGCTGCTTTATAATAACCCATTTTTTCATCCAAAACCGCTTGAACTGCTTCCCGCATGGATTCTTCGGACCACGACCCTCTGTCAGTCGTGCGTTTGTATTCACGAACCATTCTAAAAAGACAAACTATAATAAGCTTACAAAAAACAAACTCATTTTTACGGGAAAAAAACAAGAACAAAATTATTCTTAATGGGGGTACCCCGTTACCCCGTCTTGCCTGCAGAGCTATTTTATAAAAAAAAAAGAAACAAAAAAAACCAACCAACAATATTAAGGAAACACAATGCCTACTTTATTATAGGTTAATTTAAGCGTCAATCACAGCAACACCTCACCAGCTAACGTTAACCCGAAGAAAATATGATAAACAATTCGCAGTAAAACACTTTTTTAAAATTTTTGTCGACACTACGCACTTGTGAACTACTAATTACCGGGCGATTGTCAAGTATCATGGCAGCGCATCGAACGATGAATGAACGAGCGTGATTGGTCAATTTGAACTGTGAATTTCGCTGGGTACCCCGTCTTACCCGCTACCCCGTCTTACCTCCTTCTCCCCTATAAGTTTGAGAAAGATTAGTAATTTTTATTCACGGGCAACTTCCGAGAATATTAAAAAATAGTACAGTTCTATTTACTTACGAACAAATTCCGAAAGTAATATTGCACACTAGTTACTAGTTATTCTTGGGCAACTTCCAAGAATAATATATACATACCTACTACATATAAATTTAGTATGTACTCACGGGCAGCTTCCGAGAGTAGGTGAAGTAAAAGGGAATTAAAGGAATAGTAGTCTTAAATAGTGTGAAAGATTACTAAGGATGGGATAGAGTTCTACTACTAACCTGGTTTAATATCCAAAGTCCAGTGTCTCGGTCCAAGTCCCAATGCCAAGAGAGGCCGAATCATGTATTCGATGACTTTTTATAATGTTATCGAAGTTAACTGGAGTAGGGTAGTAATGGGCAACGGTAAGTGACTTGTTCACTCGATATCAACTGAAGTGAAGATAGCACGGTGCAACGGGAAAGATTTATGTGATATGGTTACCAGATCGCTTATAATTTTGTTTTTGTGAAATTTTGAGTGAATTATTTACTTTAGTTATTCTATGGTTAGTATTTGATGAAATTACTGCTGAATAGAATGCTGATGGGTTGTTTCAGTATGTTGTCATCTTAATCTGGAAGAAACTGCAGTCGCTGAATTTTATGTTGATGAATTGTCTTCTTCATCTGGAAGAAACTGTAATTGCTGACGCTGGGATTTTCTTCCTTGTTTAGATCCGATCGCACCGTTTATGTTTTTGTTTTTAAAAATATATTCTGAAAGTAAATTGTTAATGATGCCCTAGAATGTGGAATGTGGTGATTAGGCCGAAGGGAAAGAAGGGGACTTTGTATTGATGGTGAATAATTGAACATCGGTTACAAATGAAAAATTACTTATATTACTTATAAAAAGGTGATAAATTGCATAATCTTATAAAAAAAAAAACGCCTTGTTTTCCATGTTTAGGCGTAAATAAGGCTTTAACTGTTTGCCCTTACGAACTCGGCAAACTACCGCTTGCCTTGATTGCGGCCATATTCTGGGCCACCAGAAACAATTAAATTAATTTAAATTACTAGTTTTGGCTTAATTTGCTATTTAACCCAACGATTGTAAACTTCACAAAAGTAACCATTAACCTTCCAAGTTATCTCTTTGCCATTGACCTTAGTCGGTCGACGAAGATACATCGGGTAACCATTGTTCCCGATTATATTTTCAGAAGTCAATGCTCTTGAATACCGCTTTGAACATATCTAATATGCATAATGATTCAGTCTCCTCCCATTGTGGATTGCAAGTAAAAGTTATGAACAAATCTGGCGACCATATTGAGTTTGGACATATGCTTTCCGACACACAATGCATCAACGTTTATAGCGATTTTCCAACGTTCGTTTCGAATTGTATCGATTCTTTACTGAACTTAACTAAAATTGTTAAAGTGACCGCTCGGCTGCGCCTACTTTGCTATTTTTTATGTTATTTTTCACATAAGCTTTTGTCGAAAATTACTAAATAAAGTCCACTTTAACATAAAAATTGGGTCACAAGGAAGAGAGGGAAGTACTGTACCTGGCTCAACAAACATTTTTGCAATCGGCAATATCCGTTAATATCCCATCTAAGGATAATAAGTTAATCTTGGTGAAGTAAGTATATACCCCGCTATCTGCCAGTTAATCGAACGCTTATCGGCCAGCTGGACAGTATTTGATAGTTCCAGGCAGAACTGTCCGCCAGTAGCACTGTCCCGTGAAAAGGCCGGGTAAGTAGCAAATAACCACTGGCTCTTACTTATGTCTCTGGTAATCCCCAGTAATGAGCAATTTAGGGGCCTATTGTGGATATCGTCAATTTGACGACTTTGAGTCGATGTTAAAATTTCTTTCTGCGAAAGTCGATTTTTGTCGAAATTAGTCGATAAAAAAATTAATATGAGTCGATTACACAATTGTCAAGTCGACGTCAAAAATGTAATCGACTCATATTTATGTTTTTATCGATAAAAATCGACTTTCTCAGTATGCAAATTTAACATCTACTCAAAGTCGTCAGATCGACTCGTTCCGCAATAGGGCCCTTAGTCTAGTGCAATTAGTAAATCAAATTGCATTTCATGATGTACAATTTTTTTTTTTTTTTGAATTTGTTCGGGTACATCTGACAATGTTAAAACGATCGATAATGATCGATACAAAGTCATTAGAGAATAAAATTATCTACAAAATGAGCCCTTAACGAGGTCTGTAAGTTAATTTGGCTCAAAGTTATGGCCGCTCAAAGTTCGAACTTGTTCGGGTGGTTGAGGTTGAATGCAGTTTTTTGCAATTAACTCGTAAGATATTAATTTGGGTGGGTTAATGCCGATTACCAAGCTTATAGTTCTAGTGATTACCTTTAGAATAAGCCCTTAGTCATCGTTCTCGCTTATATAGTTTGCGAGTAATACAACGCCAAAGTTCGCACTTTACGTGCCTGAAATAACTGATAACGCAATTTTTTTTGAATATCTCCTTAACGGTTGCTCATATGAAAAAGTAGTAAACAGCAGAAATACGGGCATTAAAATATCTTTCAGATGGGCTATTGACCGAAACTCTATGTCGTTTCATGTCCGCAACATAACGGGTTAAAAGTCAACAGCGAAGGTTGTGACACTTCTCGACGAATAACTCGCTTCCAGCCAGTTTCGCGTGTCGGATGAATTAGAATTTTATGTAGCCCCCTAAATTATTATCTATATTTTGGGTTATTTAACTACTTTGCAAAATTATAATAATGGGAAATAGTAGCTAAGAATCATCATTTTCGCGAAAACTAAAGCATTCCCTTTCAATGTATCATATATTTTTTATTTCGATAAATCTTTAATATAAACAATACTGTGAGTACTTTTTTGTGGGAGAATACCTTCATCTTCATGTTGACGGTCGAGACACTTCTTAGTAATTTCCCACTTTCTTTGTCTTTTCTTGCACTACTCCTCTTAAAAATGATTGCACCACCTTTTCTTAAACAGCTTTCACTTGACCTTCACTTACGTCTCTTTGCACACGTTATGTTTCCCGGATTCTCGTCGGAAAGTTTTACCTTACATTTCACATTTTATTATTTTCCGCATCTGAGGCAGTCTCATCAAAAACTTTACTTTTAGAACCTCGAAAATGATGATTCTTAGCAACGGCACGTCAATTTTGCTTTCAATTCGCACTTAAACGTCACGTCAACGATACGTAAATTGTGCGTTCACTTTAAAAAAAATAGATAGGGTATTGTCTTTATTCCGTATTGCAGATTTTAAATTATTATTTAGAATGCCAAAGTTTAATAATACAAAGTTAGCAATGATAGCACTAATTTTGGATGAGGAAGAATAAAAATTAAATTTAGCAACAAAAAAGAGAAAATGGGTGCAAAACATATTTAGTAGAAGAAGACAAGAAGGAGAATATCACACCCTGTATAGGGAATTGGATGGAATTGGATGACGACAAAATAAATTTTTATAAATATTTAAGAATGTGGAAGTCTCAGTGTTATATTCTTTTAATAAAAATTGAACATAAATTTAAAAAAAAACACATCTTTTCGAGACGCTATTCTATCTATGTGCCCCTTAATCCCTCGTGGGACATAGGGCGGAAACAGTTGCCCTCCAGCGGACTCTGTTTTGCGCGACAGCTCTTAGCTCTGACCAGGATCTCCCAGTAGTTGCGGCCTCTGCTAGTAGGGTTCTCCTCCACGTTGTTCTAGGTCTTCCAACTCGACGGGATCCTTGCGGGTTCCAGTCAAGGGCCTGTTTGGCTAGATTTTCGTTATCGCGTCGCAAGGTGTGGCCAACCCAATTCCATTTCCTTCGCCTGATTTGGTCGTCTATCCTTTCTTGGCCGGCACGGCGCCATAGCTCTTCATTTGAAATTCTATCTTGCCAGCGGATTTTTAGGATACGACGTAGGCATCTGTTTATGAAGACTTGTAGGCGCCCTGTGATAAATTGGGTGACTTTCCATGTTTCGCAACCGTATAAAAGAACTGCCTTAACGTTGGAGTTGAACAGCCGCAATTTGGTGTTGGTTGAGATCTCCGTTGATCTCCATATGCGGAACAAGCATGCATATGCGCTTCGTGCTTTATTTATTCTGGAACTGACGTCTTCTTCTGCACCACCATTTTCGGTAATAATAATACCGAGGTAGCAGAATTTATCTACCAGTTCCACGTCACGGTTATTCAGCGCAGTTCGTTCAAGTGTGTTTGCATTTATCCGCATTTCTTTGGTTTTATTCGGATTCAGCCTTAAGCCTGCTCGACTACTTTCTGTTGCCAAATTGTTTAACATGTTTTTTAGCTCCTGATGTCTGTGGGCCAGCAAACAGATATCATCTGCGTAGTCGAGGTCCTTAAGGCGATCTAGCAAACCCCACTGTATGCCGCCTGTTCTGGCTTGAGTCGGCTTTCAACAATTCTGGCGGGATGCCATCTTTTCCAGCTGCTTTACCATTGGCCATCGCATGAACTGCGGTTACTATTTCCGTCTTGGATGGGGCCCGGGTGTTGATTCTTATCGGCTGTGCATTGTTGCTGTTTTCCTGAGGTTCCTGTGTGAGTGAGCCATTCAGGGCGGCGAAGAAATAATCTCTCCATCTTTGGAGCTGCTCCTCGTCGCTGCACAGCAGCCTTCCATCCGCACTCTTAACTGCATGCTTTTTAGTAGAGTGCTTTCCCGAGAGCTGTTTAGTAATTTGGTACAGCACTTTACTGTTGCCTGTGTTTGCCGCGTTTTCCGCTTTTTCTGCGAGCTCGTTTATCTGCTGCCTTTTATCACGCCGGACACTTCTCTTTACCTCCCGGTGTAATTGGGAGTACTCCCGTTCCAGTTGGTGACGTCTATCCGGGTCGCTTGTAGAGTTTATGTTATTTTTGAGGGCCCTCCTGCGTTCTATTTTTTGCCAGGTGCTGTCCGAGATCCAATGTTGCATGTTTCTCTGGACATAACCGATGCTCGTTTCCGCAGCCGTCAATATAGCGCCCTTTGTTGTACTCCACAGGTTTTCAATATTTGTGTCGTCAGAAACGGTTTGCTGGTTTAATATTTGCTGCAGGTTTCCAGCAAATTCTCGCTTTTTAGCGCTCTCCCGCAAGAGGTCAACGTTAAACCGTCTACGGTTTATAGATTCACGTTGAAAGTTTCTGATTGCAGCGATTCTAAGGCGAATAGTTGCTACTACCAAATGGTGGTCGCTTCCAGTGTCCGCTCCCCTGAAGCTCCTGACATCTTCCAGAATGGTTCTCCATCTGCGGCTGACGGCCACATGATCTATCTGATTTCTCGTTCTACCATCGGGCGATACCCAGGTCTCTTTATGTATCTTCTTGTGACAAAAGTAAGTTCCACCTACCATAAGTTGATGGGAAGAACAAAAGTCAACGAAAAGCTCACCATTGTTATTGGTAACTTGGCTTAGGCCTTGTTTTCCAATTGTTTGTTCAAGACCGGTGTTGTCGTGACCGATTTGTGCATTTAAGTCACCCATTAATACAATGATGTCTCCCCTTGGAATAGAGCGAAAAACCTCATTCAGTCGCATGTAGAACTCGTCTTTGATGTCATCTTCTGCGTCTTCGGTTGGAGCATAGCATTGAACTACCGTAGTCCTTCTTAGCCTGGTACGTAGGCGCACGGTAATAATCCTCTCAGAAACTGGTGACCAGCTAATGAGGCTAGCCCTGGCTTCTTTGGTGAGTATTACGCCAACACCACTCCTACGGCTTTCAGTTTCATTTCTCCCAGAATATAAGAAGGACTCGCCATTTGGGCAGATATGTTCCCCCGCATCGGGCCATCTGGTCTCGCTCAGTCCCATGATCTTGATTTTATATCGATTCATCTCGTTGAGGACTTCATCCAGCCGTCCCTCAGCAAGCATTGTTCTCACATTCCATGATCCGATTCGTGTCCTTGTTCGAAAAGCAAAGGTCGTCGTCGTGTTGTCCATCCGGTTCCGAGGCACTGTTTGCCGATTCGTAGCAATAGAGACGCTATTAGTGCTAAGCAAAAATTGAAAAATATTTAAGGTAAGAAAATAACATTGTATAAATACATATAATTAAAACAAGTCAACTTCGTTTAATATAGAAAGTAAAAATTAAATTATATTGCATTGGTTAAATGTGTGATGGGATAGCTTTCATAAAATTCTTGCGCTGACGCGGAAGATGTTGAATTTTGAGATGGGGATAATGTTGGTGTTTGGTGTTGCCGTTTGAACATATAGGCCCTTACCAATAACAATCCACTAATGTAGACATTATCTCGGGGGCCTCGGTAGCCTAGGGAGTAAGGCGTCTGGCTACTACCCCAGAGGTCCCGGGTTCGAATCCCGGCCAGCCCCACGGTCCTTCGCCTTTTCCACTTTCCCACCTACATAACTTTCCTTCTTTCTTCTTCCCTCTTTACATTCCTGATTCCTTCTGTCATAGCCTTTTTTAGCCCTTCCCCGCTTAACCAAAGCGCATGTCATCGGTTGGTTGATGAGATTCAACTCGTTTCAGGAGGCATAACACTCCAGCGAGTTGTTTCTCGATGCCCCGATGACAAAGTCGCCAGTAATGGTTGGGAGTAGGTGGACTGCAAAAATATCGCTGGTAGGTTGTGACAGTTCCTTTCTTCCCCGACTAGAGCTGCTGTTCGACATTGCACTCTATATGAAGGAAATAGATTGTCGACACAGTATAAAGGGCGTTTCCTGTGACTCTGGTCTTTCACATAAAAAAAAAAAAATCTTAGCAACTACTTCAGTATTGTTGTAAAAAAGTGTTTTGGATGTTTAAGAAAAACACATTCAAATTCCTCAACGTGATTGTTGTGAAAAAGTGTTTTGGATATGGTTATCATCCATAAAAGTTTTAAATTCTGCTGACGTAAAGCATGTCCCTCGATCTGTAACTACTTTAAGGGGACAACTGTAACTGCTAAAATAATTTTTCAGACATGTAATTGCTTCTTTTGAATTTGTGCTTCTAACCGCGTAAAGTCTAACAAATTTCGTAAATGCATCAATTATTACTAAAATATGTCTTTTCTTTGACCTCATGCTCCTTATGGGACCATAATGGTCTATATGAACTACCTTAAACGGTAATTCACCTTTAGGGATGTTATGTAAGAAACCCTCTTGTCGTACTCTTTTAGCCGAGAACGCAATACACTTAAAACAATTCTCTATAGCAAATTTTATTTGATCCCTAACTTTTGGAAACCAATAAGATTTAATAATGCCTGCATAACATTTTTCCACACCAGCATGACCTAACATTTCATGGTAAGTTTTAATTATTTCAATTTCCATTTCCTTTGGCACATAGAATAGGATTCCTTCTTTAACTTTTTTATAAACTAAGCCATTCCTCATTTCGTACTTATCGCTTTCTCTAATTTCTAATTCTTTTCTAATTTCCTTAATATTTTCATCCCTATTTTGACAAATAGCTAAATTCTGTTCTAATGTGTTTTCTTCAAGAACTAAAATATTCGTATTCCTACTTAAAGCATCTACATGATCCATTTTTCCGCCTGATCTGTGTTCTGTAGTATAATCATAATTTTGAAGTTCTAAAGACCAGCGCGCAATCCGTGGATTAATGTCCTTTTTATTTAAAGTTAATATTAAGGAATTACAATCAGTGACTATTTTAAATTTTAATCCCTGAAGGTAAACACGGAATCTTTTTAATGCGTAAATAATAGCTAGAGTCTCTAACTCATAGCTATGATACTTTGCCTCGGTTGGTGTAGTACGTTTCGAAAAATAAAAAATTGGATGGAATTTATTATCTGATTTTTTCTGCATCAAGATTGCACCATAACCTATTGTACTTGCATCACAGTGAAGTTCTGTTTCATCTAATGGATTATAAATGGCTAAAACTGGAGAACCTATAATTTACCCTTCAATGTTTCAAACGCCTCTAGTTCCGTTGGGCCAAAACTAAATTGTGCTTCCTTTTTTAACAAATCATAGAGTGGCTTTGAAATCAAAGCAAAGTCTTGGATAAATTTTCGAAAGTAAGAAGATAAACCTAGAAAGCTATGGACCTGTTTAATATTTTGCGGGATAGGGAATTCGGAAATTGCATTCAAATTTGATGAATTTGGTTTTATTCCATCTTCACTAACTAAATACCCTAAATATTCTATTTCTTTGCATATGAATTTGCATTTATCTATACGTATTTCTAATAAATTCTCGTTCAGAATTCAAATTATTTTCACCAAATTTAATCTTTTCTTTATTTTGGTCAAAATTTCAAAATGTTCCTCTAATGTCTCTGTAGCCACTAAAATGTCATCGATATACACTAAGATTTTCCTCTCACCAATAAGCTCGCTAAATACTCTATTAATAAACCTTTGAAATACCGACGGAGCATTTCGTAAACCAAATGGCATCTTGATATATTCAAACTGCCCTAACGGTGACACAAACTATGTGTATTTAACGGAATCTTCTGCCATCCTAATCTGATGGAACCCACTTTTAAAATCTAATATTGAATAATATTTTTTCCCATGTAACTCAGATATATGATCTTCTATCAGAGGCAATGGATAATAATTATCTCTGACAGTAATTTTATTTAATTCGCGGTAATCAATACATAGCCTATACTCATTATTCTTCTTCTTCACCAATACTATAGGAGAACAATATGGTGAGTCACTTGGACGAATTATTTTTCTTTCCTCCAAATCTTTCAAAATTTTTTGTAATTCGCCCTTTTCATAATATGACAACCGTCGTGGTGAACAGCGAAATGGAGTATCTTTGGTTAAACGTATTTCCATTTTGTAATCTATTTTTGGTTTATCAAAATTTTGAACTCTCTCGTAATTCTCCTTGTAAATTTTCCAAAACTCTGATTTAATTTGTTCACTCACATTTTCACCAAATTTAATCTTTTCTAAACTTCTATCCATTTCGTAACATGTGTCAACATTCAAAATTTCATTCTCGAAATTATTGATATTTTCTGATAACTCAAAATTAAATTTCCTTAACAGTCTCTTCCTAAAACTAACCTAAACGACATCGTTTCTTTTTCAACTAACAGAAAATTTATTATTCGTTCCCTATTGCCAATAAACAAACTTAATGGAATTTCAGCTAATTAATGGAATTTCAGCTAATTTATTCCCAGCTCCAAAATACCTTTTATTTGGCGTAGTATTTAAAATTTTCTTTTTATTCACCAACTCATCAGGTAACGCACCTTCTCGAACCAGGCTAACTGGACTACCTGTATCTAAAAGGGCTACAAATTTTCCGTTAAAATCTAAATTACCTAAATTCTCCCTAATGTATACTTCTCTAAAAACTCCAGGGACGTCATAATCTTGCATAAAGTTGACACTCTTTTTTGCTTCAGGGCAGACTAATGTAAGATGCCCGAAACTTCCGCATACAAAACACGATCCTCTTTCACGTGGAGGCTTCTTGCAGTCCTTTTTGAAGTGTCCAACTTCGTTACAGTTGAAACACCGTAATGGTAATTGTCCAATGTCCGGTTGTCTAAATTCCTTAACATCTTCAACTTGTTTAGCATTCCTTAACTTATCTAGCGGATTGTTCCTTTTTATTGATGTAATTTTTGCTGAAGTTGGGGTGGGTGTATTGTATTTACATAACCTTCCAAAAGCTTCAAATAGATCCTCTAGTCTATTAAATCTCTGAATTTTGGCTTGGGCTTGTAAAACTGGATCCATCATACCATCGATGACGTACTCTAGTACTTCATCTTCTACCATTACTAATTCATTGGCCAAAATAACTTTATCATGAAAATAGTTATTGAAAGGTTCATTGCTCCTCCAAATTCGTGCCTCAAACTTCTTTCGCAAATTCATTTTGCTTTCAATACGTTTAAACATTTTTTTTAGTGCATTCAATTTATCTGCAAGAGTATAAGAAACATGTGTTGGCTTTGAATAGTAAAAAGCCATGGCTCTCCCTTTTAATTTTGAAATTACAAGAGTTTTCATGACAGATTCATCCACATCATATGTTCTCATAAGTTCCATAATATGTTCGTACCATGACTCGTAATTGTTTTGGTCAGGGTCAAATCCTGGTACCATTTCTGCAATATGTCCAATATGAATTTTGAATTGTTGGGAACATGCCTGATTTGCTTCAGGCATAATTTCCTTATGTCCAAAACTTAGAAGCTGAATCTCTTTGCGGAGAAGCTCATTCTCACGTTCTAATATATTTTTTTCCCTTTTGGTAACTTCAAGTTCCCTTCTCATAAGTTCTTCATCTCTTCTTCCTAATGGGACACCAGCAGTAACGTCTTCTTGATCATTTTCAATTAAGTCTTCATGTTCCTCGACTCTTGATGAATTAGGTACACTGACTGTTTCTCCAGATCTTGCTGTTGCCACCTCTCGCATAGCCTCCGTATTAGTCAATTTTTCCTTGACTAATATTCCTTTTAAGGTGTCCACCAGCTTTGTTCTGGATTTATACCGACTAGGACTAACATTAATATTCCTGATTGATAATTGTTGTCGAATTTCCGCAATTGACAACTTTTTAATAAAATCGTTCACTTCATGTTCGATTTTCCTTGCTGACATGTTTTTGGATGAGTGGTAGACCAGCTTTAAATTTCTTCTTAAATTTCTGGTGTATTCCACCACTTTTTCTCCTACCTTGACCTGTGACGTGTCTTACTGTACAGTACTTTTTGGTACTCTTAGTTTTTACACAACAGTATTTAATGTCGACATTATTTTTATGTACTAATAACCTGCTTAATGCCACTTTTAATTAAAGCTCTAGTTTTGTAGATAGATGGCTTTGTTACAAAAGCACAATTAAAGTAAAGTTATTTTTTGACAGTTGAGGAGTGGGCGAACAAAATGGCACATGTCCAGTTTTGCAAATTGTTCAGAAATCGCAAAAAACTGTTTCTGCCTCTGAACTGATCACATTAACTACATATTTATGAGTATGGTAGGTTTTTTGAACTCATTCAGACGGAAAATTTTTTTTTTAAATATGTGCAATACTTTAAGAGAAAAAATTAAAACACAAATGGATATGTGCCCTTTTGCAGGGACACAACTGGACATGTCCCGTTTTGTTAAACCCTTGAATGGACATGTGTCCTTTTGCAGGAACCCAACTGGACATGTTTAGTTTTGTTTTTAGCCTTTTGGAGAGCTCCCTGGCCCCTTAGAGGCAAGGGGGGATTTTTCTGGTATTTTTTCCTAATAGTAGGGACTGTTACGCAAATTTTAAGGGGTCATAGTGCCCCCTACGGCTTGTTTTTGGGGCCGTGGGAGGCAAAGGTGAGGTAAATTTTAGTGCATTTTTAGTGCATTTTATGATGCACATACAAATCGATGTAATTAGAGCCCCAGGTGAGGTGCAATGAACTTCCATTGTTGATTAAAAACTTTTTTGTATGAAATACGTGCCCTTTCGAAAATCCACATTAACGAATGGTTAAAAAATATGAATATTCGTAGGACATGTGCCTTTCTGCAGGGAAACCGTTACTTTGCTAACAAAAAAATATTACATGAAAGTGATTTTTGAAGTGTCTGAGATTAAAATTAGTTGCAGTATAGTGTAATGAACACGATTCCGTCAAAACACTGAAAACGGCCAACCATGGACATGTGCCGTTTTGTTCGCCCACTCCTCAGTTGATGATTTAAAATGTCGAAAAAGGACGTTTAAAAAGATGTAAGTAACTTATATTTATTATTTTCGTTTCAATATAACAAAGGAATCTTAAATTAGATTCGTATAAGATGCAGTAACTGGACTTACGAAATGAAAGAAATGTTAAAAAATTTGGTGACACCGAAAATTGACATTGTCGATTCAAAGCAAAACTCTAGTCAATATATAAAGTTTAAGCAGGATGCCTGGAACACCATCGAAAAAGGCATGAAGGCAGCTGGTTATAATTTATCAGTACAACGTTTGAAAGAACAATGGGGGAGAATCAAAATGCAAGCATGTGCGAACATTCCTACTTTCAACAAGGAGCAACGACTGACAGGGGGAGGTAACCCGCCAAAAGAACCATCTGAATTTGATTATGAAGTCGCAAATGTGGCCTCTTTAGATTTTGAAAATGATGAAGCACAATTTGACTCAGATAGTTTTAATAAAACCGTGCCTTCGATTGACCCTTCTTCCCTGAATTATCAAGATACTGCAATAAATTGTTGCTAGCACCAGTAAACTTGATTTGGAGGTACCTTCAGCGCCAAAAAAGAGGCCGAGTACTATTAAGGACTTTACATCTTCCAAGAGAAGGCGAACGGCAACTGCAGCAACAGGGGATGAATTGATAAGGAATAGAATTTCCCAAATAAACCAGGAAAAACTGAATAACGAAGAATTGCACAATTTAAAATGCAAATATGAAAAGGACAGGCATGAATTCATGAAAGAAATGCATATTAAAGATATGGAACTAAAAAAGAGGTGAATAAGGAAAATGTACCTAAGAAATAATTGTAAGGATGCAAATTTAAAATGTAAAGGTTATATTTGAAATGAATTATTGAGGTTATTTGTTTTGAGAAATAAAAGTTTTAAGACAATTATTAATAATTGTTTATTCAAATGAACATATCTATTGAAAATATCTATTGATAAATTCTTCTCGTAAAGCTGACCCAGAGAAAGCTGTATTGTTATTTTCACCCTCTTCTTCGTCAATAACTACCTCAGCTGGACTTGGACTTATATTATCATCTATGAAAGCCTGACCCCTTGCTTTTGCGATATTATAAAGCACTGCAATTGCCACTATCATATTTTTTGCGGTGTTCAAATTAACTGCAATTCCATTAAAACAACATCTGAATTTGTTTTTCAGCTGCCCGAACAAATGTTCTATTCTGTTTCTAGTGGCAATATGCTTCGCATTATATCGTTGCTGCGCATCCGATAAATTTTTTGATTGCCGAAATGGAGTTAATAAGATTCGTGACCCCGGATAGCCTTTATCACCTAAAATTACCCCTCCTCTTAGATTTCCTTGCTCTAAACGTCCTTTTATCTTAGATTCCCTCCAAATACGCGAATCGTGAACAGAACCTCTCCATCGTGCAACAATATCCAGAATTTGGCAGTTTGCATCGCAAATGACCTAAAGTATTAAGTTGGTATAGATAAAGGCGATTTGGTTATTTATAGGATTAACCTGAACGTTTATTGAATAAAAACCCTTACGGCACCTATGTCGGCCTCCAAGTTCTCCGCCAGGGTTTTTTATTTTGATATGGGTGCAATCAATAACTCCAATACATTGTGGAAATCCCACTATTTCAAAGAACTTTAATTTCTGCAATTTGGCTTGATCAAATGGAAAATTAATGAAATTTTCCATTCAACTGGCCAAAGCGGAAACGACTTTCTGTATTATGGTTGTCATTGATTGTTGAGATATTCCATGACTCTCGGCTATAAAAATTTAGGTAAAGCTTTTTTAAATTAGATTATTTTCCTATGATATGAAATATACAAACCTATATCTTTTTGATAAGCTCCCTTCGCCATATATCTTATTGTAGCCAGTACCATAATATCCGGCGAAATGGGTAAACCTTGACAAGAATAAGAACTTATGTCGTCTTTAATTTCATTAACTATCTTTCGTGCCGTAAATTTATCAAATCTGTATTGAGACAGCAATAAAATAAAAATTTCAATAATAAAATTAGTATTGGATTTTCACAAATATTATACGGGTAAAGATCAATGAAGTCCTTATCATTTAAATATTCAAAAGGATTTTTCCGTACACTGTATTGTTTTATTTGTCTACAGTTTCTTCTATCATTTAGAATTTCTGTATCGAAAAATATAGACTAATCCCCTTCCATTTTCACAACAATGTAACACGACCAGGACTAATGACAAACTTGAAATAAATAGGAGCTTAATGTCAGATTAGCTACCACTAAATTTAGAGTCAACTTTATCGAAAATATCGACACTAAATTCGTTATTGGTAGGAAAGCTTTTTTAGCAGAGGATTAAGTTGCTAGCAACGACTTAGTATTTGGTTATTGGTAAGAGCCATAGAATTTATTCCTGAGGATTTGAAGTTGATGTTGATATGCAGGAAGGACTTGTTTGGACATACATTGGTTGTGGGCGTTGCATATCATATTGGTAGCTACTTTGCACCTGAGGCGAGTGTATCGGTCTTGAAATGCTGTACGTTAATGGTAATGTAGTAGAGGGTATAAATCGTTCTTTTGTTTTCTCTTCTTGCAACTTCGTCCATTATAGTTCAGAAACTATTGCGAAAATTTTAGATTTTGCCATATGTTGAAGTTCAGGATTGAAGTTTTTAACTGTAGCAGCTAATCCACTGAAAAATAGATCGATTAGATGACTGTGTGTTGCAGAAGATAGCTCGGGTTGTTGATTTTCCCTTTCTATTAAATATTTCATTAACGTCGATGGCGCTATTTCCGGCTTGCGAATTTTAAAAACTTTCGGTAAACGTGGAGCTGGCATCTTTGAAGATTGTGTGGGGACGATTTTGGTGCGTATCAAAGTTCCTTCTGAAGTATTTTCTGTAAAAATTTTCGGACCACCTTCAGAAAGTTCATTCTCATCCAGACAAATATCATTTGCCTCTTCATCCGAGCTCTCAGGAGGTGTTATATTACTGACTGTCTCTCTTTCTTTGAAATATGGAATAACGAAAGACATGCAGTCTTCATATTTCCATTTTTTATTTTAGCAGCTGCTTGTCCGCTCTTTATTTTTTGCTTTTTTATAGCTTTTCTCAATTGATCTCTCAGCGAGATCCATCTAGCTTTACCCACTGCCCCTACAAACATAAATAATATAAACATAATTTAACAGATAATAATAAATATGTTTACTAATGTAATACAATATAAATAGGAGAATTTGATTTTTTATTTTTAGATTTTTGGCAACTGGTGACTCTTTCCAAACATTATCATTTAGTTTTAGGCTGGGACATTCTACGGTACATTATATAGTAAAAGATGTATGTCAAGCCATAATCGACGAATTATTGTTAGAAACAATGCCACCACCAACAAAAGAAAAATGGGAAGAAGAAATTGCCAATGATTTCTGGAATTTGTAGAATTTTTCAAACTGTTTAGGTGCTCCAAACGGTAAACATGTTCAAATATTTGCACCTCCTAACAGTGGCTCGCAATTCTTTAACTACAAAAGTACTTTCTCAATAGTTCTTTTGGCGTTAGTTGACGCAAATTACAAAATAGCTGTTGATGTCAGCTCCTATGGAAAAATAGCGATGGTGGAATTTTTTCAAATTCTTATTTTGGCAAGGCTTTAGAAGCAAATAAATTTAATGTACCAGAAGATAAAAATCTTCCTAGAACACAAGAAAAATCACCGTATGTATGAACTTAGTATGAAAAATCTGCCAAGGCAAGGAGGAAATGCCAATGTTTCTGCTTTTGATGTACGTGAAACATTTTTTAATTCTCCGGATGGTGCATTACCATGGCTAAAGTAATACTTTTTGAGTAATCTATTAATATAATTTCATAGAGCATGGTTATGATTGTGTCTTTTGGTAAAAAATGACGAAAATCTTATCCTGGTGCTCAAAAGAAATTAACTGAGCTTCGTCGAATTGCACCAAAAGTGTCAACCATAATCAGGTTGATAAATTTTTATATCGTTTATTATAAATAAATAATTAAAACCTAACACTTATCTGATGTATTTAATTCTTTGCCAATATTTGACCAAATTTTCTCTTTATGAGTATTGTCACTATACCTTTGCTGCGAAAGATCATACAGCTTCTCGTATCGCCGAACCTTTTCAATTAATTTTTCATCTTCCATGATGAATTTATTTCTTCAAAATAAGATTATAGTTTGAAAAATTCGAAATGCTGCCTTTACTACGTTCGCATTCAACAGAATAGATCAGTCACCTCAAGGCACGGCACGTCCAAATATAGTTTGAAACTAATCTTGACGTGCCGTTACGTTGACGGTCCGTGACATTGCCTGTAAATGTGAACGTGTAGTGCAAAAGTCATTGAAGAATATTTTGACATGACGTTGCCGTTACGTGAGGTGATGTTGACTTTCCGTATTTCGATCTTAAAGGTCGATTCGCACTATACGGTACGTCAACGTCAAGTCACGGAACGGCAATGGCACGTCAAAATATTCTCCAATGAATTTTGCACTACACGTTCACATATATAAGCTTTGTTCGTTTACTTAAAGTTTTATAAAGTTTTATAAAACTTTATCCCAAAACCCGTTCGTTTACTTTCTGGACATGGGAAATTTCGCTTCCCCAGGCATAAATTTTCCTGAACTTTCTACCCACGAAATTTCCTATGGTTAAATTGTTCTGTCAAATTTTATTCGTTGACAGTTCAGAAATGACAAGCATCGTTTGATGAAAAGTTGTTTTCATAAGTAATTTTTTTAAAAGTGAATTAATAAAGTGTGTTTTAGAATAAATAAATAATTTGATAATAATCGAGAATAAATATCGTGCACTGAAAAGACGGTTCAAGGATGTAAAATGCAACAATAATCAAACTGGAAGAGCAAGGCTCACTTGCCCATTCGAAAAGTATAGTTTGTGTTTAGCAATATATTTTATTTTAATAAACCTTAACTATCTTTCAGAGAACTGGGAGAAATGCTTGAAGAAAATGCTGCCGTAAATCCGGAGCATCTGTTGGGAGACGAGGACATTAATGCAACTCTGCTAGGAGAAAATACGGAAAATGCGGGGGAACATGATTCCTCAAATACTAGTAAATAAATTAAGGCATTTTTAAATCATTTATGGGTGTTTCCACAAAAATCGGGCAACTCTGTGTCCGCGGCTCTCCCCGCTTGATATAATTAATATTATTTTATTTTAAGATTGTTAAGTAACAAATCAAACTATTTTGTATTTATTCCTCAAATTTTGTTTAAAATAATAATACACTATACTCTTGAAATCATATTTAATGACCCCAAACGTCAGTCCCAGTCCCGTCTGACCCCAAACGTCAGCCATGTCCGTGCACTGAAATTTTGCGTTTGGGCATCCATATTTCGAAAAAAAAATTAATTTATACTTTAATTTTCTTTACAATTTTTCAATATTAAAGTATTTACAACTAATTTCATCATTTCTTGCAATTTAAAAAAACAATAAATGTGTTTCCTAAGGTCGGAATTAGTGTCCTCAATTTTAATCGTCAGTCCCTAGCCATTAACGGATTTTAAAATTTCGCGGTATTATATGGGTGTAGAGGGAATGTAATTCAGTTGGTTTTAAAGAAAATGATGAAATTATCTACAGACTGCACTCCTTTTGCAGCGGCCGTTTTGTAAATAAGTGTAGAGGCGAGATTTGCTGTGCCAAGTAGTGCTGATCCAGTCACTTCGTCAGTCCCTAGCCAAGTAATTTTATAGTTTAATAATAGGAAATTGACATTAATTAATTAATATTTACAAGTGGTTTATCGGCCTTGTTCGGTAGATAGTGTTAGATATAGTAGTATAGTGGTCGAGCAGTATTTTTTTTTTAAGTTTTACTCAGAATCGTCAGTCCCTAGACCGTCAGTCCCTAGCTGTTAAAGCTGCTAGGGACTGACGAGAGTGGTCAGGGGCTGACGTTCACTTATAGTTATACAGGGTGTATCAGTGAAAATGCCAAAACGCCTGGCTGCGGATTGGTGTTGGATATACGAACAAAAAATCGTATAGGTGGGTGCGGGAGAATCATAACGGTTTAGCCGCTAGGGCCTTTTTGAAACTTTTTTGGTAGAAGTTTACATATTACTCTGTATTTTGGTAACCCTATTAGATATTTTCATGAATAAGGCAGCAATGTACGCAGAATACTCACACATATCTAAAACTGTAAACGTTGAGGTTTCAACGCACCAACGTCCATTGTTAATCATAACAGTCAGTCCCTAGATGCCTAAATTCGCAAAACTCAAAATTTCTCATAAAATTCTACCTAAAGTGACTGGCCCCTTTAGGTATGACAAAACTAATTAATTACGTATTATATCCACTATTAGGAAATGCAATAACATCTTAAATATTATGAAGACAAATTACTTTCAAAAGTCGCCCTAATTTTATGGAAACACCCTTATATATCTTTCTTCCTACTAAAGGTTCTGGAAGTACATCGAAGACAAAGAAAAAGAAAATGTCGGTCGCAGAGCAATTAGATGCTTTACACGAACAGAGGAAGCAGGAAGCGATTGAAACAAAAAGTTATCGTGAAGAAGAACTATAAAACAAAAAACGAACGGGAATTAAAAAAACAGAAACTTTTAGCAGAAAAAAATGATTTATTAAAAACATTGATTGGTAGTATTGACAAAAAACAATAGATTTTATACCTTTATATAAATATATTTAATTTTAAAGTAACCAAGCTATTTCATTTCTTCAGATTTTTGCCCGATTGCTATCTGGTTGCTCAAATGGAGCTTCTTCTTCATTATCCGTAGAACTCTGAAAAATTTGAGGTTGAATAAATGGCAAATCATCTTCATCCGCTAAATTGTGTAACACACAGCACGCACGAATGAAATGATTGAGTTTCCGAACTCCACGCAATTTACATCCGTATAGCTGCCTAAACCGTTGCTTCAGGATACCGAAAGTATGCTCCACAACTACCCTGCAGGAACTTAGTTTTTTGTTATAATTTTTCTGTCGCTCATTTAAATGTCCATTGTCACGATACGGCGTCATTAAATTTTCCATTAGAGGATATGCAGAGTCTCCCAGTATTAAATAATCTGCAAATGAATATGTAAGTGATATACAAAATAATACATTGTTATACCTTTACCTCCACATTTTTCCTTATTTTTGGATATACATATATATATATATATATATATATATATATATATACTAGCAAAAACCCGCGTGCGTTGCAACGCCTTTTAATAAAAAAAAATTATATGGGCATACTCCGGGATAGGAAATGGTTATAATGAAGCATGGTTATGGGTACATAAAAGAATTTAGAGTTACCTATAAAAAATATGCTTCAAATTTATTAAAATTCGAGGTTGAGCACCACCTATCGGAAAAAAAATTATGTGTGCGTTGTACGCGGTAGGAAAAAAAGTATAATGAAAAAACAATAAATCTGGAAAAAATTGCCTCTTCCCAATCTTATTGGTGATTCAATTAGAACAGCGTTATGTATTCAAGTAGATGCATCTAAACATATAACTTCTCGGTGAATTGGAATTTTAACTTTCTCTTTTCGGCTAGCCGTTACACTGCTGCCTTCTTACTCAGTATTCGTCCCGAACACAGCTTCCTCCAGGTCCCGTTTTTCCGATCGAACTTTTTGGAAGCGATAGATGACATCGTTTAACCTCGTGATGACAATGTAGGGGCGCACAAATTTGCAAACTTCGACTCTTTCTACCGTTTTTACTGTTTCTATACTGGTTAGAGGGAATTTTAGAAATTTACTACATTTCAGAATGTGGCTTGGGAAAATTCGTGCGTCATATTGGACCCGCAATTTTGAATTTATAAGCTTTGATCATAAATTCGTTGTTTGCCCTAAAAGACCCCAGATACCAATTTTCATTGCAATCGGAATACAATTGGAAAAATTCGTCGGCCATATTGGCGCGGCCATTTTGAATTTATAAGTTTTGATCAAAAAATTCGTTATTTGCAACCTTAAAAACCCCTAGATATTCACTTTCATTGGAATCGGAATACAATTGGAAAAATTCGTCCGCCATTTTGAATTTATAAGTTTTGATCATAAATTCGTTATTTGCAACCTTAAAAACCCCTAGATATTCACTTTCATTGGAATCGGAATACAATTGGAAAAATTCGTCCGCCATTTTGAATTTATAAGTTTTGATCATAAATTCGTTATTTGCAACTTTAAAATCCCCCAGATTTCGATTTTCATTGGAATCGGAACACAATTGGCAAATTCGTCGGCCATATTGGCACGGCCATTTTGAATTTATAAGTTTTGATCATAAATTCGTTATTTGCAACCTTAAAATCCCCCAGATTTCGATTTTCATTGGAATCGGAACACAATTGGCAAATTCGTCGGCCATATTGGCACGGCCATTTTGAATTTATAAGTTTTGATTATAAATTCGTTATTTGCAACCTTAAAATCCCCCAGATTTCGATTTTCATTGGAATCGGAACACAATTGGCAAATTCGTCGGCCATATTGGCACGGCCATTTTGAATTTTTTTTATAAATTATAGCCTATATGTTATTCTGATATATGAGCTATATTATTGTCAAGTTTCATTAAAATCCATTCAGTAGTTTTTGCGTGAAAGAGTAACAAACCTACATACAAACATTCACGTTTATAATATTAGTAAGATATATATATATATATATATATATATATATATATATATATATATATATATATATATATATATATATATATATATAGTTGAGGCGTTGATCAAGCTAGGCACACCAAAGTACCTAGTGCGTGTAGTGGCCGACTACCTCCAGGGTAGGTCGCTTCATTGTGATTCGGATGATGGTCCTAAAGTGTTCGGGACAACATGCGGTGTCCCGCAAGGTTCCGTCCTGGGCCCTCTCCTATGGATCGCAATGTACAATGATGTGTTGGGGCTTCGTCTTCCAAAGGAAGCAGTGGCGATCGGGTTTGCAGATGATATCGGGGTAGTTGTCGAAGGAAAACACCCAGATGACATCGAATTGTACGCAAACGAAGCGATCTGGGAAATTAAAGCGTGGTTAGAACGCGCGGGGTTGAAGCTTGCTGAGCACAAAACGGAAGTAGTGCTGATCAGCAAGCGACGAAAGCCAGTATCCGTGAGGATCAAGGTAGGGGAACAGATCATCCACTCACAGCCCGCACTAAGGTACCTGGGAGTGATGATCGACCGGAGGCTAAACTTCAAAGCGCACTTGGAGGGCACGGCAGACAAAGCGTCTGCGATTTGTGCAGCACTCGCAAGAATGCTGCCCAATGTTGGGGGCCCTAGACCGAGTCGCCGCCTCCTTTTGGGGAGGGTGGTCAGCTCAGTCCTGTTATACGCAGCGCCAGTGTGGGCAGCAGCGTTAAACAGGACTGCAAATAGCAGAAAATGGAGGGGTGCTTATAGGCTAAGTGCACTACGCGCTTGCTGCGCGTACAGGACCACGTCCGACGATGCGGCGTGCGTGATAGCTGGGATGATCCCCATAGATATTCTGGCGAGGGAGGGCATGCGTCTCTATGACCCAGAATATGGTGGAGGGGAGCCAAGAAGGGTGCGGCGGCAGATGGCGCGCTGCGAGTCTTTAAGGGAATGGCAGGCGAAGTGGGACGAGTCTGTTAAGGGTCGCTGGACCCACAGACTTATCCCTAATGTGGAAATATGGGCTACGAGGGAGCGTGGGGAAGTAAGTTACGACCTCACGCAGTTCCTGAGCGGACATGGGGGGTATAGGAAATACCTCCACCGCTTTGGGCACGATGATTCACCGTTGTGTCCGGTGTGCCCAGCGACGGAGGAAGACGCAGAACACGTCTTCTTTACCTGCTCGAGATTCGCCGAGGAAAGGGCGAAACTAGAAGAAAGGGTCGAGGAGCCACTAACGCCCGAAAACATCCTAGACCATATGATGAGGTCTGAGGAAATGTGGAGGGACGTGGAAGCAACCCTCAAGACCATTCACAGAAAGCTAAGGCAAGAAGAAGCCGTAAGAAATAGAGAAAGGCACAGAAATGCCGCGAGCAGAAGCAGCTGAATGAAGCTGAACGACCCCCGCGATGTAATGCTTATTAGCCAGTCCCGCGGGGGTGGATCACGTCGGAGGGGCTTTTTTAGTTCTCATGTTCATAGACCCATATATGCGTATGTGCACTTATGTGTCCATATGTGTGTATGTGTGGATTTACGTGAAACATAACCGTCATGCGGGATCGGCCAGTAAGGGGCACTTGAGTCATGCCGGTAGCGAATGCTTTTTTACCCCCAGGAAAAAAAAAAAAATATATATATATATATATATATATATATATATATATATATATATATATTAAGGTGGCCCTCTCTTGTATGGAGGGAAAAAAAATTGCTAAGATTCTAAGTCTCACCCCCTAGAAATATGCGAATAGGCAAAAAACTAAGAAATTTAAAATTTTAGGCAAATCGAAAAAGATTTAGAGGTCGCTCATGGCGAACGAAATCTTAAAAAACGATGATTTTTTACCTTTTTTCACTTTGTTCAACCCTTATTACCATTTTATCAGCCCTAAAAGGGTCAATCAATATTTTTTACCCATTCTACAGATTATTACCTTTCTAAAATGATCAAAATCATAAGGATCAGTTTACAAATAATAAAGCTATGAAGTAAAAAGCACAGTCTTTATAAGGAAAAAAAATCAGTTCAAAGAGAAACTGCACTAGGGCCCACTAATTACCGCAGCCTTCGCATTGTGCTTTTCTGTTAATCTTTGATCGTGCATAGATACGTGTACAATCAGTGATCCTCACTTAGCAAACAATCTACACGGGACTCTATAACATCCATGCGTGTTATGAAAAAGCATGTTTTTATCATATTTTATAATATTTAACAATAATATCAGTTGAAACAACAATATAAATTTACGAAAGCTAATTTAACATAGTTAACTTATTCAACGTAAATTTACCAGTTCAAATCGGGTTATAACGTTTTTGTACGATGAATATTATAGCTAATAAAAGGCATAAACTGTACTTCAATAGTGTAATATACAAAATACAAACAAAATTATTAAAATTGAAATTACTCAGGCAGTAGTTGCTTTAATAACGCATTTTTTTTGTAATCAATTAGAATTTGTAATAAGTTTTGTTTATTGTGTTTTTGTTTATTGTGTTTCAATACTTTATTATATTCTTCGAATAACTTCACACTTCTTTCAGCTGTGTCGTTAACAGTTCTTAATTCATGAAGAAGGTTGAATGCTTGATTATAAGTAATATTATAACTCCATTTATCTGGTGGGAGATATAGGAAGTCCGTTGAAATGTTAAACCGTTGAAAAAAATCGAATGTGTTCATCGTAGTGATTGAGTATTTTACGGGTTTCTTATAAATTCCTGAATTTCTTCAAGTTTTAATGGAATACGTTTAACTAATTCCCTAGATATTTTATCTTGCTCAACATCATTATCTGCATAGACATCATGATCTTCCTTTTTTTCATCAGTGGTAATAAAATGCTTTAATCTGTTACTCATTTTATGTTTGATTTCCAATGGAATATTTTCATCGAAAATGCTACACCAACGTTCTCGTCTGCTAAATACCACAAATGGTTACTCATTTTCTTAATAGCAATTTGTGAAATTAACATTTTCGATATTCCTACATATTTTGTAAGAAGCAATAGTCCTGGTATGCTGCTTCTGGCGCTATGGGACATTTAAACCAAGCCCTCACGTAAGAGCGAATGATAAAAGCACAAACATTAGCTTTTTCTTCTCCTCTTCTAAAACAGTTAATTTAAACTCATCTCTGAATTAATATATTTTTATACAATATAGTGCTTTTGAGATCCAACGAGCTTGATGCATTGGACCTGGAGAACGAAATTTGACTATTAGAGCATGAGCCCGAAGCAATTGTGGTTAACTCTAATAATTATCGATTGTCATCTCTGCAAATTGGTTTCTTTAATTGTTCGTTGCAAAAATCTGTGAACTCATCTTTCAATTAGAATTTCTTTCAATTTGCCATTTTCTAGCAATGTTTTATACTCATTTTTGCTTATGTCGTTCCAATATAATTCCAATCTCTTGAATAAAGGAACACCTTTACCATAGGTACCAGGAAATTCTATTTCAAACACACCTCGCAGGACTAGTTCATAAATATGATGGCGACATGGTAAATACAGTAAAGATTTTACAATTTTTGTTCTAATAACGTGCACACTCCATTTAGTTTTCCAGTATTTGACCCAATGATATCAAAACAAAAAGCAACAATATTTTCATCCACATTCCAATCTATTAATAATTCATAAATAGCATCAGCTATTTCTATTCCTGTTGAAGATGATAATTTTGGAACACCAAGTAATTCTAATTTATATAGCTAACGTAAAAAGGTAGGTAACCTATCCACTTCAACTTTTCCTGTTATATGAGCGCAGTCAGAACTAGTGAAAATGCATCTGTCAAACATCATTCGCTTTGGCTGCATTCGAAAATTAGCCAGCTACGCAGAATAAGCAGAATTGCAGTATCGGCTGCAGGGCATATATTCCCGGCTGCAGCGGCTTGATTTTTGGAATGATGTGCTGCCAATTCTGAGCAGCTGGTAAATTTTCGAATGAAGTCAAAGCGAATGATGTTTGACAGATGCATTTTCAAACTTCATAAATTTTTAAAACATTTACCATTTATGTTAAACAATATTATGTAATAACAGTTATACAAAAGTTATATTGCTGTTTAAAATGATATTATTGTTAAATACCTACATATAAGAAAAATAATGAAAACACGTTTTTTTCGTAACACGGATGGATGGAATAGACTCCCGTGTAGTATATTTGTTGAGTGAGGATCACTGATCGGACACGTAACTTTGCAGAGTCAAAGATGAACAGAAAAGCACAACACTTTATGCGAAGGTTGCGGTGATTAGTGGACCCTAGTACAGTTTCTCTTTGAACTGATAGTTTTTTTTTTATTTCCTTATAAAGACTTCACTGTGCTTTTTATTTCATAGCTTTATTATTTGTAAACTGATCTTTATGATTTTATTTATTTATTATTCGCCAAACAAGGCACACTTAAACTAGGTATACATATATGTACTTAGATTAAACATATGTATCTTTTATAGTATAATATAATATTACTATAACTACCGATAGCTACTAAAAACCTACTATTGTCAGAAGGGGTTATGTTAGTAGGGATTTGAGTATTTTTTTATAGGATGCCTTGTTGAGGGAAGGGGAGAAAGAGGAGCTATGGCTATTAAAAACTATACAGCATCTGTTGACGGGCTCGTTCCTTGCGTAATCGGTGCGGTGTGGATATTCCCTAAGTAGTTTAGTGTGTCGTGTGTGTCGAACTACATCATTGAATTTGATTCTGTCCGACAGAAACTGCACTTTAAGCTTTCCACTTAGGACGTCAAAGGCAACGCAAGATATGAGCAGTTTCCTCCTGCTAGACAACGGCATGAGATCAAGCACTTTGAGCCTGTCCAAATAGTGCGGCAGGGTTTGGTAGTCATGGGGGTTGTGTAGATGTCTCAGGGCAAAAAGAAGAAATCTCTTTTGAATGGATTCGATCCTCCTACTGCTCACTTGGAATATAGGATCCCAGATAGGACACGCATATTCCAGGATAGGGCGGACCAAAGAACAGAAGAGTGTTTTTGTGACCCATACATTACCAAATTCTTTGGCTCTCCTCTTAATGAAACCAAGAAGTTTGTTGGCTCTGGCAGTTATATTATCGTAGTGCAGGTTGAAATTGAGTTTTTTGTCTAGGACGACGCCTAGATCTACGATATGATCAACCTGATTCAACATTATGCCATTGAGATAATAGTTATGGGTCTGTGTGTTTTTTAAGCGGGAGAAGGTAATTGCATGACATTTGCTGGTGTTAAGTTGCAGTTTGTTCATGGTGCACCAGTCGTGTAGGGCATTGAGCTTTGTCTGCAAGAAGGTAGCATCAGTTTGGGTCTTAATGACACTATAAATTTTGAGATCATCCGCGTAAAAGAGATGTGGAATATTTGCTAATTTATCGGAAAGATCGGAGATGAAAATATTGAAGAGAAGGGGACCGAGATGACTGCCCTGAGGAACGCCAGAGGTTACTTCGATTTCATTAGATAGAAATCCTTGGAATCTGATAACTTGTGTTCTTCCATTCAGATATGATTTTAACCATTCCAGGACAGAACCTGATATACCAAACTTTAATAGTTTTGCGATTAGGATGGCGTGGTCCACTCGATCGAAGGCCTTGCTGAAATCAGTGTACACAGCATCCAATTGATGGCCGCTCTCCATACCGCATAGCAATTCGGAAATAAGGACCATAAGGTTAGAAGTTGTTGAACGTCCTTTCCGAAACCCATGTTGTTGTTCGTTTAGGTATGGATCGATGAGAGGCACAATCCTGTCATGAACAAGTTTTTCAAAAAGCTTAGGAATTGATGATAAAATGGCAATGCCCCTATAGTTGTCTACCGAGTGCTTGTCACCGGATTTATAGATTGGCGTTAGGTAGGATTTCTTCCACAGCTTGGGAAACTTTCCTAACGATAAAGATTTGTTAAAGATGAGATATAGAGGAAACGCGATATGTTGCGAGCAGCGCTGCAGGAAAATAGGAGGGAGATTGTCGGGACCATTACCTTTTTTGATATCAAGATTGTTCAGACCCGCTATGATCTCATCAACAGAAAGGGATATACCATTTAAAAGGGAAGTGTGAGTGTGCGAGTCAGTTACATCGTGTGCTGCGCTGGACAAGGGGCTATAAATTTCAGCAAACCTATCAGCAAACATGCTACAAATTACTTGGGGGCACGAGGTGTGGGCTTTACCATCCGTCATTGTTGTTGGGTAGCCTGAAGTCTTCCGTTTAATGTTAACGTAATCAAAGAATTTTTTAGGATCACTTATGATACTATCACCAACAGAATTAATATATGCAGAGTAGGCCTCGCGAGACCTAACAGCAAATTCTGAGGCTAGTCTAATGTACTCGGAATTCAATCTCTCGTTTACATATGTGTTATTTTTGATCATGTTGTATAATTTATTTCTTTGATTACGTAGGAATCTAGTATCTCTATCCAGCCATGGCTCCGACACTCTATCCCGTTTTTAATTTTGGGTACATATTTGTCGATGATGTTGAAAATGATAGAATAGAAGCATGAAACTATCACGTCAAGATCATTGCTTGTTAGCCTATGCTCCCAGTCGACTAGGGATAATTCGAAACCAATACTGTCCAGGTCCGCGTTCTTAAAATCGTAAACAAGTGCATTGTTATGTGATGTACGATGCTTGGGGATTGATGAATTAAATTCGAGGATCCACGCGGAGTGGTGGATGGAGTTCGAGAATAGGTTTTCCTCATTGGAAACGAGTAGAGTATTCACTTCCTCGTGCGAATTGGTGAAGATCAGGTCTAGCCATTTACCACAAGAATTTGGTTGCCCGATAATTTGGTGAAGATCATTGCCGTAAAGAGTGTCGATAAATTTTATATCGACGGCATTAGTTGCATTAATAGGAAGTAATTTATTATCTTCCTCGTCGGGGATAAAAGAAATATTTGGTCGATTGAAATCACCGAGGATAAATATGACATCATTACCGCAGAGTGTATCGTTAACTTCCTCCACTATATGCAATAGATCGTCATAGTTGGATTCGTCGGAATTGGAATTTTGATCATTTTAGAAAGGTAATAATCTGTGGAATGGATAAAAAATATTAATTGACCCTTTCAGGGCTGATAAAATGGTAATTAGGGTTGAACAAAGTGAAAAAAGGTAAAAAATCATCAATTTTAAAGATTTCGTTCGCCATGAGCGACCTCTAAATCTTTTCCGATTTGCCTAAAATTTTAAATTTCTTAGTTTTTTGCCTATTCGCATATTTCTAGGGGGTGAGACCCAAAATTGAAGCACTTTTGCAATAAGGGCCACCCTAATATATATATATATATATATATATAATATATATATATATATATATATATATATATATATATATATATATAATATATATATATATATATATATATATATATATATATATATATATATATATATATATATACCTATATATATATATTATATGAATTTTTCAAAACACGGCTATCGTGCGTAGAGCCTGGAAATCCAACGAAAATATTAATAAATTTTCTGTTGTGATCTGCTATAGCTTGTAACTGTATACTGCATCTTCCCTTCCTATTTATGTAGCTGTCCCTACCTCTAGCCGGTGGTTCAATGTTTATGTGAGTGCCGTCGATTGCTCCTAAACACATTAAACTTTTAATTAATATCGTATTATTATTTTCACACAAATTATATTTACCAATAATATTAGGAAAACCAGACTTCATAAAATATTCCGCAGTTTCTTTTTTGCTTCGAAATTGTGGAAATGGACAAACAAAACGGTCTGCGATATCTCTGAAGCATGCAGCTTCATGCCCAGCAAACCACAGGAATACCAGAATGTGTTTTTCTGGGGAAGTTTTTTTGTCCTCTCTCAGTAGCGAATATATTTCGGATTTTCCGAATTCCGTTGAGATAGCGCTAAAAAGTTTTGGGGAAATTCTAAAATGTTTCCTAAATTCTACATCGGTGTATTTGGAAACAACATTTTCCATATAAAAATTGATACAGTTCCTTCTTCTTATAGGTTCTTGTGCAGCCAGCAATAAAATTGCTTCTACAGAATCATTAATTTCATCACTGTCCAATAAATGTATTGCACTCTCTATAATAGTGTCAAATTCTTCTTCACTTGAACTGGTTTCATCACTTTCGCACAAAATTACATTCATAATGTTATTATCTACCATTTTTTTAATAATTATTAAAACTCTAGAACAAATAAATAAACACAGTAAATATTTTTAGAAATGTCAAAACTATGTCAGATAAAGTTTCCACCCGAAACCCGTTCGCTTACCTTTAGCAAATTTTACCCCCACTCTCATAAAGTTTTTGCCAGAAAACTTTATCAGCCCAAAGTAAACGAACAAAGCTATAGGCAACGTCACGGACCGTCAACGTAACGGCACGTCAAGATTAGTTTCAAACTATATTTTGACGTGACGTGCCTTGACGTGACTGATCTATTCTGTTCAATATGAACGTAGTAACGGAAGCATTTTGAATTTTTCAAGCATTTATCTAATTTATCATGGAAGATGAAAATTTAGTTGAAAAGGTTCGGCGATATGAGGAGCTGTATGATTAGTCCCAAATTTTTTTCTTTCTCATCCAAAACTAATGCGATCCTTCCTTAAATCCTATGGCGCTGGAGCTCGAATCTAACCTTGGCCTCCTTTAAGGCATTTCTCCTAGTCTGACGGTCTCTTGCATCATTTCCCCTGTTCCGGATGTTGGGCTTTGATGTGACAGCCGTCACAGAGTCTATACATCTCCTCTTGGGTCTACATACTAGCCTATTTCGCGAAATTTCTGATACCATAAGCCATTTTGGGATACGATTATCCTCCATCCTAATATACGTGGCCGGTTAGTCAGTCTGTTCATTTTTAATAAAGTTAAGAGTTGTGGGTCGTCAAAAATTTCATACAACTCGTTGTTGTATTTCCTTCACCATATTCCATCCTCTCTGGTTGGGCTGAGAAATTTTTTCTCAATTTTTCTACACAGAATTCTTTGCCGTTGTGCTACCCTTTGTCATGAGCAACCACTGTTCTTTGGGTACATAGCAACTTATTTAAAACCGGAATAGCACATTTTAAAATTGCACAAATTGTATTTGGCAAGAATATAAAGCCCTTTACACTAAAAATATGGCATTGAAAAGACTTTTTCAAATATTCAAAAATTAATTTTGACGTTTGCATAAATTTTGTTTTGTTTTTGTATTCATATTCCATTAAGTTTATGTGGGTAAAGCTCATAATTTTGTATGGCATACCGTATTACGTAAAATAAGTTTATCCCCAAATCCCAAATAAAATAATTTTTTTTCTTTTAATTCCCGAAGTAGGCTCATTTGCTGCACATTTTCGAGTAGATCTTGAAGCTTGTTAGGTCTTAGTTGGTGAGGGACTATCTTCCTCTACAATTTCCACTTGTAATTTCTCTTGCTCTATGATAAGAAAAACCATTATATTCTCCTAGAAAGAAATGAAAATTAATTTTGAACCCTTTACCTGATATTCCTGCTGCTTCCAGAGCTTGCAAATTGGTGATACCACTGCCTGACTGTCCACTCAGCCTGTAAACTCAGCAAACACCGCTGCTCTTTCCTGAAGAAGTTCTGACATAATATCTCTAAAACGTTCAAATATTAATTTTTTATTATTTGAATGTATAATATAAAACTTACTTGCCAGGCTCTATGCGATTTCGTCCGGTTTTTTTTTTTTTTTGTTTTTTTTTTGTGAATTATTGTTTTTTTTATTTCCGCTCCAAGCTCTTAGACTTGCCTTTGACTTGGGCAGCATTAAAAAAACACCCTTTTCCAAATTTTTTTGGAGATCCATTTAGTACATGGAAATGGTACTTTAACATTGCAAAAATGCAGGACAAGGTTTTATTTTTGGGATGTGTAGGGGGGGTCAGTGTGAGCTTAAGTTTGAGTTTTCGGGATTCTAACCCCCCCCCCATTTGGCCGCCATCTTGGAGAACGTGTGCAAATGGATTTTCCACTATATTTCCCAAACGGTACATCTTACCGAAAATTTGCAAGGACACTTTTTGTTTTGATTTAATTAATTTTTGTTTTAATTAATTAATGTTTAAAATTAAATAATTAATTAATTAAATAAATAAGAAATGCCGATGTTTGAGTAATGTAATAAAATTGTTTCGCATTTTTTTGCGGGTTTTTATTGCTGTTATGCCATGTTTTATAAGGTACGATACGGTTTAAAATGAAATTCTTTGAATAGTAACATGCGTTACTCCAATTTTTTAAAATAATTTGTTTTAGAGCTGCACAAAAAAGTATTTCATTTATTCTAACTATCTAGCAACATACGGGCGTATTCATTTTATGACAAGCGTTTGCAAGTTGTATAACTCATTTCCACACCACCTGCGAGGTAGAGTTTGTCGGTGCGTTTTTAAAGTGGTGTCCCCAATACGACTAATCCAGGATGCTGCTTTTATATCTACTCTATTCTTGGTCTTTTTGAAGGACTGTGCAGCGGTTTATGATCAATTAATGGACATTTTTAGATTTGCTGAGGAATTATAGCAGGGTACAAAGGTGTCAAGGCTGAAAGTTCAAAGAGAAAATGAAACAGTTGGTCAGGAAATTAAAATCAATCAAGGGAGCTTCTAGTATACAAGACAGTATCGTCGCTGTTGCTGGTACTATGACAACAAACGCTGTTATCCGTACGACTATCAGAATAACTTTTATAACAAATAGAGTGTAAACTATCCTCCAGAACTTGTGTTTTGGCAGTATGCGCAAATGAATAACTATTTACACAGATATAAATATGAAAATTTAACTAAGATCAAACTGAAATAACAATTTTGAAATAAGACTAAGATAATTCAAACTTTTATCACAAACTGAATACGTCCATATTTTGCTAGATAGTTAACATAACTGAATAAAGCACTTTTTTATGTAGTCCTAAAACAAATTATTTTAAAAAATTGGAGTAACGCATGTTATTATTCAAAGAATTTCATTTTAAACTATATTGTACCTTATAAAACATGGCATAACAGCAATAAAAACCCGCAAAAAAAATGCGAAGAAGTTTTATTATATTACTCAAACATCGGCATTTCTTATAAAGTATAGTCATTCATTCATTATTATTACTTGCTACCTATTATTGGTAATTTCTAAGGAAAGAAGGAGGTCAAATCGTAATAAAAATATTCAGAAAATCGGTCACTTTCACACCTTCGGGGCGCTGTAAAACCCTTCGTAGTGGATAAAATAAAAAAAGTAAAGAATGAAAATTATTCCTAATGAAACCCTCTGTAATAGCATAATGGCGCGACTATATTTTGGGCGCCACTTATGCAGGTATTACCCCCTTAGCCATAAGCCCGGAAAAGCATGACCAAGGAGTCAATACCATACATAAGAAAAAAAAAAATTCCGGTACTCCTATGCCGGCCACACGGAGTTCACTAGCTCGCCGGGGGGTCGTGGGGTGTGTGGCCGGGCCTATACCTATCCTGGTTCACCACTTACCTGTGCCTGTGCAACCTTGAATTCCGCCTCCATCCTTCCACGGTCATCGCCTGTGCCTCGTCATGCCCTGAAAAGGAATGACCCCCCCTCAACCATTCCACCAAAAAAATTACCACCTGGACATTCTAGTATTTACAATCCTTTAATAAATCTGTAAACATCAACACAAACATTACATTGAAAACTTAACAACCACGACAATGATTAGCTGCCCGTGTCAAATACCAACAATTAACTGACCAAATTCAAAACATAAGTGTTACGTTATTTTAGGTACATATGTTTGAAGGACAACAATAAAGCGCGCAGTACTGGCCAATACTCCTCGCTTTGTACAAACGATGCTACAAAGGTCCGTGTAACTTAACGGAACACCAAACTATCGGAACCAACTCCAAGAATATCCAACACAAGAATGCCAAAATATGGCTCTAACAAGGAGCCGCCAAATTTACAACCATTTATAAACAAGATTAAAAATTAATAACAACTGCCCTTAAAATTATTGCATATTAATAAATTAAATTAATGAATTAAAGCATGAACAATAGTTTTCGTTTCTTTGGTGTATGTATGTTTGTTTTTAATTTGTTTTTCTTATGCTCATTTTTCAAATCAATTCATATCGCATACGTCTTTTTCATAAAAAAATTAAATTAAAGTATAATCAAGAAAATTTCAATCTGTCATTGTCTTAATGCAAGAACACAAATAAAATAAAGCTGTATTGCTGTGGTGCAACCCATTTACCAATGCTGATTGGCAGTCGCCTGTACTTCTTGAGGGTGTCCCCAGGAGCGGCTGGCTTTACTACCGGTCTTTCAGGATCCGCTAGTTGTACTAGTTCGAGGAGTTCGCCTTCGGCTGGTTGCCATTCACACCTTAAGCTAACCACGTAGCTAACACAGTTATTAAAAATGTACCTACTTTCGTGTGGGGTATCGGTCCTTCCAAATATGAGTTGTTCCTTCCAGGGAACGGTGACCTCGCACAGATGTAATTGGTTAGAACCCAATATTACTGTCTTCCTCCAGATGCCCTTCCTTCAGCCAATTGGAAAAGTCGTCATCCAGATGCAAAAGTTGAAGAATTACGATAAGGCTGATTTCCCTCTTCTAAAGTCAGCTTCCAGCAAAAGTTGAAGAATTACGATGAGGCTGATTTCCTCTTCTAACGTCAGCTTCTCCGGAAGTTTTTCTGGACCAATCGGACTAAACTGGAGTTAACCTTTACCGATGTGGACAACCAACTTGGTATATTTATTTTTATATATATTTATTTTTATATTTATGCACGAAACTACAGGCTCTCCGGGTTGATGTTTTTTTTTCTCCTATCCCTGACAGACTGCCAGAGCCGACCAAAAACTTTTTCCTTCCCAGACTGACTACTAAATTTTTCTTTCCTATTTTTGTTTTATTTTCCCCGCCTACTTTTTGGTTTCGAACAACTTCTGAATTTCATTCTCGACAGTGATTTTTAGTCAAGTAATTATTTAGAGATTTTTGAGCAAAACTGACCGTTACATTCCCTCGGGTCCACAAAGCCGACTCGCGAGGCAGTGAGGAGCCGAAAAAAACGGTCGCCGTAGGTCTAATATCTTTGGCGCCAATGTGGGACTCGACTCACGACCTGAGAATAGGATTCTCATGCCCTAGTGAGCTAGCCGGGCTACTACACAGGTAAGAGGAGTAACGAGGAGTGCTTACGCCAACTTTTGAAAAGGTGGAGCAGTCAGTAGATCACTCGGAAGAATATCTGGAAGTACCAGGATCCGGCTGAAGGCAATTCCATATTGTCCCCCTCCGTTTCCTGTAAACTTACAGACATTCTCGTCAGAACCGGTTTCCTCTCATACCGTGGAGTCAATCTCACGCAATCCCACATTGCATGTGACTCACCCCAGTAGGACGACAGGCAACTAATTCGCCGAGGTACACCCACAGCCTGACCAAAATTTATAAAAAAATTAAAAGGAAACCTTGAAGAAATCACCGACGTAGGTCTTTGGCGTGATATACACCGTAATTTGCAATGGCCAGTCTGGAAAACCTCCCAACGAAATACTTGGGGTTGCGAATAACAGGCGAAAGACAATACCACATTGTCCCCCGACGGATATCCACAAGTCTCCCAACATTTACGTACAAGCCCAGTTTGCTTTCGCTCCATTGGGCCAGTCTCCAGCAATACCACATTGCCTTTGACTCCCTCCGGTGGAACGACAGCCAAACAGTCTGCTGAGAGACATTCTCCAGACTGACCGAAGAATAAAGAGACCAGCAACGAATACCCTAAATTTATAAACTAACATCGGTCTACGATATTATGAGGTGGTGCCTAATCTTTCCGAAAAAACGCACAATAATTTTAACTTGCAATGTCGTGGTGGTTTTGTAACAACCAGACCTTCTATAATGATGTCACCAAAACAATAATGAAAAATTGAAGAATAATTATTTTATTTTTTTCAGGGTAATCTAGATTGTCTGCGGAAGGTATGGTTACGTACGGCTGACCAGAATAACTCGACACCTCGCAGCCTACGACCGTTCGGTTCGTACTGACTAAGTAGACCCTGCTGATAGGCCAACATTAATCGAAGTAGATTTCTAAAAACACTACCCTTCTCGAGATTCAACGAATCCAGCAGCCCGTATAATTTAGCTCCCGTAATGCCTACTTCCGGTTGGGCAATGCACCGGTTGTAGATCATCTCCATCGCCTGACTTAATACAACAGGATTATCTTTAAAATCTTTAAATATAATTAGGACTCTCGATGCAATGGTATCGAACGATCCCGGATTATCTGTTAAACCGTCCATCACATTAAAAAGATAGCTCAACGCTGCGACCTCGTCAAGTGTTTGTGAAGTGGAAACCCGTTTAGCCCTAGGAGCAGCATGGGCACTAGTAGACGATGGACGATAGTCCGCCTTAGGAACGAACTCCTTCGCGAAAGGAGATAAAGCCGAAAATAAACGGCCTTCTTAGCACCTTATGAATGATGGGCAGGCCATAATAGGTGCGTCCGCAAGTATCGCCCATGATTACCTAGGATAGTAGCAACAAACACGCCAAGAAGGTTTGAAGAGAAGAAAAAAATTTTGTGCGAAAATAGATTCAATTAGATGATGATAAAATTGTAAGATTGAGTACGTATCCCACAAGGAAACCAAAATCAACAGCAATTAGTGTGTAGCGACAAAACAATAAAAGTGTATTAGTGTATATAGGTTAGTGTAGGTGAGTGATTAGATGCTTTGATTCAATATATGTGAGGAATGGTTGAGGCAGACGACAATTCCCTCAGGGCTCCCGCATGTCGATGTCCTCGATGGCAGGGACTATGACTCACAGTCACCACCAAGTGTCATCCACATCGCCGACACAGCTTCAGGTCCGCATCCAAAAGAAGGACGGAAACAAAAATCCAAAGTCGCATAGTAGTCCATTCAAAACGCGCGTTATGGTGTTCCAAAATAACACCGTTACGAAAATCGAACCCTAAACGTTTTTGGGGTCGCTGATCACGAAAATCGGGGTCCCGCGGTCCCAAAATTAGGGCGTCACCCCCAAAAATGCAAAAAACCACCTTTTTTAGTGGGTTTTCGCGATTATTTCAGTAATAATTTAAACTAATGCGATGAAATGCACTTTTTTTAATATTTATTGGCGAAGGGGGTTGTATTATACTAAATTTAGGCGAGCCTAATGGTAAGGGGTACCCCTAAAGGGTTGAAAGTACCCCTAAATTGGCGAAAAATGGCAAAAATTGCAAAAAAAATTTTTTTCAAGTTTTTGCTTCAAATTCGATTGTGGGCAAACTGGCAGGCAAAAATAAATTATTTTCAATCCTTAAGGGGTTAAAACTACCCCTACTATAATAAAAACAACTTTATATAAAAAAAATGCCAAAAATTTGGGACCGCGGGACCTCGATTTTCGTGACCCCAAAAACCTTTAGGGTTCGATTTTCTTAACGGTGTTATTTTGGAACACCCCCCCCCTAATTTTCAATTAACTATATTTTAGGGGTACTTTTAACCCCTTAAGGGTTGAAAATAATTTATTTTTGCCTGCCAGTTCGACGACAATCGAATTTGAAGCAAAAACTTGAAATTTTTTTTACAATTTCTGCCATTCTTCGCCAATTTAGGGTACTTTCAACAATTTAGGGGTACCCTTTACCATTAAGGTCGCTTTAATTTAGTATAATACAACCCCCTTCGCAAATAAATATTAAAAAAGTGCATTTCATCGCATTAGTTTACATTATTACTGAAATAATCGCGAAAACCCCCTAAAAAGGAGTTTTTTGCATTTTTAGGGGTGACGCCCTAATTTTGGGACCGCGGGACCTCGATTTTCGTGATCAGCGACCCCAAAAACCTTTAGGGTTCGATTTTCTTAACGGTGTTATTTTGGAACACCACCCCCCCCCCTAATTTTCTATTAACTATATTTTAGGGGTACTTTTAACCCCTTAAGGGTTGAAAATAATTTATTTTTGCCTGCCAGTTCGCCCACAATCGAATTTGAAGCAAAAACTTGAAAAAATTTTTTTTTTGCAATTTTTGCCTTTTTTCGCCAATTTAGGGGTACTTTCAACCCTTTAGGGGTACCCCTTACCATTAGGCTCGCCTAAATTTAGTATAAAACAACCCCCTTCGCCAATAAATATTAAAAAAAGTGCATTTCATCGCATTAGTTTTCATTCTTATTGAAATAATCGCGAAAACCCCCTAAAAAGGATTTTTTTGCATTTTTAGGGGTGACGCCCTAATTTAGGGACCGCGGCACCTCGATTTTCGTGATCAGCGACCCCAAAAACGTTTAGGGTTCGATTTTCTTAACGGTGTTGTTTTGGAACACCCCCCCCCCCGCGTTTTGAATGGACTATAGTCACGAAAAGAAAGGAAACTTCTTCAAAAATAAAAAAAATTTGGGGGATCCGCTGTTCAACCACAACCGAGCTACCTTTCGGAAAATCAATCTGAAGGGTATGTACAGACGGAGAAAAACGAATCAGGACAAAAACAAAGAATAGAATTTAAAAAAGCTGGATGGACCATCAGAAGGGCAAGGGGCGCAGTGGCAGGCGGTAACACGCCTGATACCAGAGACCGTTAAGCCCTTGGACCAACTTCAACGTCCACCAGGAAAATTAAAAGAAGATCCTGTTCACGGACCGACGCAATGGCAGGCGGTATCACGCCTGATACCAGAGTCGCCGACCCTAGAAACAGGACAGGGATGAACCACTACTACACCTGCACGCATAGCCAAGCGAACACCGCTTGTTAGCAAGCCGTGCAGGTCAGCATGGTTCGAAGCTACTCCAAAAAGAAGAAGTTACCGCAGAAGATAAAGGGTAGGCCTAAAGGCGAAAACAAAGAAAAATTCATGTAGAATTTGGACAAGGATGCTGCAAAAAATTCGAAAAATAGACAAGAGCTAAGGCCTTGCGGTACTACCTTAGCCCACAGCGAGCGCTTGGTAAAAGTGGTGAACCATAAACAAAAAAAGTCAAACATTGTCCGTGAAGGCACAAGTGGTACTAAACACAAAAAAATTTAAACTTCAAGGTCCGTGTAGGACTATTAACGGGCTGTAAAAGCGCCATTTATGTAATAGCATAATGGCGCGAACTATATTTTGGGCGCCACTTATGCAGGTATTACCCCCTTAGCCATAAGCCCGGAAAAGCATGACCAAGTAGTCAATACCATACATAAGAAAAAAAAATTCCGGAACTCCTATGCCGGCCACACGGAGTTCACTAGCTCGCCGAGGGGTCGTGGGGTGTGTGGCCGGGCCTATACCTATCCTGGTTCACCACTTACCTGTGCCTGTGCAACCTTGAATTCCGCCTCCATCCTTCCACGGTCATCGCCTGTGCCTCGTCATGCCCTGAAAAGGAATGACCCCCCCTCAACCATTCCACCAAAAAAAATTACCACCTGGACATTCTAGTATTTACAATCCTTTAATAAATCTGTAAACATCAACACAAACATTACATTGAAAACTTAACAACCACGACAATGATTAGCTGCCCGTGTCAAATACCAACAATTAACTGACCAAATTCAAAACATAAGTGTTACGTTATTTTAGGTACATATGTTTGAAGGACAACAATAAAGCGCGCAGTACTGGCCAATACTCCTCGCTTTGTACAAACGATGCTACAAAGGTCCGTGTAACTTAACGAAACACCAAACTATCGGAACCAACTCCAAGAATATCCAACACAAGAATGCCAAAATATGGCTCTAACAAGGAGCCGCCAAATTTACAACCATTTATAAACAAGATTAAAAATTAATAACAACTGCCCTTAAAATTATTGCATATTAATAAATTAAATTAATGAATTAAAGCATGAACAATAGTTTTCGTTTCTTTGGTGTATGTATGTTTGTTTTTAATTTGTTTTTCTTATGCTCATTTTTCAAATCAATTCATATCGCATACGTCTTTTTCATAAAAAAATTAAATTAAAGTATAATCAAGAAAATTTCAATCTGTCATTGTCTTAATGCAAGAACACAAATAAAATAAAGCTGTATTGCTGTGGTGCAACCCATTTACCAATGCTGATTGGCAGTCGCCTGTACTTCTTGAGGGTGTCCCCAGGAGCGGCTGGCTTTACTACCGGTCCTTCAGGATCCGCTAGTTGTACTAGTTCGAGGAGTTCGCCTTCGGCTGGTTGCCATTCACACCTTAAGCTAACCACGTAGCTAACACAGTTATTAAAAATGTCGGTCCTTCCAAATATGAGTTGTTCCTTCCAGGGAACGGTGACCTCGCACAGATGTAATTGGTTAGAACCCAATATTACTGCCTTCCTCCAGATGCCCTTCCTTCAGCCAATTGGAAAAGTCGTCATCCAGATGCAAAAGTTGAAGAATTACGATAAGGCTGATTTCCCTCTTCTAAAGTCAGCTTCCAGCAAAAGTTGAAGAATTACGATGAGGCTGATTTCCTCTTCTAACGTCAGCTTCTCCGGAAGTTTTTCTGGACCAATCGGACTAAACTGGAGTTAACCTTTACCGATGTGGACAACCAACTTGGTATATTTATTTTTATATACGAGGTGTGGCTATTAAATAACGAGACTGACGCTGTAAAACATTTTATTTTTATTTCATACATTTTTACTTGTTATCACCTTCAATATACACCCCTCCTCTATCCCTACAACGCTCCATGCGAATCTTCCATTGTTCGAAACAGTGCTGGAAGTCTTTTTCTGTCAGCTCCTTCAGGACGCGTGCCGCTTTCTCTTTCACAGCTTCAACAGACTCAAATCTTGTTCCTTTTAATGCAGATTTCACCTTAGGAAACAGATAGAAGTCGCACGGCGCAATATCCGGCGAATAAGGCGGATGGTCTAACACTGGGATGCTGAATTTGGCTAGAAACCTCTTAACAGACAATGCGGAATGTGTTGCGACAATGCGTTGCTCTACTGTTACACTTAACATTTTTCCGGCGAAACAAAAAAACAACTCTAATGCGAACGAAGGCTACGGCTGTACTGATTTGTTTACAGAAGCGAGAGGCACTACATTCGAAAGAGAAGGATTCACGATAACAGCTGTTGGTTGCTGGCGTTTGGCGCATGCGCACTTCTTCTGTAGCAGCGTCAGTCTCGTTATTTAATAGCCACACCTCGTATATTTATTTTTATATTTATGCACGAAACTACAGGCTCTCCGGGTTGATGTTTTTTTTTCTCCTATCCCTGACAGACTGCCGGAGCCGACCAAAAACTTTTTCCTTCCCAGACTGACTACTAAATTTTTCTTTCCTATTTTTGTTTTATTTTCCCCGCCTACTTTTTGGTTTCGAACAACTTCTGAATTTCATTCTCGACAGTGATTTTTAGTCAAGTAATTATTTAGAGATTTTTGAGCAAAACTGACCGTTACACCTCTACAAAAAACTTGTTATTATTTTTTTTGGTAAAGTTGAAGAAAAGAAAGTTATAGTCTTTAAAAGAAAATATTGTGACTATTTTTTGTGTTCTAAGGCTTATAACTTCTTAATTATTCATTTTATCACAAAATTTAGATTAGTAAGCCATACACTAACAGTTTTTTCCACGCGCTAATTGTCGCGCCACGCCAACTGCCAGTTTTATGCCATCGTGAGTGGTCAACATGACACGCCAATTTTTTCTACAGTCCACTTGACACTCAATTTCACAGTTTTTCTTTTGATCTACGAGCCCATGGAAAAATTCTAAAAGTGGCTGAACTGTACTGTACTGAACTTTGCGTGGAACGTTGAAAAAATAGCCATTCCACACGCCGAGTCAATTATATACATTTTGTTGTTGTTTTTCAAAAGCTCTTTTAACTGCCACGCAATCCGACAAATTAACTTTTATAGTGTATGGACAAAGAGCTTTTTCAAGCACGCCACGCAAAGTGGCAGTTTTTTCAACGCGCCAACCGACAGTTTTTTCGAAAGAAAAAACTGTTAGTGTATGGCTTACTATTATTTAATTCTAAACAAAAAGTGTCCTTGCAAATTTTCGGTAAGATGTACCGTTTCGGAAATATAGTGGAAAAACCATTTGCACACGTTTTCCAAGATGGCGGGCAAATGGGGGGGTTAGAATCCCGAAAACTCAAACTTAAGCTCACACTGACCCCCCCTACACATCCCAAAAATAAACCTTGTCCTGCATTTTGCAATGTTAAAGTACCATTTCCATGTACCAATTCTCACTTTTTTTTTTCACCTCAGTTTTTTCCCTAGAAAAGGCCTCACTTCTTTGTAAATTGAAATTAAAAGCTTCTTGTCAGCCTCCAACCATGAGGCCTTTTCAATAGCTTGTTCTCTTGATTCTGAAATTAGCTTATTATATATTATATTTACCAAAAACAAATTATTTATATGTACCTCCCGAGTTTATTATTTCATTATCTAATATCCCAGAAAGTCCTGTTTCTTCGACATTAGCTGCAGGACAATCTGGTATCAACCTATAGTCGGAAGAATTTTGAGTACAAATTCTTTCGGTATAGGCTGATATTACGCTTTGCCTAAACGGAGAGTCTAAAACATTTCTATTATAAACATTTGTATATGTTTTACATATATTATGAGGGACAGGAGAGCAAAACGATCTAATTACACTTTTGGTAATTTTTTTTTAGGAATTCGCAACACAGGAATCCGAGAAGGCGCAGCATGTAGGATATGGTGGAAGGGTGGGGGCAATGTAGGGCAAGCATTTTAGCTCCCATTTTTCATGCACTCTGGGACTATCATTATTATGGGCATATGAAAATTCGTAGGCGATGCCGGTTCACGATGTCGATGGGTGAGGGGTTTTTATGCCGAGGCTAAGACTCAAACTGAAAAACGCATAATGTTAGCAAGCCGTTAATTAATTCTAAGACGATTCCTAAACTAAAACCTTTCTCTTTAAGGCTGGTCGTCCACTGGAAGCGTATTCGAGCGGCTTCGCGCTACGGCCATACATATGAGCGGCTACAAGCGGCTCATTTGTATGGCCGAAGCGCGAAGCCGCTCGAATACGCTTCCAGTGGACGACCAGCCTAAGTGTTATATCCTCTGATGCTTTTAAATCCTTGTCTGGTCAGTTTAATAAAACCATCGATGTTCTGGAAACGTCTTTATTTCAGCTCGACAATAACATAACTGAAAACTGAATTAATTGACATATCTAATTAATTGTTTCAAAGTCATAGCCTACTACCTAATTAATAATATTAACTGTTATAAATTATTATAGAGTTGCCAACACCTCCCTTTTGAAATGAAGTGGTCTTCTAATTGTTCGTTTAGATCGCCGTAATGTTGCTGTTGCTGTTGGTGCTGGAAGCTCATTTGATGAAGACATGGTAATTCTGTGGTTCTCAATTGAAGCATCTTCCAACTGTTCGTGCGCAGAATCGACACCGTTGAATTCGTCCAAGAGTACGTCTAAAGGAAGTCTTACAGTCTGTTCACCTTGATACATCTCTTCACCTCCATGTCGATGAACTAATTGATTCGTATGCGATCGTATCAATTTGTTACTTTTAGCGGACTCAAGAAGAACATTATATACAACATTTCCTATTCGTTCTAGGATGATTCCAGCTGACCATGTCCAGACATTATTGTTATATACCTTGGCATAAATTAGATCTCCTCTAGTAAATTCTCTATTGCACCATACTGTTTGTTGTATTGCATATTCTGTCTATGATTAGTTTGTTTTGTCCGGCGCTTGGTAAAATGCATTAGATCCAAGGTTGTACGTACTTTACGTCCCAACATGACTTCTGCAGGTGATTTCCCTTCAATGTATTTATTCGGTGTATACCGATATGTTGTTAAAAATGTATTTAGGGACTCCTCCAATCTCTCTCCGTCGTTGGTTTTCTTCATCCCCCTTTTGAATATGTCAACAAAAATTTCGGCTTGCCCATTCGATTGCGGGTGATACGGCGGTGATCTATAATGTTCAATACCATTACTTTCACAGAACTCTTTGAATTCAATACCATTACTTTCACAGAACTCTTTGACTTGTGAATTGGGTACCATTGTCGGATACAATCATTTTAGGTAACCCAAATCTTGAACAAACTTCCTTTAGGTTTTTCAATGTCTACTCTGATGTCGTTGTCTTACTCATAAAAATTTCTGGCCATTTACTCTTTGCATCTACTATGATTAAAAAGTAGTGATTAAGAAATGGTCCGGCATAACCAATATGAATTCGATCCCAAGGATTTTCAGCAATTGGCCATGAATGTAGCATTTATTTAGTAGGGGATTTTCTAACTTTTGCACATTTTCCACATTCCCTGACGTATCTTTCTATATCCTTATCAATGTTAGGCCAATATACATAACTCCTTGCAAGGGACTTTATTCTTTCCATGCCTGGGTGTCCTTTATGTATATTTTTAAGTGTTTGGTTCCTTAGCTGAACTGATATAACAATACGTTCACCCAACATCAAACAATCTTTTGCGACAAATAGTGCGTTTCTTCTATTAAAATATGGTTGAATTTCGTCTTCGACAAATTTCTTATTTTTAGGCCATCCATTGTTTAAATATGTTATTACTTTTTGAATAATTTTATTGTTCTTGGTATTATCTTGGATACATTCAAAAGTAACCGGCAATGCTTTTGCGGACTCCTGTTGAATCTGTTTTATTGCCTCTTCTAATATCACTACTGCTATTATAAATTCTTCATGAGGCTGTATTTCGGAATTTGTTAGTCGCGATAATACATCTGCATACCCAAAATTGTCGATATGTATCGAATTTGAAAATCATACAAAAGTAATGTACAAGCCCATCTTAGCAATCTATTTGCTGTATATGCAGGAATACTGAAAATTTATAGCAATGGCTTATGATCTGTTTCCAAAATGAATTCCCTGCCTATTAACATTTTGTGAAATTTCGTTACTGCATATATTAACGCGAGTGCTTCTTTTTCTATCTGGCTATATTTTTGTTCTGATTGTGTCAGTGTTCTCGCTGCATGATAAATAGCTTTTCGATGTCCATTTTCAAATTCGTGAAGTATCACAACGCCAATACCTGGGGTCTGTTCAAGACTTCTGCTATAGCAGCTTTAGTAGCAGAATTTTTAAACTGTCAAATTACAGCAAAGCAAGAAAAAGCTGCTATGATATCTTGAACGAAAAAAAGCTGCTAGTATAGCTTTGTGTTAATGTATGTGTATGAGTATTTCTTGCAGTCAACTATTCCTCTCCCTACAATTAGAAAAAAGCCTAGCCGTGCAGTTGCAATCCCTAAATTTATTATTTAATATGTATTAATGTCAACAAAACCTCACTCGAGTCAGTCATTTTGGCAAAAGACCAATGACATTTACACACACATGTATGATTTACGTAGCTGCTTTCTTGCTTGCAGTCGAAACTGCGAGCAGCAAAAAGCAGCTACATTAGCAGCTTTTCTCGAATCTTGAACACAAAAATAGCAGCTTCGTTAGCAGCTTTTTTGCTGTTTTGAACAGGAAAAGCATGACAATAGCTGCTAAAAGCTGCTATAGCAGAAATCTTGAACAGACCCCGGTATTACTTGCGTCTGCAGCAACTATGATTGGTATCGATGGGTTATAATATGTTAGAAGCAATTCACTCTGTAATATTTCTTTTTTGTTAAATGATTTTTGAGCATTTTGGCTCCAGTTCCACTTAACATCTTTGCGTAGTAACTGATCCAATGGTTCTCTTATTGATTGGATGTTAAGAATAAATTTATCATAATAATCTTCATAAGATCTTAGTTCAGTTTTGTTTGATGGTGGGGGCATCTCTCGGATACATTTAATCTTCTCTGGATCTGGTTGAATGCCCTTGTTGTTGATAACTTGACCCAGGAACTTTACCTCGTTCATTAGGAACTCGCATTTTTCCTGTTTTAGTACAAACCCAAAATCTTCTATCTTTTGGAATAATTTTGTTAGTTGTTGTAAGTGTTCTTCAAGTGTTTCGCTTCCGACAATCAAGTCGTCCAAATACCCACTAACAAACGGTAAATCCGCAATCATAGCATCACTTATTCTTTGAAACTCCCCTGGTGCTGTTTTCACGCCAAAAGGAAGACGTTTAAATTTAAATAAGCCACGATGCGTATTGATTGTTAATAGCTTCTGCGAATCTTCGACTTCGGCGAAAATATCATCTGATGTTGGCAGTGTATATTTATTTGGTTGTAGTGCATTACTAATAGACTAAGAGCCAGCGCCTGCCAGACGTACGTTAAAGTATAAAAGCTGAAATTTTGTTTGCGTGTTCTCCCTAGTGCAGGGGTTACAAACCTTGACTAACGGTGCCTTCGGTAGGTTCGGTAGGTATCAGGTAATCTAGGCGTACATGAGTTCTCTCACGTTAAAGTATTAAAGCTGAAATTTACACAGAGGGTTCAAATGACCATTCTAAGTCATTGGCCCCTATTGCGAGTGTCGATTAACGATCGACTCGACTATAGTCGATGGTGTCGATTAATTTTCTTTTTGGTTTTGTATAACCCAATCGACAAATATTTGGGCTACTCTGATTAGAAAATTATTTTTGTTGTTAAAATTCATTTCAAATTTTGTCGTGAGCAAAAAGCAATCGATAAAAGTCGACTGTCAAATCGACAATTTTCGATTACAATCGACATTCGCAATATCAAACTAAATAGTCGACACTCTATAATCGATAATTGTCGCTTGTCGATTAGTGTTACGGGAACCCAGGGTTGGTTGCCCGAAGAGGCCAACCTCAGATTCTCGCACAAAACTCAAAAATAAATTTTTGATACAAAAAAAAATTTTAAAAACCAAATCCACCTAAAAATAAACCTGGCGGTACCCCGGGCCTCAAGAATAGGGCTTGCTCGCCGGGGGGTCGTGGAGTGGTGAGACTCCGGAGGCACCACCGTAATGCATGCACCTCTACTTATTACATGAGTCAGGACGGACGCGGAGTACCCTGCAGGAGAGAAGAGGGAAGGGAGTGTGCAAAAAAAAACCTTCAAAGTTTCCAAGAGAGAGGACTCGCCCGCCGCTATACCATTTCATTAGGGAGTTAACCCATCATCCTGAAATATTCATTTACTACCCAAAACATCCAAGATACGTATAAACAATACATATATTTATTTCTAATAATCCTTACTGGTTCCTACTACAAACATTCGTATAACTTCTTATGACACCAAACAAAAACAACAATTAAAACACAGGATGCCACGCTATAAATACATACATATTTCTTAACCTCCAATCTAGCGGTACTACAGGCTATACCTCCGAACACAACAAAATCAATTCAAAATGAACAAAATCAGATAACCGAATGACAAAATCGTAATGTATTCCGTACAGATCAATTATACCAATACACTCACATGACATGAAAAATACTTAATCCCAATAAAACGCCCTGGTACCAGTCCGCCTTATATATGTATGTAGTATATATTTTTATATATTTTTTTTAATTGAAAATTTAACTACCAACCACCATTACTCATTGTCATTGCGTCACATCAAATATAAGTAGGTATAAGTAAACAATCAGAGAACGAAATTGAGCATAATTCAAGTAAACAAAAAAAAAATTATCTATTCTATTCCATAAATAAATTAGAAAAGAGACAAAAATGCCAAAAATTTAAATATTATCATATCAACAAAACTTATGAAAATCTAAAAATATTAAAGTAAATCTAGTATATACATATATGTATATTTATTTATATAAAAAAATCCAGGTTCTGTCAAGCGGGATAATATCCTAGAATAGGGATAACTAGATACGTTTGTCGAGCTTCCTCTGGGTTCCTTCGGTTGTCAGTTACCCTCCAATATGGATAGGATAGCGTTGGTTCTTATTCATAAATATCTTCTTATCATAGGCAATTATGGTTTATATCTTGGTTGCTTCTTTTCAAATCAATTAATGCGATAGACTAGAGCCGCCATTCCACGCCAAGCAATATCAAATTTATAAATCTAAGTTCTAATTGTACTTATCTGATCCCAAAATGTTAAGTTTCAGGTTCTTTCTGTTTCATAGGAATATGAACATCGAGTTTCCTCTGGAGTCTTCAATGAACTGTATCTCTCTTCTTCCATTGGTTGGGAAAAACCATCCTCTTGCAATGAAACCTTCCTGATTTACAAATTTCCTGTTCTTCTTTTAGGCTTTTTTGCCGTCTCGATAAATTTTTTGTTCGTAATTTTCTTGTTGAACGGAACTTTCAATACTAAATTTTTCTAACTATATTATTTATCTGTTTTTTTTTTAAACATACATAACTGTTGATACAGGAAAATTTAAAAACCGGAAAAAACTTTTTGCACCCATTTTCGTACCGCACTCTAATCGAAAAACTCCCCAAATTTTCAGTCTTTTTCCCTTGTTTTCCTTTCTCGCCTACCGCTTTTCAATTTCATAAAATTATTCTCAAATTTTATAGTAGCTACAGGGTGTATTTACATTAAAAAAAATAGCGTGCCGTTACATTAGGTATCGACACTCGCAATAGGGGCCATTATTTAAAAAGCCAGACCTATCCAAAGGGTCTAACACTCCCCCAGACGCGGTAGAAGGTCGAATGCACTGAGAGAGAATTGCTCAGGTACATGAATGCATTTAAGAGAGTATTCGTGCAGTTTAAATTTTATAATTCATGAAAATTATATGTGAATATTACTTAAAAATTATCATACAATAACTTTTAAATATCCAGACACATTCGAAGGGTTGAATACCCCTCCTTAGACTGAATAAAGGATAGCTAGAACTATACATGAGAGAGCATCACAAAACTGTTAAGTGAATTTCATGCGAAAAAAATTATTTATTAAGTACATAGAAATTAAATTTAGGTTGTTTATTTATTAATATAAGTAAATAAATTAAATTTAGCTTAATATTAATTAGTGGTATAAAGTCGCATGCATCGATAAGTCGTTACTTATGTATATGAATAAATGAAAAAAAAATATATTTATTAGTATTTTTGAATTTTTTAGTAGTTTTAATATAATATAAAATATACATAAATAGATATGTATTATTCAATTATAACATAACTAAGAAAATTTAGAATAATTTAGTAATATTCAACGAAATATGACTATAATATTTTAATATATTATTTTATATATTTTTCTTGATAATTATTTTGCAAGAATATTCAAACACTTGGAGGGTCTCACATATGTATTCCTTGACACAGAACAAGGTGAAGTACAAGCGAAAGAATAGTCATATTTCCCTTTTCCCTTTCTGACAGAACTTTACCTCTTGGCATGATTGTTTTAAACACTTATTCGAATTCCAAAAACTTTAAATGATCACTTTCACACTTCAGAAACTCAATCAACACTGCAGTTAGCACATTCGTTTATAGCTTTGAAACAACGTTTTTATCAAAATTTTTCGAAATATCTTGCTGTTAAAAACTACCGTTAGAAATTGAATACTTATCTCTTGCGTTGGAACACTCTTGAGTGTCACTATATTTTCTAAAAATTTCTTATCTCTTACTTTTACGGTTTTTGAGAAAAAAGAGAATTCAATACTCGTTTATAGCTTTGAAACAGACTGTATAAGCCTCGAATTAAAATGTAAGCACTGCTTGCAATTTCCTCCGCGGTTGCATCCTTTTTATAAAATTTGCAAGTTCTTTTAATTTTTCCGTTTCGAAACTACTGATTAATTATTTTTTGCCTTGTCTAAAAAAGCATGACGTTGTATCACATCCTGTAAAAATATGTAAAAAGCCTATTACAGGCTGTAACTCCTTGAACTTAAAACTGGTTGTACTGTAATACTTATTAGGTTCACGACCGTGACCTTCTTTAAATAAATATATGTTTGAGTGATCGTATCCATTTTGACCTAAGATGACTAAGAGATCAATGTCCTGACCGACAAGTACAACAATGGTGTCAGATTTCATACGCGAGTTATATCTTTTCGTCATTTGGAGTCAAAATTCAAAGAAAATGGAAATATGACTCCAAGTGAAGTAAAGATGTCAACGATTCCCACCGAATCAGCAAATATGCAGACACAAAATGATCCTCATAAAATTATTCTGTTTTAGCTGACTCGGTGAGAATCATAATAAAGAAAAAAGTAAAGGCAAAAGCTTTTAAAAAATGTTAACCGCTAAGATATAATTTTAAGTCAGTCTCGCCGTGATTTTTAGACGAAGTGTTTTGTCTTAATTCTAAAGAAATATTATTAATAAAGTGCTTTTGTTTTTCTTGGAAGAATTTGCTTTTTATTTAAATCAATAAATTGAATTTAAATTTCTAAAGAAAATATTATTGGCGCAGTCGGTGAAATCCATTTCTGAAGAAAGAGGATTTAGTGATCGTACCGAATTTTTATGTGAAAATAAAACTTAGTTATTTGGTGTGAAATAAAAAGATTATTGATATAATTGATTTTCAAAAAAAGAAAGATATATGTTGTTTCGATAAAAATCGAAAGGTGAAAGAGATTTAAGAAGTGATATTTAATAAAAAGTAAATTGTGTACAATGGCTACAATGGACCAGCTAATAGCCCAAGTAACTATGTTGACCCAAAAATTGACCGAACAAGAAGGTCAGATCAAGGCGATGAGTACAACAAAATTTGAACTATCTACTGATCAAATTATCAGAAATTTCAAAGAATATAAGTTTTTTCTTAAATTCCATACTATTGAAATTAACATCATGAATTGGAATTCGCGAAACGTGGGCGAACCTGTAACAAAACGGTACTGATATAAAAAAACAGTATGAGTACGTATGAAAAAAATAGTACGTAATCGTAAAACATAGTTTAAGAAAAACTGAACTTTCAATCAAAAAACTTGAACATCTTAGAAAACTTCATTCTCATATTTCATAAATCATATCAATTAATACTGCGATATTAAAACCATGATATCCTAAAATACAACGATATTGTAAATATTAAAGATTGTTTTTGGTGTCAAGTGCTGCCCTCTCGTAGCACTGCCAGTAAACCGACCCGACAAGAAAAAAGTGACAAAATTGAGAAAAGTGACAAAATTGAGATCCAGCATTTAAAAAATGCATAAAAATCATACAAAAAACTTTATTCAAAATGTGAAAATGATTAAAACATAAAAGAAAATAATTATTAAAACTAAATTTGTTGAAAAAGAACCTCGACGATTATTATTTTCAACACTTCTGGTACTCGTGTGTGTGGAGGGGCTAATAGAATCGGTAAACATACGTTCGTTAGTCATCATCACATTTTTCATTTTATTTTTTTTTTATTTATTAACATAATCATTATAAAAACTCATACGGAAGTTCTAACGAACTTCTGGATGAAATTATGCCATTTTCTGGAGAGGACTCCTACAAATTAAAATCGTTCCTGAAAGCAGTGGAAGACACTGAGGCCCTTTGCGGAGACAACAATATTCAACTGAAGCAGTACTGTTTAAAGAGGCTCATAAACAGCAAAATAATTGGAAAAGCGAAACATGCCATCCTGGAAATTCCGGATCACAGGAGGAATTGGACAACTGTAGTGGAGACTCTGATGTTGAGATTTAGGCCAAAGAAGACGATTCATCAATTGTTATTTTATGCTAAGGATTTAAAGGTATTTAATTTAAAGGACCTTTTTAATAAATTAACTAGTATTAAGTCAGAAGCAAGTGAAATTTGTGATTTTGATGATGAAGATATTTTTACTTACGAATCAATAGACAAAGAATTAGTTCAAATTCTGAAGTCAAAATTAATTCCAATGTTCCAAATGCACCTAGACCAAACTAAAACTTTGTTTGAATTAGATAATTATTTTTGCCAATCCGAAATTTACTTAAATGATGAAGTGATTAAAAGTGCGTTCAAAATTCAAAAGAATAGATGCGATAAAAAAGTGCCAAATATTAATAGAAATTATAATTATGAATGTAATAATAAGGACCGTCATAACCAATTAAACTTTCATAATCCTCAAAATTTTCGATACCCTACAAAACCCAATTTTTCTCGAAATAATAACAATAACAGAAACTCAGGCCTATACAGAAGACTAAATTTTTCGCAAAATCAATCGGGACAGTATAGAAATAATAATTTTCGACCTGTTGAAGCGATGGAAGTGGAAAATATCAATAGAAAAAAATGATATTGATGAAGAGGTAAATTTTACAAACTAGCCTCGGAAAACAAATTACCTATTATAAAATTAACATTTGAAAATACTCCAATAAATTGTTTAGTTGATTCAGGTTCAGATACCAGTCTTATAAAACCCAATATATTACCTTGTAAAGTTTTAAAATTAATAACTCCTCGGACATATAATTCCATAGGAGGTCCAACTTATGTGACACATAAGATGATCACACCTATTCCCAAAGAATTAATAAAAATAGGCACATTAGAATGGAAAATTCACCCCTTGAAAAGTAGAAAATACGATGCAATAATTGGCATGAATTTCCTAACACCTTTTGAATCACAAATCGATCTTAAAAACCATTGTTTACAAATTTTCTCGAGATTCCAAATCCCTTTTGTCAATATTGATTATCCCAGTGAGATTGCTCAAGCAAATCACTTAGAACCGATTAACGATGCAAAAGAACAAATCGCAGATAGGTTAAATTCAAGTCATCTCAATTATGAAGAAAAAACACGTTTGAAAGAACTATTAGTTCAGAATAAGGATTTATTTTTCTGTGAAGGCGACAATTTGACCTTTACTCATGAAATCAAACATGAAATTAGATTAAAACACGAAAACCCCATATATTGTAAAATATATCGTTACCCACAGGTCCATGAAAAAGAGATTGAAACCCAAATAAGGGATATGTTAAAACAAGGAATAATTAAAGAATCCAACTCACCCTATAACTCACCCCTCTGGATTGTCCCAAAGAAAATGGACAACTCTAATATCAAAAAATGGCGCATAGTAATAGATTATAGGAAACTTAACCAGATCACAATAGATGACAAGTTTCCTATTCCTAATATAGAAAATATTTTGGACAAGCTTGGAAAAGCTCAATATTTCACTACACTAGATCTGGCAAAGGGTTTTCACCAGATCTTAGTGAAACAAGAAGATCAAAAGAAAACTGCATTTTCCACACGTTTTGGGCATTACGAATATATTCGGATGCCCTTTGGTTTGAAAAATGCACCAGCAACTTTTCAAAGATTGATTAATTCTGTACTTAGAGACTGTATTAATAAAATATGTGTGGTGTATCTTGATGATATATTAATTTTCAGCACATCCATTCAAGAACATATATTAAATATAAATAAAATTTTCAATAAGCTTCGCCATGCCAATCTTAAAATACAAATTGATAAATGCAACTTTTTCTGCAAGGAAACTGAGTATTTAGGACATGTTCTTACCACAAATGGAATAAAACCCAATCCAAAGAAAATAAATGACATAGTTGAGTTAAAACTCCCCACAACTCTAAAACAAATTAAGTCATTTCTTGGAGTAACAGGTTATTATAGAAAGTTCATAAAAGATTATGCTTTCATAGCCAAACCACTTACAAAATACTTGAAGAAAGATAGTAAGATAAATAAATTAGATCCCTCTTACGTTAATGCTTTCGAACAACTTAAATCTTTAATAACTTCACATCCTATACTAAAGTATCCAGACTTTAATAAACCATTTAAACTAAATACAGATGCAAGTCATTTTGCAATAGGTGCTGTATTACTTCAAGACAACCATCCAGTTGCCTATGCTAGTAGGACATTAAATGACCATGAAATCAGATACAGTACTACAGAGAAAGAATTATTAGCAGTCATATGGTCAATAAAATATTTTAGGCCTTACCTCTATGGCAAAGAATTTGAGTTAAGGACAGATCATCAGGCACTAAAGTGGCTACATACTAAATATTTAGGAAAAGATTTAAACCCAAGACTACAAAGATGGATTCTATCCCTAGGCGAATACAACATTAAAATTGAATATTTAAAAGGCAAAGAAAATAAAATTGCAGATTTTCTTAGTAGAATTAATACCGAACATGAAATAAATAGCTTAACGGAAGTGTTTGACCCCAAACCTAAAAAACAAAAACCAAAACACAAATACCTACAAAGAAATTTAATTATTATAAAATTAAAAACAAAATATACCCATCCGGTTGTATCCAGCAAACTCCAAATCATTCGGCCAAATCTAAAATGTACAATAAAAATTAATTATTTAATTAAATAATATTGAATTTATTTACATATAAGTAGAAATTCCACAAGAATTCAAGGAATTTCTACTCTAATAACAAATATCAAAATGACATAAAAACAACAACAACAAGTACATAAAATGTAAACAAATCAAAAATCAACACAATTAACATAAATTAAACATATAGCGCAACGAAATGATAAAAAATATATTAAACAATATTTCACCTGTATAATAATATGAAAACAAACTAAAATTCCAGGTGAAATATAAATGAAAAACATAGAATAACACATAACCTACCTTTTATGGACAAACATTGAAACAAGCAAAAAACACATAGTTCACATGCACATATAACACCAACACACAGCATAAACACTAAAGAACTTGCGCAAAGGCTTTTACTTACCTGAAGACGACTGGAACACACGTATAACGCACTTTTTACGCGAAATTATGCGCGCGCGACTTCGCGATAAAAACACCGGCGACCAAACGTCAAAATCAAACTTTACGTATTGTCATGGTGTGATACATGAAACCACAGTAAAATTTAAAGAGGAATTCAATGGTGGTGACCAGAAAGGCAAAATATTTTATGTGTAAAAAGATATTAAGATAAATAAAATTTTTTCATAAAAGGTAGTAAGAGTGAAAGAGAAAGAAAACAAAAAGGATAAAAAGAACGAGATACATATATTTTCAAAAATACATTGATAAAAATATATGTGGCCATTTTGACTAAAAATAGTAGGGATATTGGTGTTTGAATAAGGACCGTTGCTTTCCTGGCTATAAAATCCGAGCACCAACAGCACTCATGACCAGTCGCTTGGTAGCAGCAAACGAATTGAGTGATCAAACTTCTATATGCTAAATAGTAATTGAAGTTATATATGCTCAAAGATTTGCAAGAACTTCAAACGTTAAAAAGGACTTGGACAAATATTAAGTGATTGTGTCACACACATGCCAATTAGGTTATAGTGGCGCTGTATGCTTATATTTCAAAGTCCAGTAGCATAAGTATATAAAATTATATTAAAGTTATTTTATATATTTAATTTTTTTTTCATAAATAAAGAAAACTTGATTGTTAACTGACGCGTTTTATTTCTATTCCTAAACTCTTCAGTTTGCATTTAACATTTTGGTGGTTCCATCCAGGAATACGCGTGCAGTACAATCAAGTTCGCTTTATAGTTTCGGTGTTCGAGTAGCTTCATATTTTCAATATGACGACACTACAACAATTGTGCCAGACCCAACAAGTGCTACGAAATCGATTGAGCAAATTCATCGAAAATGGAAAGAAAACTTCCTTAGTAAAGCGCACATATGGATTTTACGAATCCAGAATCGCCGACTTGAAAATATTGTGGGAAGAGTTCCGCGATAATGACTTCGCCTTAAATAAAGCAGCACTCGCAGATCCTCCAGAAACTCCCGTGGAATATTTGGCTCTCGATCACTATAGTGAATCGGAGATCAAATACGCCGAATATATGGGAGAATTGATGGATGGATTGCAAAGACAGGCACCAACCACTTCGTCAGGATCAGTCATCGCTCCAAACACCAAAACCCCAGGACTGCAACAAACTGGGACGCAACATGATATCCAACTTCCTAGGATCAGCCTGCCAAAATACAATGGCAATTACGACATGTGGCGTTCCTTCCATGACATCTTCATCTCCCTGGTACATAGTAACCCCAAGTTAGCACCTGTGCAAAAATTGCACTACTTGAAGGAATGCCTAGTTGGGGAAGCAGAAACTCTACTGAAGCACGTGCCAACAACCAATGAAGACTACGAACCAGCCTGGTCAAAGCTAAAAGAGCGCTACGAAAATAAAAGAGTTCTTGTAAATCATCAAATTAAAACCTTTATGAGCATACCCAAGCTCTCTACTGAGACAGCAAAGGGAATGAAGGTTTTAATTGACACTACATCCGAATGCCTACAGCAACTCAAGAGTCTGGATGTCGACACCAGCTCATGGGACGCTATTTTGATATATTTGCTGGTCCAAAGGTTACCATTCATGACATTACGGTTATGGGAGGAAGAACAAGGAAACACTCAAGCTCTACCTACCTTTACCAAGTTCCAGTCCTTCTTAAACACAAGATTAAGGATCTTGGAATCCATTGCAGACGTCATTGAATCCAAACCTACGGCTCAACCCAAGCCCAACAACACATTGAGGACTACATATACACATCATGTGAAGAAACAAGGTAATTGTCCAGCTTGTCACGCCAGGCACTTCATTGCTACTTGCAAGAAATATCATGCAATGAATTCTACGGCCAAACGCAAGGTACTCGAAACAGCTGGCGGTTGCCTAAATTGTCTCTCCAGCTATCACACAACCAATGATTGTACCAGCAAATATCGATGTAGAAAGTGTAACGGAAAGCATCATACCTGGATCCACAGGATTTCACGAGAAAGTCCGCAACGAAGAAGACACCATACCACAGCAGTCTTCAACAACCACAGAGTCTCCCTCAAATAGCAGCAATGCAGCAACAATTCAGAATTTCTTGGCCATGAAAAACCATCATGCGCTGTTATCAACAGCAGTGGTCATTGCTCATACTCAACATGGCAAGAGAAGAACATTGCGATGCCTCGTAGACCCTGGCTCGGAGTCATCGTTTATCACAGAAGCTGCATGCAGGCAGCTGGGTGCAAACCCAACGAGTACAGCTGTATCAATCGTAGGCATAAACACAAGCCCAGCAGCAACATCAAATAAATACGTAAAACTCACACTAAAACCACGCAGCAATAATAGGATGTCAATCGCAGACGACTTCCTAGTCCTCAACACGATTACGGATCCTCTTCCAACAAAAGTAGTCCAAGGGAAAGAGTGGAAACATCTCAAAGATTTACCACTAGCAGATCCAACATTTTGGAAACCTGGAACTATCGACGCATTATTGGGAGCACGAATATATGCCAAAATCGTGCAAGAAGGTATCCGACGAGGACCAGACACAGCACCCATAGCCATCAAAACATTATTCGGATGGATTATAATTGGGCCAACAGCAAACACATTTGAAAATCAAACCGTAGCTTTCACAGCAAGTACAGCTGATATAAGTCTAGATGAGCAACTCAAACGTTTTTGGGAGATTGAAGAATTACCTCCAAAGCAGCTTCTCACAAAACAAGATGAGACCTGCCAGCAGATCTTCAATGAAACGCACGTTCGTAAGCCAAACGGACGTTACCAAGTCACACTTCCATTTGTGGACAACAAGAAGCCAACGTTAGGACAGTCCAGGCCACAGGCTATGAGTCGGTTCTTGTCCTTGCAACGACAACTTAGTAAGAATCCTCAACTCAAGGAAGATTATAGTAAATGCCTAAATGAATATATTGATCTTGGGCATATGGAAGCAGTGGATCCCCCCAGCAACGAGGAAAATCATTACTATATTCCTCACCACGCAGTATTTAAAGAAAGCACTACAACTAAATTGAGAGTGGTTTTCGACGCCTCCGCCAAAACATCAAATGGAAAATCCCTCAATGAACAACTTCTGATAGGACCCACACTGCAGCCTAAACTTTTCGCAACCTTGCTTAACTGGAGGAAATACAAAATCGCTATGAATGCTGACATAGAGAAAATGTATCGGATGATAGAAGTACATCCGGACCATCAAACATACCAGAGGATCATATGGCAGCATCCTCAAACACTTCTACCACAGGATTACAAGCTAAAAACAGTGACATTTGGCACAGCGTGTGCTCCGTATTTAGCTATCCGAACACTACAGCAACTAGCAGAAGATGAAAAGAAAACCTGGCCATTAGCATCCAAGGCGATCCTTAAAAACTTTTACGTGGATGACCTGCTAACTGGGGCTGATGACATCAAAGAGGCAAAAATACTACAACGAGAACTGATCAACATAACAAAGGCAGGTGGTTTTCTATTACGAAAATGGACGAGCAACGATCCTGCATTACTAGAAGATGTGCCACTGGAACACCGAGAGTTAAAGACAACTTTGATGCTTACTCCAACCGATGTCATAAAAACACTTGGCATTCGCTGGCATCCAGGGCCTGATTATTTCACTTTTGTAGTTACACCAATCCGGGAGCATAATCTTACAACGAAACGAAACATTCTGTCAGACATAGCATCCTTATATGATCCATTAGGATGGTTATCACCCGTGCTCATCATCGCAAAGATTTTAATGCAATCCCTATGGATTACAGGATCCTCATGGGATCAGCAAGTCTCCAGTCATATAGAACGTCAATGGAGTACGTTCAAACAGGACTTAAGGACCATAGAAGCTCTTCAAATTCCCAGATGGATTGGATATTCTAATAACGCAAACATGCAACTACATGGGTTTTGCGACGCTTCAGTCAAAGCTTACGCTGCCGTTTTGTACATACGAGTCGAGTCCAGCGACGGAGAAATCTCTTCAAGAATCCTCACGTCAAAAACACGAGTAGCACCTACCAAACCGACCACAATCCCTCGATTGGAACTAAACGCAGCCGTGATTTTGGCCAGATTAATAAAAACGACTGTTGAAGACATGCAGCTACAGCACATTCCAACCTTCGCATGGACGGACTCCACTATAGCACTACAATGGGTCAAAGAACATCCATCCAAGTGGAAAACGTATGTCGCAAATCGCGTAGTTGAAATCCAAGAAGTCATACGCTACGATCAATGGCGACATGTTACAACAAATGATAATCCAGCAGATCTGGCATCTAGAGGAGTGCCAGCCTCCAAAGTGGTCAACAGTCAGCTTTGGTGGCACGGCCCAAGTTGGTTGACTAAAAGACAAGATGAATGGCCTAAAATTCAAGAAATCAACGGGCAGACCAAGTTGGAAGCAAAAAACCCAACCATAACTTCCTTTTTTGTGCAATCAAAAGACAACTTGTGGCTGCGATATTCAACAATAACACGACTCGTTCGCATCGTCGCTCGTATCCTGAGGTTCAAGTATAACTGCAAGCATTCCAACTGTAAAAGGCTTAATCATCTCTCCGCAATTGAATGGCAAGAAGCAGAAAATACAATTTTGCGCTTAATTCAACAATCAGAATTTCCAGTTGAATATACCAATCTGCTAAGTAAAAAACCACTACCACACAGTAGCCGGTTACTTAAGTTAACTCCTTTCATGGGCGAGGATAGGCTGATTCGAGTAGGCGGGAGACTGAATAACACAACGATGTCATACAATGCGAAACACCCAGTTATTTTACCTCAACAGCACACTGTCACACACATGATAATTGACCAAACGCATCTAGGAACACTTCACGGTGGAACATCTCTCGTACTAACCACGTTACGCCAAAAATATTGGATTTTAGATGCTCGACGGTGTATAACTAATCGTATTCATAAATGCATTACCTGTGCAAGACATCGCGGCGAAACGATGACACAACTGATGGGACACTTACCTGCACCCAGGGTCACCATAGCCAAACCGTTCACAAATATTGGCATTGACTACGCTGGACCCATCACAATGAAAACGTCAACGATTAGAAACGCAAAACTACAAAAGGCATACATTTGTGTTATAATTTGCCTCACAACCAAGGCGGTACATATTGAACTAGTGTCAGACTTATCAACAGCCGCATTCATCGCCGCTCTGAAGAGATTCATTTCTAGAAGAGGTCTATGTGCTAATATCTATTCCGACTGTGGTACGAATTTTGTAGGAGCAAAGCTCGTGCTCGACAAAGGCCTCAAACAAGCCATAAAAGAAGCTACTCCAGAAGCTGCGCATTTCTTTACATCGAAGCAAGTTACATGGCACTTCAATCCGCCCGCCGCCCCACACTTCGGCGGTCTTTGGGAAGCCGGTGTAAAGTCCGTCAAACATCATTTACGCAGAGCAATAGGAAATTCAATTTACACATTCGAAGAATATACCACAATACTTACGCAAATTGAAGCTTGCCTAAATTCACGTCCACTGTGCTACGTTAGAAATGACCCAGATGATCCATTCGTACTTACGCCTGGGCATTTTTTAATTGGACATGCACTCAACGCCATACCAGAGCCAAGTCCTGACGAGAATGTATCTCTCTCACGCCGTTGGAAACACATCCAACAAACAGTTAAAGGATTCTGGGATAAGTGGACCAAGGATTACTTAAACCAACTCCAGCAAAGGCAGAAGTGGCACAAGGAACAACGTAATATCCAAGTTGGTGACATTGTTCTCATCAAGCAAGAAAACCTGCCACCACTGAGATGGCCTCTAGGCACTGTCGAAAAAGCATTCCCCGGACAAGATGGTTTGATACGAGTAGTGCAAGTCCGAACGGCTCACAATACTTTTCTAAGGCCAGTTACCAAAATCTGTCGCTTGCCTATAGACCAACTGACGCCTCCAGATGACACCGTGCGTGACTCCATGATGGACAGCAATCATCTTGATGTTAAATGTGTTGTTTGTTATCCTTTGTCCAACAACCTGTCTAATAACTATCCTCAAACTAATCAATTCTTTGTAGATAGATCAATACCAGTACACTGAGGAGTTCTAGCCGCGGCAGAAGACGGTTTATTGCTACCACCTGGCAGCCATTTCTGAGTTCCAGAGTTTTCCAGCGTGTTTTTTTTCAACTACGCCGCTACCAGAGATATCACAGGCAGGTCATAATATCAGCAACCCACAACAAAAGAGGTCGTTTGCAGTTCCAGCCGTACCTTCATCAGCCATAATCAACAGGCGTCACACAGACAACTCGGAACTTCTTATGGCCGACAAACACATCAGCAAAACTAAGGCCTATGTTGAACGTGACCGTTCAAGGGGGAGGAGAATGTTTGACCCCAAACCTAAAAAACAAAAACCAAAACACAAATACCTACAAAGAAATTTAATTATTATAAAATTAAAAACAAAATATACCCATCCGGTTGTATCCAGCAAACTCCAAATCATTCGGCCAAATCTAAAATGTACAATAAAAATTAATTATTTAATTAAATAATATTGAATTTATTTACATATAAGTAGAAATTCCACAAGAATTCAAGGAATTTCTACTCTAATAACAAATATCAAAATGACATAAAAACAACAACAACAAGTACATAAAATGTAAACAAAGCAAAAATCAACACAATTAACATAAATTAAACATATAGCGCAACGAAATGATAAAAAATATATTAAACAATATTTCACCTGTATAATAATATGAAAACAAACTAAAATTCCAGGTGAAATATAAATGAAAAACATAGAATAACACATAACCTACCTTTTATGGACAAACATTGAAACAAGCAAAAAACACATAGTTCACATGCACATATAACACCAACACACAGCATAAACACTAAAGAACTTGCGCAAAGGCTTTTACTTACCTGAAGACGACTGGAACACACGTATAACGCACTTTTTACGCGAAATTATGCGCGCGAGAAATGTAATTAGGTTCTTTAGAACAATTATAAATCAAAAGATTTGGTAAGATGAACTTTATTGAACTGGAACAATAACAAACTGTTATATAAACTTAAAATAGCCACGATCTTCAGATCGTGACAGTCGCTGTGATCTTCTGAGTAGAACTGTTTTCTGGACTGGATGATGCAGCAACAATTGTGTCCGGAATTGTACTAGAGTGGAGTCAGTGACGTAACACCTCCCACACAAAATTGAAGACTCTCCTGAGTTTTCACATTATTATTTAAATTAATTTAAATTTCTAATTTTTCTTACATTTGTATATAAAGTTAAGATCGCTATATGGAACAATGGAATTATCTATTTTAATTGAAGATTCGTAGAATAATACAAAATAATTTCAACTCAACATACTATTTCTGCTATTATGAGTATTACTTAAATTTATACATATATTTTATAGAACAGTAACTTTTCGTAAACATATTAATTTTGATACTTTAGTAAATTTGCTCTTCGAAGAAAGAAGTACATACATATTTTTAAATTCTTTACACCTTTCAAAACATTATAAAATATTTTCTTCATCATAATAAAAATTTCATTTTTAGTACAACTTTTCTATTTATTAATATTATGTTAAGCTATTCTTCCTTTGAATATACAAAGAAAAATATTTTTTTTTTTTTGGTACACAATAACATATAATAGACATTTTTTTTTTTCATAGAAACGTCTCAACGTCTTCGTTTGTTTCAGCATGTATGAGCTTTAAATGATCAGAAAGCATCAACAGCCTTACTCCTTCCTGTTCTAGCATTAACGCTATATAGAATTTGTCTGGATTTCGTCTTATTATATTTCCCTAATGATGACTCTGCACAACCTTCCATATCTGAAAAGATGTCGAATCTTTTAAAGTTTTGTTAAAAAAAAAGCTTCCTGCTGTGTTGATTTGGCAATCATTGGATTCTTCCATTCCGAAGAATAAGTAATAACAATTCCGTTTATGTTTCATAGTTCCAAATTACGGTTTTCAGAGATGATTACTGCAAATTGTTTTTCAATATCTTCCCTGCCGTCGGGAATAAAAAATACTCCTTTTTCTGTTTAATCACAAATTACTGTTTTTCAATCGTAGTATTTCATCATTTAATACACTAATTTTATCTTTGTTCATTTTCTTTTCTGGTTCAATTAACATCGCTAGTTTCCTAGTAAACATCTTAATTATCATTTTGATTATACTCATTGCCGGTGGTGGAATCCATGGTGAGAATACCTTTGTGGTTGAACTCGCCTAAAAATTTACTTTTACGTTTAATATTGTTAGTGTGAATATTTTCTAATTTATGTTTTATAAATTTTGGTTCTTGTTTATGTCTAACACTTTTGTAGTTTTTAATGAAGCCCTCCGGTCGACTTTCGACATAATCTTCTCTATTCAGATTTCTTTTATTTATATATCGATTTTTTTCTTTACAAATATTATGAAAAATAATTTCTTTATCACATTTTCCTTCTTGGACTTTTATTGGTTTTTCTTTAATAGTTGAGTGAAAACTGTTGTTGTACCATTCGATAGCCTTTGACATTTTTTCTTTAATATTTAAACTTCTTTCTTCAATGCCGAGGGTTCTAATCTTTTCGCTTATTGTACTGTGTAGCCTTTCTACATCTGCATTTCCGGTATGGTTGTTTGATTTTACTAGGTGTAACTCAATATTTTCCTGTCTCAGATAATCTTTTATATTAATGCTTTTAAATTCGTTATCAGCTATTAGCTTTGAGAAATGCCCTCTTTGCGATTTGTAATCCCGAAGCTTTTCTATAATTGTTTGGTTGTTTCTATCCTCAAGGTAGAAAGCTGTTGCAAATTTCGAAAAACGGTCAATAAAAGTTAGAAAATTTCCTTTAGAGTTGGTATATATGTCCATATGAACTATTTGCTTAATATCTGTTGGATTTTCTGTAAATTGAAACTTTGATTTAATGGGATTTCGGTCGTATTTGACTCTATTACAAGTATCACAATTGTTAATATATTTCTGGATTAAGATTTTTAGATTTGGTATATATATAATTTTCTTTAAACCTTCGTAGTTTTCGGTAATTCCAGCATGTCCTGTTTCGTTTTTGTGGTATTTTTGAATGTATCTAAAAGCTTCGTCTTCACTATTCATGTCTTTAGCATAATACGTACAACGAACGAATTTTATCCTTGAATTTCCATCAAAAAGCTCTATTATTTTTTGTTGAACTATATTATATTTGTGGTCCTCTAATTCGGTGAAAATACCAATTTTTCCTTGCTGTACATTATTTATAAGAATATTAGTCAAATTATTTACTATGTCATTGTTATCGATGTATATTCTCTTATTTCCGTAGACAATTTCAGTATCTTTATTTTTATTGGCTATCAGAATGAATTGAGTCTTGAAGCGATTAACCGCTGTGTCCAAAATAGGTATATGGTTATTTAAGTCTTCTGCTGCTGAATGGATTGTTTGATTCTCGTAAGGGACCGTACTTACGTTAATTTCCATTGAGGTGCTACTTAAAGCATTCGAATGTTCTGAATTCTCAATATCATTTTCATTATGATTGTTGGTTTCAATCATGTTTATTTCATTATTATCAGTATTTATACGGCTAAGAAAATCTGCTACTTTATTCTCTTTTCCTTTTATGTAGTCAATATTTATATTATATTCTCCAAGTTTAAGAAGCCATCTTGTTAGCCGTGGATTAACATCCTTTCCATTTGTTTTTGTTTGCAGCCATTTTAATGGTTGGTGGTCTGTTAAGAGATCAAATTTGGTTCCATATAAATAGGGTCTAAAATAATTTGTAGCCCACACTATTGCGAGCAACTCTTTCTCCGTTGTCGAATAGTTTCTTTCATGCTCATTTAAGGTGCGGCTTGCAAAGCATATCGGGTGATTTCCTTGTTGTAGGACTGCTCCAACCGCAAAAGTGCTTGCATCCGTTACTAACTTAAATTTTTTCCCAAAGTCAGGATATTTTAATATCGGTGATTGTGTAATTAAATTTTTTAGTTTCTCGAAAGCATTAATATAATTTGTATCTTTGGTATCTACTTTTACATTTTTTTTCAAAAATTTTGTCATATGATAGGCCACCTTCGCGTAATCTTTAACGAATTTTCGATAGTAACCAGTTATGCCGAGGAATGATTTTATTTGTTTTTGCGTTTCCGGCAATTTTAATTTTGTTATTGTTTCTATTTTATTTGGGTTCGGTTTGACTCCTTCAGGGGTCAAAATATGCCCTAAGTATTCTGTTTCCTTTGCGAAAAATTTGGATTTATCGACTTGGATTTTAAGATTTGCTTCTTTAAGCCTCTGGAATATATTCTTTATGCTATTCACATGTTCTGCTAAAGTAGTCGAAAATATCAGAATGTCGTCCAAGTAGACAACGCATATCTTGTTAATGAAATCTTTAAGGACTGAGTTCATAAGCCTTTGGAATGTCGCTGGGGCATTTTTAAGCCCAAACGGCATTCGAATGTATTCGTAATGGCCCTGCGGTGTCGAAAAGGCCGTCTTTGGTCTATCAATCTCACTAACAAGGATCTGGTGAAAACCTTTCGCTAGGTCTAACGTGGTAAAATATTGAGCACGCCCTAATTTATCTAAAATATTCTCAATATTCGGAATGGGAAATTTGTCATCTACCGTAATATCATTTAATTTTCGGTAGTCTATAACAATTCTCCATTGTTTTTTACCTGAAGAGTCAGTTTTTTTGGGTACAATCCAAAGAGGACTGTTGTATGGCGAGTTACTCTCTTTTATAATTCCCTGCTTAAGCATTTCGGAAATTTGTCTTGAAATTTCTCTTTCATGCATTTGCGGATAGCGATATATTTTAGAATAGATTGGTTTGTTTGTTGTTGTGACAATATTGTGCTTTATTTCACTGGTACTAGTTAATCTATCACCTTCTTTAAAAAATAGGTTATCGTATATTGTAAGTAATTTTTCTAAGTGTGTCTTTTCTTCAGAGTTAAGACCTCTTAATAAAATTTCTTTTCTATTTTCATCTAATTGTGAATATTCAAGTTGATGAATTTCTCCCTCTTCATATCGGTATTTTCCAAAAATCTTTATATCATTGCCATTTATAGTCACTACATCTCTAATGTTATCAACTATTGTTCCTAGAGGTTTAAGAAGATTTTGACCTATTATGGCATCATAGCATTTATTAGAGAATTTTGTTAATTTCCAAATCATCTTAGCGTCTTTATTAAATTCTTTAGGAAAATTCGTTAAAATTTCTTTAGTTATAACGCCTCTGTCAAATATCGTATTGAATACTAAGGGGTTACTTAAACATTTTCTATCATATTGCTGAAGTTTAGTTTCGTCTAAAAGAGAAGTTGTAGAGCCTGTATCTATAAGGCATTTTAATTTGTCGTTAGCGATGGTAAGACATACTATAGGTAGGTAAATTTGCGAGGTTACTCGAAAATTTGTTTCGGATTGAACATGATCTACCTCCATTTGCATAGTTTGGTTTCGTTTAAACTGGTCACTATAATTTTGATAATTTTGTTTATTAGGACTAGAATGTTGATAATTTTGGTTGCTGCAATTAAAACTTTGCCAATGCTTAGACTGATTAGGTTGATTATTAAATTTGGAGAACTTAGTTGAATTTGGGTTTTGCATACTCCTATAGTATATACTACCACTATAGTTTTTATTTAAATTTTTATTGCAATTGAAATGTCGACCATTAAAATATGAATTGGACTTCGTTTTATTTCTTAATAGCGAGGAGGTTTCTAAAATATTATAGGCTTCTCTCAATTTTTTATGTTTTTATTAATTATTACCGTTGCGAGATTCGGCTCTAAGTTATCTATAAAAGTTTTTAATATAATACTTTCGTTAACACTAGGGCTAAATTGGACTGGTTTTTCACTATCATATTCGTATTTTTCATTGAGTTTCGATAGTATAGTTTTAAGAGAAAGGAAATAATCACTTACATTATAATTTTTTGTCGCCAAGGCTTGATGGTACAACTGATGGTAGCTTTCTTTTACTCCAAAATTATTAATTAGCTCTTCTTTCATGGATTCCCATGTTGCATCAGGTCCAAGAGTCCGAATGACATCCAATGCGGCTCCTTGGATTTTATTAATAATTATTCGCTGAAACACATATTGTTTAACAGCGGGATTCTGATTTAGGAAAGGTACAATTGTATCCACTTCCCGCAAAAAGACGTCAAGACATAACTGTCGTCTCCATTAAATTCTTTTATACGTTGTGAGTCTTTTATTAAATCGTTGAGGCTTAAAGTGGGTGCATCACCGTTATTTATTGGATTAGCCTTATTTGAGGAAATTTACGTCTGTATTAGAACAATGAACACACTTCGGAGTACTACAACAATACAGAGATTTTTTTTTTTGCAAATCCAATATTCCCGTTGAACGCAGTTTTACACTGCACTTTGTTTTAGTTTGCCGAAATACAAAATTTAGGGCAATTTTAAATGAAGCTTTCGTAGTTGTTTTAGATAACAGTTGGCCTTCGAGTTTTTTCTTCACTGCAACGCTTAGCAAAAAAAAATCTTTTGATCTTTATTTCCACCTTCTTAAGATGTGGTATCCTATACGACTGCGCCAGAAATGTAATTAGGTTCTTTAGAACAATTATAAATCAAAAGATTTGGTAAGATGAACTTTATTGAACTGGAACAATAACAAACTGTTATATAAACTTAAAATAGCCACGATCTTCAGATCGTGACAGTCGCTGTGATCTTCTGAGTAGAACTGTTTTCTGGACTGGATGATGCAGCAACAATTGTGTCCGGAATTGTACTAGAGTGGAGTCAGTGACGTAACACGCGCGACTTCGCGATAAAAACACCGGCGACCAAACGTCAAAATCAAACTTTACGTATTGTCATGGTGTGATACATGAAACCACAGTAAAATTTAAAGAGGAATTCAATGGTGTGACCAGAAAGGCAAAATATTTTATGTGTAAAAAGATATTAAGATAAATAAAATTTTTTCATAAAAGGTAGTAAGAGTGAAAGAGAAAGAAAACAAAAAGGATAAAAAGAACGAGATACATATATTTTCAAAAATACATTGATAAAAATATATGTGGCCATTTTGACTAAAAATAGTAGGGATATTGGTGTTTGAATAAGGACCGTTGCTTTCCTGGCTATAAAATCCGAGCACCAACAGCACTCATGACCAGTCGCTTGGTAGCAGCAAACGAATTGAGTGATCAAACTTCTATATGCTAAATAGTAATTGAAGTTATATATGCTCAAAGATTTGCAAGAACTTCAAACGTTAAAAAGGACTTGGACAAATATTAAGTGATTGTGTCACACACATGCCAATTAGGTTATAGTGGCGCTGTATGCTTATATTTCAAAGTCCAGTAGCATAAGTATATAAAATTATATTAAAGTTATTTTATATATTTAATTTTTTTTTCATAAATAAAGAAAACTTGATTGTTAACTGACGCGTTTTATTTCTATTCCTAAACTCTTCAGTTTGCATTTAACAGGAAGCAATCAGTCTTAACGAAGGAAGAGCCCCTTCAGAAAATAATAATTCCGATCCAACCTCCATGGACGACGAAAATGAGGTTAATGATAATTTTTCTGTTCAACCCACAATTCATTCACAACAAGAGGAACAAAGTAATCACATATCAATTTTGGATACTATAGTAAATAGATTTAAGACACAAATTATAATTACCTCCAACTTTACTCACGAATTCGAAGAAATATTAGGCAATCGAAGAATATATATATATCCAAACATAATCCCTGAAGAACTAGTTAGCAAACTAAAACCGTACATAACTTGTAGTAGAACAGCCGTTTACACTGAAATTACAGATCACGAATTCAACCTAATTCAGCAAATATTGATTAGAGAATTCCCAAAGACTAAATTTGTAAAGTGCACATTTTTCGCTCAGGACATTAAGTCTGAGGAAGAATTAGTCAAAATAGTCTCAATACAGCACAAACAACAAAAACATCCCGGTATTATTGCCCTTTACGAAGATTTAAAGGCTAAAATATACCATAAGCAACTTAAAGTAACTATCAACAAAGTTACCAATAATTGCGATATATGTAACAGGGCTAAATATGATAGAAACCCAATCAAACCCAAGTTTCATAAAACAGATATCCCCACAGACAAAAATCAAATCATACATGTAGATACATACACTAACAAAAAACAAACGTTTATGGTCTTTATCGATAAATTTACCAAATTTGCGACAGCATACCCAGTAGAACATAGAAACCATACAGAGATTATAGAAAAACTAAGGATGTATTTTAATCATAAAAAACCAAGGAAAGTAGTAGCTGCTAACGAATTTAAATACGTTAATGTTAAGGAATTTTTAAGACAAGAGAATGTAGAGTTGCATTTAGTTAAACCTAATAGTCATACAGGCAATTCGGATATAGGGAGACTTAATAACACCCTTACAGAAAAATTACGTATCCTAAATATAGAACAATCAAACCCTATTAGAACACAAATGTTGGAAGCAATAAAATGTTACAACAATCAATACCATAGCACAATTAAAACTACTCCACTAAATGCTGAAGAAGGAACAGTTCCGGCCAGAGATATATATAATAATCTTATTAGATCCCAAGAGAAAAGGCTAGAAAGATATAATAGAGATAGAGAAAACTACGTAGAAATAAGAAAGATGGGTTATATTAAAAATTATAAATCCCTAAGACATAAAAATAAACCCAAGTACAGAAGATATAATTTAGCTAATGTTCATCCATGCAATATTAAACGCCCTCTCAAATTTTCAGATAATGAGGATCATCTTTCTAATGTTGGTGATGATGCAACCGGCAATTGCTCAACTACAAGTAGAGAAAATTGAATCTAATACTGGCTACACTATATTACAAGAAAAACAAATTTTAATCCCAGAAACTTACAATTATTCTTTACATATAATTGATTTGCGTCAAATCGACAAAATAGTAAAAGAATTGGCTGCAAGTGCTTTTCTACTCCCAAAAATATTTAATCACCAACTAATAAAGGACATTGAAAAACTAGTAGACAAGCTTACAACATTAGAAAATGGACACCATACCATTAGCAAAAGGGGCATATTCAACTTTTTAGGATCAATTAACAAATGGATTGCAGGAACAATGGATGACGAGGACAGGCAAATAATAAATCAGCATCTGCAAATTGTAGATACTAATAACCATAACTTAATAACAAATGTTAACAAACAGATCCAGATAAACGACAATTTTAATACAACCATAAAAAGATTATTTAATACTATTCAAGAAGATAGAAAAATAATACAAGATTTCATAAAACTGGAAACAGATAGAAACAGATTGAAGATCGCAACATTCGATATTAGACTAAGTATACAGGAAGTAGACAAAATGATAAATGAACTACAAGACAATATAATCCTTTCCAATCTTAACGTTATTCATCCATCCCTCTTAACTCATGAAGAAATTATTGATTACCAGATTAATTCAGACAAAATAAAACATCTGAAGGTAGGTTTCGCTAGAACATCTACCGACAAATTGATTTTTCTAATTAAAATTCCTTATAAAATGACTTCAATAAATAAAAAACTAATCATACCTTTGGCAAACGTAGAATCATGTATTACTATAAATTCTCCAATTACAAATGCATTAGAATATAATAATATATATTACGAATATGACAACAATAAGGCACTTCATCAATTAAATAAATTGAAACATTGTATTACAAACAAAAATTGTGAAAATATAAAAAGTTGTAATACAGAAATATATAATATAGACGACAGTAGTATATTAATTCAATTAGCAAATAAGATAACTTTAACGTCAAATTGTGACGAAAGAAAATTTGAGTTACAGGGAAATTATTTTATTAAATTCTATAATTGTATCATTAATATAGATAATACAACCTACTATAATAACATTAGAGAAATTAGAAATAAATACATTATTCCAAATTTAGAGTATAAAGCTGAAAACGAAACTTTATCGTTTAAAGAAATGGTTTTAGAAATAAAGCAAAATGTTCAAGAAATTCAAGAAATAAAATATCATAAAATTTTGCTTACCACAGGAATTAGTTTATCAACAACAATAATTGTCATAGTAATAATTATTGTAGTATACATATATTGTAAACAAAAACGGTTAAAGGTGAAAGTTGTTAACAGGATTCAGGAGAATCCTTATTTTAACGAAGGAAGAGTTATATCTTTTCGTCATTTGGAGTCAAAATTCAAAGAAAATGGAAATATGACTCCAAGTGAAGTAAAGATGTCAACGATTCCCACCGAGTCAGCAAATATGCAGACACAAAATGATCCTCATAAAATTATTCTGTTTTAGCTGACTCGGTGAGAATCATAATAAAGAAAAAAGTAAAGGCAAAAGCTTTTAAAAAATGTTAACCGCTAAGATATAATTTTAAGTCAGTCTCGCCGTGATTTTTAGACGAAGTGTTTTGTCTTAATTCTAAAGAAATATTATTAATAAAGTGCTTTTGTTTTTCTTGGAAGAATTTGCTTTTTATTTAAATCAATAAATTGAATTTAAATTTCTAAAGAAAATATTATTCGCGCGTGTTCAATGGCGGTATTTACAATCATTAAATCTGCATCTTCATAGGCAATTTTGGTCCTAAAGCCAGACTTGTTTAATTCAGTGCATAACATTCGAATGAGGCGGGTTTTATTTATCTCATTACTTAAAAACTGATTTTGATTTAAGCTAATTTTTGTACTTAAATCAAAATGTATCACACTTCTTATACTTGCTAACTTCCGCCGAGAGCGTTCGACAGATTTTGTCGTAAGCGTCTCGTCTTCAGGATAACCGCCGAATGCAATGCAGCTGTTCCATTTATAATGCCTCTTTGCATAATTAATGTATTTATTCAAAATAACTTCAATACTTTTATATAGTTGTGCCAAACTACTTTGTGAAGAAAGTATCCGCCGTCAACAATGTGTACTAACTCTTGTGTACCCGGAATTTTATCGATACTATGAAAGTAAGCATAGAAATCGGATTTTTTCGTTTTGCGCATACCACCTTCATCAAATAACGCTAGAGGGCCCAGCAAGTTCGTATTTAATGTACTCTTTCATATCATTTTTGTCAGATATATTGAGTGATATTCTTTGAAAAATTAGCAAAGGAGATATGTTAACTTCAACGTTTTCTATATTTTTGACTTTTGTACTTATTGATTTTAAATTAAGAACTTTATTTTTTCTTAGAAATTTTAAATTTGAAAAATCTTTGCCTACATTCTCATTCATCAATTTTTTTCCGATTTCAAACGCATTAAAACAATTTATTGAAGAATCGCCGACTAACCCAGAGAAAATTCCCATTGCAAAATTGGATTCTGGTAACGGATTATGAGCAGTAAAAAATTCTTTTAATTTTAATAAATCCTTAGCGTCTCGAGAAATTCGACTAGATCTGTGGTCTACATGCTGTTCAGAAGAGATATAAATGATACGTCGCAAAAGGTTTCTATCTGATTGCATACCTCCATTATTGCGATCATGGACAAAATCCACTTACTTACGTCACTTTCCGTAATACCTCTGCCGTGGGTTAATCCCCCACTGCATTTCATTGCCCTCATCAACACCTGTTCGATCGTCATATCTGCCCATATCTCAGACCAAAATCGGTTTGATCGTCTTATTGTAAAAAAACCTTGCAGAACAAACTTATCGTACTCTTCAATATCCATTACATCTTTTAATTCTACCATTTTTTGTAAATATAAATGAGCGCATTTCGCGTAATCATTATGTCCTGATGTCCTGGAGCCTCGGTAGTCTAGAGGTAAAGCGCCTGACTGCTATCCCAGAGGTCCCGGGTTCGATTCCCGGCGGTGCCACGGTCCTAGCCTTTTCCACTTTCCCACCTACATAACTTTCCTTCTTTCTTCTTCCCCTCTTGACATTCCTGATTCCTTCTGTCATAGCCTTCCTTAGCCCTTCCCCGCTCCACCAAAGCGCATGTCATCGGTTGGTTGATGAGATTCAACTCGTTTCAGGAGGCATTACACTCCAGCGAGTTGTTTCTCGATGCCCCGATGCCAAAAGTCGCGATAGTAGTGGTTGGGAGTAGGTGGACTGAAAATATCGCGGGAAGGTTGTGGCTGTTCCTTCATCCCCGACTAGAGCTGCTGTTCGGCATTGCACTCTATAAGAAGAAAATAGATTGTCAACAGTATAAAGGGCCTTTCCTGAGATTCTAGTCTTTCACATTGTCTCAAAAATTATACTAGCAAGTGAAGTTTGTACTAAAAGATGGCCCCTTACTGCCCTTGAAAAGGCATGACCGGTGAGAGCTTTTTCAGCAGATAATGGTGCGAATAATAGGCAAAATGCCTCATATAAGCCACTGCTATTCATTATCATACCTACTGCTGCAAGGAACGACATTAATAAGTGAAAGCCGCCCAAACGAGCAATAGTTCCCTTTAATTTGAGAGGATCATTATCAGAAGTTATAGAATTTAATATTTCACTAGCTTTTAAGAAGAGCGGTAAATCAAAGGTAACGAAGCAATGCTTTTGTCAATTTTCATCAGCTTTTTCCTTGCTTCTACTAATACAGGTAAAATAGTTAAGTAGTCACTAGGGGGTGCATAAACGAACGGTAGTGGAACAATTTTTGATATAGAATAGTCTGTATTTGAAGCATGATATTTACTCATGAATCCTTTCCAATTCATAGTGGTTTCAGGTGTAGTACATTCGGCGTAATGCCATAATAAATCGATAGGTTTAATGTTGAATTTTGAACTAATAGGATTAATTTCATATACATCTTTTACTATTAATTTTTTAAAGTAAAAGGACCATTTTGTGAAAAACTAATCAAAGGAAGGTAACCGAATTCTCCACTGGTAATTGTAGGTAAAGAGCCTTTCAATTTTTCGATATTTTCTTTCGATTGCACGGACGATGCCGGCGTTACACACATTATACCACCCATACAATGAAACGTATTTTTGCCGTCAATAGTTGCAGTATTATGATCTGCATTATCAAATACAAATTGCAGATAACTCTTAGGTGATAAGGTCACACTTTCAGGATCATACACTGCCGATGTTTCAAAACGTACAGTTTCTGTATAAGACGCGCAAAGACCTATGTTGTTAAGACAATCGATAAGACCTTTGGCTGCAAACTTCTTGTGGATCATTGCAGAAAGTGCTAGTAAAAGAGGAGATGAAAATGATCGGGGTCTTACACAAGACATGATAATATGAGCAATAGTTATTATTTTATTGTCCCACTGAACCCAAGATTGATTTTTTGGAGTGTGTTTGTGAGTTTTGATTAAAATATCCAGAATTAATTTTAAGCTCTCAGGAATATCTTTGTCTAAATCATTTAAAAAATTGCTAGGCGATCTGTAAGAATTATTGTCACTACACTTCATTACTCTGATATCTTGCAAAATTTGGTGGCCCGCTAATTCAACTATTCTCAACTTCTCTTGCTCAATATTTTTTTGACGATTGTTATACCAGCTGTCTTCAATATTTTTTCTTAACGATTGTTTAAAACAAATCAACCTATCATTATTTACTCTGTGAATAACTATCTCGTCTTCAAATTGTTTTTTCAAGTGGTTTTCAATGTAATCAAATCTAGGAAACTCTTTCGAACCTTCTATCGTTTAATTTTTTTGCTAGAATAGATTTCAATGAAAACTGACATTCATAGCTGTGACTAAGGAGGTAGTTGATAATGAAAGCTAATAAATTTGACATATCTTCCGATAAAGGGACACCCTTAGCATTACATGGGCGGTATGCGTAAAAACTGTTCATACAATTTGAATGATAATACATTCTATGCTTTTTAAAAAAATCATCGTTTTCACATTTTAAATTGTTGAGACGCGCGGATATAACTTTGTTAGTTTCAGTTTGCGGATTACATTTTAGCTGCAAAAGAACATGGTCGATGGTTTGTTTTTTCACTACACGACGGGAGTTATTTTAATATTCATACACATTTTTGTTACAAAAAAAAACAACACGTGGCAAATGTAAATACCCGCGCTTCTTGATTACGTTGGCGATTTTGTGCAGAACTTCTTCCTTCTTCTTTCCTTTTTTTCAACAATTTTTATGCTCCTTTTTCTGGGATAATCCACCGTGCAAGTCTTGTGAAAATATGCCTGCATGAATTCTTTTAGTTTCTTTTCTCGACTATCCTTTCTTCTTTTACTTGCTTTTATGAAAGTTTCAATACATCTTTCCTTACACAAGATCGATTTTCCTGTCTCCATGGGCTCATCACAAAGCAGGCAGTTGTCATTCAAATCTTCCCATTCATCTTCCACATCGGAGCTACCCACCATGCTTAATTGAATGATGAAATTTATAAAACTCAAATATATTTACTTTATATTTACCTTTTATTGCTGAAGTTATCACTACTAGTACTGGGATCCATGATAAATGAAAAACAAAATATAAAATTCAATCACCCCTTAAATATGCAATATAATTGCTCATGCTTTCTACGTGTAATTAAACGAAACGCCTCCTTTGTTGCTTGATACCTGTACTTCCACTGCCTCGATACGTAACGGATTAAAATTTTCGCCAGATGCACTATATTCAGAAGCATTTTTAACAAAGTTCTCCAAACTTATATGAAAATGTGAGATAGCCACGTTGTAGCCTTTAATCTCTACTTTCAGAAACCGCTTTGCAAATTTCAATCAGGGCATTCGGCTAATATTGGCGCAATGTGCAAAATTAGGGTCTATTTTGTTTATACTGCAATTATGCAGAAACTATTAATGCGACAAATTTCATCTTTTGGCAGTTTATAGTATATGTAATAAGCTATCATTTCCCAAAAAATCGCCCTTTAATATTAAAAATTAAGAGAGGTACGCATTTTTGAAAAAAGGGCATTTTTTGGAATTTTTCCAGCTTTTCTCGTCGAAAAACGGTCGGATCGGGATCTAAAAACAAAAAAACATTTTGTAGGTTTTTTAATTCTCTACAAATGTCCTGTTGACAGTAACGCGATTCATCCAGTACTTTTTATTGTATACGCCAAAAACGAAAAAAGTACCCATTTTTGTTGCTAATTATTGTTTAAACAATTCCACATGAGTAAATTTTGGCTGGTTTTTTGGTTTTAGTAATCTATGGGATACCCCTGAAGTAGTCTCTAATGACTGGTCTAATAAATTAAAAAGTTCTAGCCATTCTATTCCAAATAAATTTAGGTTAGGAGCTTCTGTAATATAGCAAGTTCCTTGGTTGTTGATACCATCTACTGTAATCTCACACCTTAATTCATGGGTTAGCTTCAATCTTTCACCTGGCTGTAAAAGCTGTGACCATCGCAGATGGCTTACCAATGTATCATATGAAATGATGGAGATATCAGACCCCGTATCTATGTAATTGCAGTTTCACCGGCTTATCATTTAATAACACTGAAATAAATTTTCTTTTATCCGCACAGTTTATTTTGTTAACTGACACTATCATATTATAGTCCGGGCGCTGGAGCATTTCCAGTGGTTTTAGCGTGATGCAAAGGACTTTTTTGGTGGAATCGGTCAGAAATGATATCCTCAACAATATTTAAGGGGTGCGCAAGCATGAAACTTTTGGTAGCCCAAAAACTGAAAAGTTCACTAAAAATTCCCTGTTTTTTGGCCTTTCTTGTTAAATATCTCTTAACGAAGGCTTCTAGGCGAAAAATTTATTGAGCATGTTTTGTTCGTTATTAGATTTGCTAAAACTTACCCTAAGGTGGATTTTTGAAATTTGAATTTTTACATTGCAAAATAGCCGAAAACCGCGAAAAAAAGTACCTCACTTTAAAGTTAGCACAAGGAAAGGAGAGACCATTATCTTCCAATTTAATTTTGGAATTAGTTAGTTAAAGGCATGATTAACTTATAACCAAAACCCGATCACGGTCGGTAAAATAGTTTTTGCATAATGAATTTTGCAATTAAGTGAATTTGAAAAGTTAAATTTGTTACTGCGCCAAAAGAAAAACTCCCATGTTGGTCCTGATTTTTTTACGTATGCTCTAAGACTATTTACAATATCCAATCATTAAAATTCTGGTTTTTAAAAAATTGAAAAAATTGCTAACTCGGCGACGCTAGGAATGCTAGGCGTGTTTCAAATTCGCTCGAAAAAGGACTCAGTTTCTATTGAGCACAACTTTCAATAAAATATTGTTAAACATAATTTCTTAAACAAATTAGAAAAATTACCGAATTTTGTTTGAATTTTGTTGTTGTTACTAGTTCGGACGCGGTGCGGCTCGCTGCACGGAACGTTAAAACATTTAAAATTAATCCAAAACTTCAAAATTAAAATCTTCATAACTAGTGAACAAGACAAAACTAATATAGTCTTGGCCTTAGTCTTGCGAGCACGGCTAAGCCTTGGTCTTGGTCTTGCGAGCATGGCTAAGTGGTAGTCTTATTCTTGGGTTTGCTTAATGTACATACAAGCCGAAGACAAGACTTCAAGACCAATATAGAGGTAGGGAAGAGCTTTAAATACCTAGGAACAATAGTGTCGTCAACAAACGAAGAGCTGGAGGAAGTTAAAAGCAGAATACAACAGGGCAATCAAAGTTTTTAATCACTGCGTAAAGTACTTCAATCAAGATTGTTATACAGGAAAACTAAATTTGAACTATACAAATCTCTTATAAGGCCTGAAGTCGCAAACTAATTAGGAGCTTTTGAGAGAAAAATCTTAAGACACATTATTGGACCATTAAACGTAAACGGTATGTGGAAAATCAGATACAATGACGAACTGTACCAATTCTACAAAGAAATAGACATCGTCAACTAAATCAAAATAAATAGACTACGACGGGCAGGACGCGAATGCACGAAAACAGACCAGTGAAGAAAATATATAAGGGAATCATAATCGGAGACAGCAGGATGGCCGAGGAAAACCTGCCGTAGATACAGACGCTGAACACCTGTTGGGCGTACGAAATTGGAGGACTCTAGCCTGTGAGCGAGAAGCTTGGAGGAGAAAACTGAATGACCATTTTTGTACATCACTATTCTTAACTATTAACGAAAAACCAACTATTCCTTAAAAATTTGGGAACATTAGATTAAAAATGCATTTATTTGAAGTGTGACCAAAACTATCTGCGTATTCTGTTAAAGCCATGAACGTTAAAACATTTACAATTATTGCAAAGAGCAGGACTCAGCACTCGAAATTCGGCGGCAATTTTCTATACCATTTATGAATTTAAATCTAGAAGTCTTCAATAACCAAATTTTTCGATAAAAGTAAAACTAAATTGAAAAATAAAACAAATTTTTTATAGTTGGAAAAAGCAATGCCAAAAAACCAACTTTTATTACCTTTTAATGTCGCATATTGCAAAATTGTGCTCATATATGGGAATTAAATATAACAGAGGCCATACGTAAAATTAATTAATTTTGAGCGTTTTATTGTGCCGTGTATAAATAAAATTGTGATTTTGTACTCAGAACTCAGGGCTGCACGGTGAAAAAGTTATCAATACATTTGGAGAGTATAAACTCTGTGTCACAAAACAAGTGCTTGCCATGTAATATATAATCTTCAAAATTACACTCTTCTTAGCCATTAACGAAAAACCAACTATTCCTATAAAAGTTGGAGACATTAGGGTCAAAATGCATTTATTTGAAGTATTACCAAATTACCTACATAATGTATTACGAGCCTCGATTTACGTCGTTTTCGGGACCGGGAAAACGCGACGTAAACCGAAACGACGTATATCGAATCTAACAAAAATTAAATCTTTTATTAACGAAAAGCAACATTTAAAAAAAAAAAACATAAAAATAACAATAAGGACAAAATAACATTTTGCAACGAAATTGCGTTTCGAGGTCTTTTTGAATTATCGCCATTCTTGGAATTGCTACCTCGTTTTGTTGGAGTCATTTTAATCTAAATCAAAGCTGCATTTATACATATGTAATTTATAATGGCATAAAACATGAAATTTTCTATAGTTACCAAATTTGATGTCAAATATAAATGGCGCTTTTCTTCTTTTTATCTGCACAAGGAAGCTAAGGGTCTGTTTATGTTGGAGCTGCGATAAACGAGTAGAGAGCTGTGACAAAAGCTGTGAGTAGTGCTGTGCAGATGGGGTGTTCACGTTGGAGCTGAGAATAATCAGTAATAAGCAGTATCTGACCAAACCGCAAACAGAAAGGTGAAAATATGAGTGATTTCGACGAAGAAGTGTTACTTTTTTCAAGTGCTACAAATTATCATTTGCTTGAAATTGGCTAGCGCGAATACAGTGTCCATCCTATCAATAAAGAAAGGAATATATTCGGTGAATTCCATCACCTTTATAAAGATTTAAGACAGCATCCCACAAAATTTGCACAATATATGAGAGCGTTCCTTTCCATGGCTTTCGTGAACTCTTGCGTTATTTTCATAACTTTCATACGGTGTTCTAATTTATCAAAAGCCGAAAGTTTTCTAACGTGCAGTAGTAAGTTTTTAAAGAAACTAAGGTCTTCATCATCCTCCTCCTCTTTTTTTGCCACCTTATTTAGTAAATATTGTAGTCTTTCTTTCTCTAGTTGTACTAGTTCACTACCCACACTTCGTTTCGAAGACTGTCGACTTGGTACAGAAGCAGTAGTAGAACTTCGAAAAGGTGGTGAGGTAACAATATTTGTAATCTTCTGGAGATGAGTAAGGTGCTGTACCAAATTACTAAACAGCTCTCGGGAAAGCACTCTACTAAAAAGCATGCCGTTAAGAGTGCGGATGGAAGGCTGCTGTGCAGCGACGAGGAGCAGCTCCAAAGATGGAGAGATTACTTCTTCGCCCCCCTGAATGGTTCATTTACACAGGAACCTCAGGAAACCAGCAACAATGCAAGCCTATAAGAATCACCACCCGAGCCCCATCCAAGACGGAAATAGTAACCGCAATTCATGCGATGGCCAATGGTAAAGCAGCTGGGAATGATGGCATCCCGCCAGAATTGTTGAAAGTCGATTCAAGCCTCATAGCAGATGCGCTTCAGCCAATCCTGGAAATAGCATGGAACACCTGTACCTTTCCGGAGGATTGGACGGAAGGTATCATAGTCAAAATACCAAAAAAGGGGGACCTAACAATATGCGACAACTGGAGAGGCATCTGTTTACTATCCACAGTGGGCAAAATTTTGTCCCATATATTACTATCTAGGATAAGTGAGGCAGTAGACCGAACGCTTAGGAGGCAGCAGGCCGGATTCAGGAAGGGCCGCTCATGTATTGATCATATTAACACCTTACGAATAATAGGGGAGCAGTCTACTGAATTCCGATCCCCCCTTTACCTTGCTTTCGTAGACTATTATTATTATTATTTGTTTATTTAGAAAAATCATGTACAAAGATTCAAATCTTATAAATTAGTACATTAATTAACAAATTGGATATAACAAGCTTAAAAACACAATATAAAAAAAGAAAAAACTTAAAAAAATAATATAAAAATAAAAAAAAAGAAATAACTTAAAAAGAACAAGAAATAAGATAAAATAAATAAATAAAGCAAGAAATAAAATTAAAGGAAAAAAAAGAAATAAAAAGAAAGAAAAAAAAAGAATTGGTAAAATACAAAAACAGAAAGAAAATAAAACAGGAAATAAAATAAAAAAAAAGTAAAAATAAGAACAAAATAGTTGTATATTCATGCTCTTATCCGCTCTATTTAAAATAAATTCAAAAAGTTGCTTCTTAAAAGTGCCCAATGAATCGATGCGTTGTAAATTAACAGGGAGAGAGTTCCAAAGTTGAGCTACGAAGACAAAGAAAGAACGCTGGCCAATTAACGTGCGAAATTGAGGAATTATTAAATTATTATTTCTGAGTATGAGAAAGCGTTCGACTCGGTTAATAGGAGCTTCATTTGGCAGGCACTACGGCGACGTGGACTGCCTGATAAAATAATAGAATTGATAAAAGCCCTATATAACAATTCCAAATGCAGAGTTCTCCATAATGGAGAATTATCCGACAGCTTCGAGGGGAGCTCAGGAGTACGACAAGGATGCCTACTTTCGCCTTTACTATTTCTTATAGTAATAAATGACATCCTTGTCGGCGCTCTAGATAATAGAACAGGCGGCATACAAAGGGGTTTGTTAGACCGCCTTAAGGATCTCGACTACGCCGATGATATCTGTTTGCTGGCCCACAGACACCAGGACCTCAAAAACATGATTAACAATTTGGCAACAGAAAGTAGTCCAGCAGGCTTAAGGCTAAATCCAACTAAAACTAAAGAAATGCGGATAAAGGCAAACACCATTGAACGGACTGCGCTGAATAACCGTGACGTGGAACTGGTAAATAAATTCTGCTACCTCGGTAGTATTATTACCGAAAATGGCGGTGCAGAAGAAGATGTCAGTTCCAGAATAAATAAAGCACGAGGCGCATATGCATGCCTGTTCCGCATATGGAGATCAACGGAGATCTCAACTAACACCAAATTGCGGCTGTTCAACTCCAACGTGAAGGCAGTACTTTTGTACGGTTGTGAAACATGGAAAGTCACCCAATTCATCACAGGGCGCCTACAAGTCTTCGTTAACAGATGCCTGCGTCGTATCCTAAAAATCCGCTGGCAGGATAGAATTTCAAACGAAGAACTATGGCGCCGTGCCGGCCAAGAAAGGATAAACGACCAAATCAGACGAAGGAAATGGAATTGGGTTGGACACACCTTGCGACGCGAAAACGAAAATCTAGCCAAGTAGGCCCTCGACTGGAATCCGCAAGGATCCCGTCGAGTCGGAAGACCTAGGACAACATGGAGGAGAACCCTACTAGCAGAAGCCGCAACAACTGGGAGATCCTGGTCGGAGCTGAGAGCTGTCGCGCAAAACAGAGTCCGCTGGAGGGCAACTGTTTCCGCCCTATGTCCCATGAGGGATTAAAGGAGCACAATGATGTATGATTCTGGAGATGCACAAATATTTTGCTCAGTGAAAAAATCCGGTGGCTCCTGATTGGCATTATCATCTCCATCGGACTCATCAAGAATTGGTCCAGTATTTATTTCCCCAAAATTTCCACTAGATTTTCGTGGGGTGAATTGAAAAAAAAGAGCTTTTTGAAGTGGCTCCATTCACCTTTGTAGTCACTGACTTTTGCAGCATCACCAGATTTATGCTTTGGAAGAGATGCTAAGGTAGTCCTAAATTTGTCTCGTAAATTTTTCCATTTACTCCGCACTATACTTGCTGGAAAAATTAAAATAAATAAAATGAAAATACCCTGTACCACACACACAATAAAATATCTAGAGACTTGGCAAAAATTATTAGAGAAATAACAACATCCATTATAAAATTAGTATATCACTTTTCCAACAATAAATAAAAAGATTTATTACTTATAATCTTACGTTTGCTTTCAAATTGTTGTGCTACTTCAATCCATAGCTTGTCCAACACATATCTGTTATGATGGTTGTTGTCGAGTTTGTCCTACAATGAGGGCCTCAAAAAAACTTGACTTATTAACGAGTCAACATCCATCTTAAATCTTGCTTGCATACTAACGATACTAGCGGAGAAAATTGACCAAAGCTTTATCGCAACTCTTGTCGTTGGTCGCGACCAAAGCGTGAGTCACCGCTTTGCTCCAATATAAACAGCCCTATTGAAAACCTTTTTCGCATTATCTCCGCTCCGCTAGTATCGCCGCTCTACTCGTTTACCGCAGCTCCAACATAAACAGACCCTAACACCGCTCGTCAGCCTCAGAAACAAAAGAGAACTGTAGTATGTAGTACATGCACGTATAACCCGTGTAGAAATACATATCCATGAATTTTACACCGCGATGAAAAGAAATTTCTGCGAAAAAAATTGGGCATGCTTGGGCACGTTATAGTAGAGATGTGCATTTCGGGTAGTAAGAATGAAGAACGAAGGAAATTCGCAGAAATATTCATGCACAAAAAAAAGATGCCGGACGTAAATCGAAACTGAGAATTAAAAAGCGAGACAACGTAAATCGAAATGACTTAAATCGAGGCCCGCCTGATTAAACCCACGGATGTCGCCGTACCCGAAGGCCCCATATGCAAAATTCTTGCCAAAAAATTGTTTCGGAGTCTATATTTACACATAGACAAACTTTCACTTTTCTATTTAAAGTAAAACAATTGCCTTTTTGCAAAATGCATTGGTGACGTTCATATTATCGATCATTGAATATTTTTGTGTTGTTTAGTCGTTATCTAAACGCTTTCTCTTAAGTACAA
>OX465282.1:34700228-34922178 GCA_949987705.1 Thereva unica | reverse complement strand
ATTATATAAGGGTGGCCCTTATTTGCAAAAGTGCTTCAATTTTGGGTCTCACCCCCTAGAAATATGCGAATAGGCAAAAAACTAAGAAATTTAAAATTTTAGGCAAATCGGAAAAGATTTAGAGGTCGCTCATGGCGAACGAAATCTTAAAAATTGATGATTTTTTACCTTTTTTCACTTTGTTCAACCCTAATTACCATTTTATCAGCCCTGAAAGGGTCAATTAATATTTTTTATCCATTCCACAGATTATTACCTTTCTAAAATGATCAAAATCATAAAGATCAGTTTACAAATAATAAAGCTATGAAATAAAAAGCACAGTGGTCTTTATAAGGAAATAAAAAAAAAACTATCAGTTCAAAGAGAAACTGTACTAGGGTCCACTAATCACCGCAACCTTCGCATAAAGCGTTGTGCTTTTCTGTTCATCTTTGACTCTGCAAAGTTACGTGTCCGATCAGTGATCCTCACTCAACAAATATACTACACGGGAGTCTATTCCATCCAACCGTGTTACGAAAAAAACGTGTTTTCATTATTTTTCTTATATGTAGGTATTTAACAATAATATAATTTTAAACAGCAATATAACTTTTGTATAACTGTTATTACATAATATTGTTTAACATAAATGGTAAATGTTTTAAAAATTTATGAAGTTTGAAAATGCATCTGTCAAACATCATTCGCTTTGACTGCATTCGAAAATTTACCAGCTGCTCAGAATTGGCAGCACATCATTCCAAAAATCAAGCCGCTGCAGCCGGGAATATATGCCCTGCAGCCGATACTGCGATTCTGCTTATTCTGCGTAGCTGGCTAATTTTCGAATGCAGCCAAAGCGAATGATGTTTGACAGATGCATTTTCACTAGTTCTGACTGCGCTCATATAACAGGAAAAGTTGAAGTGGATAGGTTACCTACCTTTTTACGTTAGCTATATAAATGGTGAGCAATTACTTGGTGTTCCAAAATTATCATCTTCAACAGGAATAGAAATAGCTTTATGCTATTTATGAATTATTAATAGATTGGAATGTGGTTGAAAATATTGTTGCTTTTTGTTTTGATATCATTGGGTCAAATACTGGAAAACTAAATGGAGTGTGCACGTTATTAGAACAAAAATTGTAAAATCTTTACTGTATTTACCATGTCGCCATCATATTTATGAACTAGTCCTGCGAGGTGTGTTTGAAATAGAATTTCCTGGTACCTATGGTAAAGGTGTTCCTTTATTCAAGAGATTGGAATTATATTGGAACGACATAAGCAAAAATGAGTATAAAACATTGCTAGAAAATGGCAAATTGAAAGAAATTCTAATTGAAAGATGAGTTCACAGATTTTTGCAACGAACAATTAAAGAAACCAATTTGCAGAGATGACAATCGATAATTATTAGAGTTAACCACAATTGCTTCGGGCTCATGCTCTAATAGTCAAATTTCGTTCTCCAGGTCCAATGCATCAAGCTCGTTGGATCTCAAAAGCACTATATTGTATAAAAATATATTAATTCAGAGATGAGTTTAAATTAACTGTTTTAGAAGAGGAGAAGAAAAAGCTAATGTTTGTGCTTTTATCATTCGCTCTTACGTGAGGGCTTGGTTTAAATGTCCCATAGCGCCAGAAGCAGCATACCAGGACTATTGCTTCTTACAAAATATGTAGGAATATCGAAATGTTAATTTCACAAATTGCTATTAAGAAAATGAGTAACCATTTGTGGTATTTAGCAGACGAGAACGTTGGTGTAGCATTTTTCGATGAAAATATTCCATTGGAAATCAAACATAAAATGAGTAACAGATTAAAGCATTTTATTACCACTGATGAAAAAAAGGAAGATCATGATGTCTATGCAGATAATGATGTTGAGCCAGATAAAATATCTAGGGAATTAGTTAAACGTATTTCATTAAAACTTGAAGAAATTCAGGAATTTATAAGAAACCCGTAAAATACTCAATCACTACGATGAACACATTCGATTTTTTTCAACGGTTTAACATTTCAACGGACTTCCTATATCTCCCACCAGATAAATGGAGTTATAATATTACTTATAATCAAGCATTTAACCTTCTTCATGAATTAAGAACTGTTAACGACACAGCTGAAAGAAGTGTGAAGTTATTCGAAGAATATAATAAAGTATTGAAACACAATAAACAAAAACACAATAAACAAAACTTATTACAAATTCTAATTGATTACAAAAAAAATGCGTTATTAAAGCAACTACTGCCTGAGTAATTTCAATTTTAATAATTTTGTTTGTATTTTGTATATTACACTATTGAAGTACAGTTTATGCCTTTTATTAGCTGTAATATTCATCGTACAAAAACGTTATAACCCGATTTGAACTGGTAAATTTACGTTGAATAAGTTAACTATGTTAAATTAGCTTTCGTAAATTTATATTGTTGTTTCAACTGATATTATTGTTAAATATTATAAAATATGATAAAAACATGGTTTTTCATAACACGCATGGATGTTATAGAGTCCCGTGTAGATTGTTTGCTAAGTGAGGATCACTGATTGTACACGTATCTATGCACGATCAAAGATTAACAGAAAAGCACAATGCGAAGGCTGCGGTAATTAGTGGGCCCTAGTGCAGTTTCTCTTTGAACTGATTTTTGTTCCTTATAAAGACTGTGCTTTTTACTTCATAGCTTTATTATTTGTAAACTGATCCTTATGATTTTGATCATTTTAGAAAGGTAATAATCTGTAGAATGGGTAAAAAATATTAATTGACCCTTTTAGGGCTGATAAAATGGTAATAAGGGTTGAACAAAGTGAAAAAAGGTAAAAAATCATCGTTTTTTAAGATTTCGTTCGCCATGAGCGACCTCTAAATCTTTTTCGATTTGCCTGAAATTTTAAATTTCTTAGTTTTTTGCCTATTCGCATATTTCTAGGGGGTGAGACTTAGAATCTTAGCAATTTTTTCTCTCTCCATACAAGAGAGGGCCACCCTAATATATATATATATATATATATATATATATATATATATATATATATATATATATATATATATATATATATATATATATATATATATATGTATATATATATATATATATATATATATATATATATATATATATAATGTGTAAAGCGTTTATATGGAGTCACGACTGAGATAAATTTGCAGTTAGTTTGAATTCGGCATCGGTACACGATTCCATCCTAAGTAATGATATGAGAAAATTATTCGGTCAAAAGAATTGAGTACTGATATGAGTAGAATCGAAAGCCAAATACTCACACGAGTAAATAATGGAGTATCTATTCCGTATCCCTACACCAACGGTGTATTATTTCCCCAACAAACAAAGGACCATGCAACACAGTGTTGCAATACATGCAAGCAAATTATAACTTGTAGCAACAGACCAATGGATCAGTCACTTAGGTATTTACTATAATATCTTTTCTGAAAATCGCATCGTTTCCAAAACGAGCTCCATCTTTTAAAGGGTGCCTCTCGGTATAAGAACAACAACCCTGGTGTTCTTAAAGCGATGTAATCTTACTCAAATCTTATTTTCATGTACAGTGTAGTTCGCATTATTCCTCATAATTAGAGCGTGCTTGCTATTAATAAAATGTTAACTAAAGAAGTTTGTGGGATTTAATCCCTTCTGACTAATCGGATTTTGTCCAGCTGAGATTGTCGCAATACATTCACCAAGAGCATTAATCATTTGGTGTTGTTGTTTATATTGCTACTAGTGATGAGCTTTCTGAGGATTTTCTTCAGCTACTTTAGTTTAAGGAAACTACGGAAATTTCTTCTCCTTATCGTTTTAATTATGTTCCTCAACGTGGCTAGCATCATACGATTTCTAGATGAAAAGGTTTATGATAATAATATTTTTCTTTTCAGAATGTTTATAAAAAGTAATTTCAATCAATAATCGTAGGGCTATAATAAGGGGAGTCCCACTTTGTCTTTTTTGATACGCTTTTATTAGCTATACCTGTAAACAGCCATGGTAACTATGTATGCAAGTACGTCCAAAATCTTTCAAGTCAGTATCTGAGGGTTTTAAGGTCATCAATAATGAATTTGTAATCAATTCAGAAATTCAAAATACCGAACACCTTGACCAGGGCCGGCGCTTGGCTTTTTTGCGCCTGGCGCTGTATGCCATATTGCGCCCCATCAGTTGTCCATTTTTTTATCGCGGTGAAGGACAATGAAAGAAAAACACTCTGTGGAGTTCCTTTAATATATAATTAGTGGGATGTTGTGCCTAGAGACTAGCCACTAATTACGCTTTTCCATGGTATTCTTTCTGTTGAATAACACTTCAGACTGGATGACCATAAAAATCAAGAAAATGATATTTTTTTACTTTTAATTAAGTAAATGTTTATGTTCAACTGAGTATCATTATTAAATAATATAATTTAGTGATAGATTCAAAACATGTTCCACAGAAGAAAAAAAATTATATTTCACCATTGCGTGGCCGAGGATTGAACTTGGTTCCCCGGGATAGGATTCCAGCGCCTCAGCTATAGGCTACCGATATATGGACTTTATTAGAAATATCTTTTTTGTTGTTAAATATCTTTCCGGATGGAATTTCCAGACCAATTTCTCCGTTTTAGGCCTCTTGATCAAGACCTACAATTTGAGATATGGCCCAAGTCTGTAGCGGTGGTACTTTCAGAGATGAAAGAAGGTCACAGACACAGACGGACAGAGTCTCTGTATAAGCTTTTTTTTTTTTTTGAAAAAGCTAACGCTGTTTAATGCTACAGGATGTTTTCGGTGTCAGTTGAGCTTCCCTAACTATTTTCAACACAATCCTTTACTCAGAAAATCTATAGTACTATCTACTCGAACTTGAATAAAAGAGATCCCTACCAATCCTTCATATTTCAATTATTTCAAGGGATACTATGTGATTACTGCACAGCATGTATTAGTTTTGACTGTAGAATCTTGCATAGAAAAAAAAAAAAACAGTCCACCTTAACAGCTTTCTTGGACATAGAAAGAGCTTTCAATAACTTCTGAACAGAGTCGACCCAGGTGTTTCTCGCCGAATTAGGGATTCACAATAGTACGACTAGTACGAATTACAAATCAAGAACTATGGCACCGTGGAGACGAAGAAAGGATATACCACGAAATCAGACGAACGAAAATGAATTGGATTGGCCACACCTTGCGAAAAACAATGGAAAAGTCACACAGTACAGCTCCTTTAATATATGACAATGAAGGCACTGCAACACTTCTTCAATTTTTATTCGCCATTTTAAATTTTTTTTAAGATCTTAATTTCTGAAATTGCGTCCGGTGCAAGTGAACCATTTGCACCTATGAAAGCGCCGCCCTTGACTTTGACGAAAACCTTTGAAATTAGGGTTTTTAATACATATATGTATGCAGTTTAAAAGCGTTAGGTTTCATATAAATACTCGCCCTGGTAGCTATGAAGGAGACTTATGCTGTAAACACAGTTCGAACCATAGCCCCCGCGGTGACAACAGGGAATTCCGGGCTGAAATTCGTTGTGCGAACATAATTGGAACGACAGCGACTTAATTTTTTTATGTCATCTTTCAAAAATTTGGAAAATTATGCCTCCCAGCTGCCAATTTTATCACTACGCCATCTGTGTATGCTACTACCTTAGCTCCGCTTTTGTCTCTTTTTTGTAGTATGCTTTTCGCCGTTATTAACCAGAGTAAAGGAGTTTCTGTGGGGTTGAGGAGCTTCAACCTGCAAGTTACTCTGAAGCATATCCATCGATGGTCCGGAAATACCTTCGATCTGATACCTTCCAGTTTTCTACTTTAAATGTTTCCTTGTATGTACATGATTTTCAACACTTCTTCCCAAACCTTGGAAATTCTCCGTGCTTCGGAATACAAGGGTTGAGGTACTGCAACGGTTACATACCGCTAGGTTATTCTCGGTACTTCCCTAAAGCTTATGCTTATAGGGCGGCTGGCTGCAGGGAAAACTTGCATATCTTAAGAAATCCAAGGCATTGAAAGGTTTCATTTGGAATATATTATCATTCCACTGCAGATCCTCCGTAGCGGTCCATTAGATGATAGGATTTCATGTCAGTTTTGCCACAGTTACTGTTATGACTGACGAAAATATGAATATGAATGTTTTTAATTTCCATCAATCATGACTAATGGAATTGATTGACGATTGCATGAACGTACAATGAACGCTTGAAATCGTAAAATCACCTCGAGTAATTTTTTGACGACCCCTTAGAAACATTTTGTATATTTCAGATCGCTCTGCTGCACAGTATAATACGAAAACTTTTACAATTTAACTTGGCACCAGGAGGAAACTGGCGTAAGGACTGAATGGACTCTAAACCGACAAGACGCAAAACACGTTTGGCAGCAAAAACCAGCCTGCAAAGACCCTATTCGGAACAAATAACAACCCCTACTCTACTATTACAATGGGCCGACCAAAATATTAAAAGTATGGCTTTCAAGTATAATATCATATCTTGAATATGATATTGGATATACAAACAAAAAAATATTGCGGAGCCTGTGTAATGTCAACGGTGCAGCCGCTAGGGCGTTTTGAATTTTTTTTGGTAGGGGTACACAAATAACTCTGTATTTTTGTAGAGGGGTTGTCCATTAATTACGTGAGGTGATTTTTGCGATTTTTCGACCCCCCCCCCCCGCAGGTGAGATTTCGTAAGATTTGGCTCGACCCCCTCCCTCCCCACATAATCTCACGTGAGATTTTAAAACACACGCATTTACGGGCGTGAACACAGCAAGTCGAAGCTTTCCGAGGTCGCATCCACCCGGCTCGAACGCTGTAGGCCACTGTAGGCTAGCCGGTGGCGGCAAGTTAATCCTGGGCGACTTTGCTATTTGTGACGTTTGTATAACCGCGATAAATGTTTTTGTGTAGGATTTAGACATTATCTTAGTGGAGAGACATGTTTTACTTAATTTAACCCAGTTTTCTCGATAACACCGATATACCTCCTATCTTCGTGGAAGAAGAGAATGAAAAGGCATCTCCACACCCATGCCGTGAATTAACGGGGAAAATTTACACCGTATCTACTCAGAACGGAAAACAAGAGCGAGCTAGACGAGGAAACCATCTACCCTCTCGTTCACGAGTATGCGCGGTTGTTCACGGCGTGATTCTGGAGCTTGCTTACGCGCTGACTCAACTCTTAACATCCTTGGGGAAACTTTAAGGCGTTCATTAAACGTTCATGCAAGCGTCAATCGATTCCATCAGTCGTGATTAATGAGAATCAAAATACTTAGATAATTACATCAATCATTATCTTATGGAGGATCTGCGATGGAATGATCACATATTCCAAATCGCCCCACAAGCCTCCCAATGTATTTGTTAAGAGATATAAGTGCCTCCCCCTCCCCAGCCAGACGCCCTGGCTACAATCAACAAATATTACTTTCGGCCACCCCTTGAATACAATCCGTATATCTACACAATCGCCCTACAAATATCCTTGGCTTGCTTCGACAAGGTTCAAAATCGTGCCATCAAACTAATTCCTTTAAGCCAACGCAGGAATGTAGCAGCCCTCTCTACACATTATTGCTATTGCCAGAGCGGTGGTTCCACTGAAATTTAGAACCTTCCGTCCACATACACTCGTGTTCGTAACCTAGTCGTAGCGAAAATCAGGGAAGCCAAACGTAATTTTTATGCTCGTAAGCTTGACCCGTCACTTCCAACTCGAACTTTCTGGAAGAACCTGCGTAACTTGAGCGTCTGCAGTGATAAAGATGATTCACAAGTATTCGCCAACTGTGACCCTGAAATTCTTAATAATCATTTTCAAATTTGAAAAAACTTTTTTTGTAATACTGAAAAGAAAAACGATGATATCATGTGTTAATAAAAATCGTCGATTTCGCGCCAAGAAGTTGCCAAGAAGTTTTTCTTTTCAGTATTACAAAAAAAGTTTTTTCAAATTTCACGCTTTCGATATGGTTTTCTGTAGATTTTGGCATGCTGAAAACGATCCCGTTGTCAGATTTGCCCTATCATTCCTCAGTTTTGAGATATTTAACGCGCAAAAGTGCAAAAAACACGCTTTTTGGCACTTTTAGGTTAGGATTGCTCAAAATCCTGACGTGATAGGGCAATTTGGCCAACGGATTCGGATTCAGCGCGAAAAAATACTTAGGATACGACTATTAAATTGAAAGGGGGAAAAAATGACCCGTTTTTTGTAGGCCTGTGTTATTAGTAGCGATCGGTTGTTTACTATTTTTCTTTCGAACATGAACTGTGTTGAAAAGTGTTTTAAGTGCGCTAAGCAATTATTCGCAGACGGTGTGCATTCGTGCTTTATTTGCGAGCGGAAATATCATAAACGCTGCGCAGGTATCAATGATAATACTGTGGCAGCTTTAAAATCATGCGTAAATCTTGTGTGGCGGTGCAATTCCTGCAAAGATTTGTTTGATGGTGTCTTGTCTTCTAGACTGGGTATGCTTACTCAGGAAATTAGGAAGTTGCAGCAGGATGTTCTAAGTTTAAAAACATCCTCCGAAAAAAATTGCCTTCGACCAGGGAATGCTGATAAAAAGAAAATTTCGCTTCGGCCTAGAACGGAGGTCCCAGACGTGATGGTCACAGAAGCAACGGTTCCAGTTTCGGTTGCGCCAGTGGATGATGCTTCCATTGCTAAATCATCTGCGGCTGAAACTTCAAATGCAGCATCGATCGCAGTTTCAGATTTACAGCTCACGCCAACGGCTGCCTTGCAATCAACGGCATCCGACGCTGCTGCTGCTACGACAGAATCAGATGACGCTGCCTGGAATGTTGTGAATAGAAAACGACGAGTGAAGAAGCTGATGGGCTCGAGTATTTCATCCGGTGAGCTTTCTGTTCTTAGGCGTATGAAGTGGATGCGCCTTGGTAAGCTTTTACCCTCTACTACACCTGGGGCCAGTTCGTGTATGTCGAAAACGAAAATTTTTTTTCGTCTCGGGTTCGCGTAAGTCGAAAAAATTGAAAATTTTCGTCTGAAGCCGACGAAAGGCACTCGAAAGCTCTTGAGTTATCGAGTTTTTGCATTAGGACACGAACAATTTTCTTTCGACTTACGCGAACGCTAAAATTTTTGTCGACAAAATTTTTCGACTTCCAATTTTTTTCGACCGACTATCGTCGTTCGCCATACACGAACCCGCCCCTGCTTCTATTACGAAATTTGCCGCTGAAAGATTTAATGTTGAGGAAGATCTGCTTAAATGTTTTCCTCTTATAAAGAAAGAAGTAAACATTTCAAGTTTGAAATTTATTAATTTTAAATTGGGAGTTCCATCAGACCTTTATGCTAAATTCATGGATGCATCCGCCTGGCCATTGGGTCTTGAATTAAGTTCTTTCAATAATCATCCACCTTCAAAAAAGAAAAAACGCCCGTATTCAGGCACCCATCTTGAATACCTAGGTCAAAGCGATACTTATGCACCTAGAAATTTTTCAATTTATTACCAAAATATAAGAGGTATGCGTACGAAATTAAATGATTTCAAACTTGCAGTTTTGGAAAATGAATATGACATTATAATTCTAACCGAAACCTGGTTGACGGATAATATATCATCTTCGGAATTTATAAGCAATCACTACGTTGTCTATAGAAAGGATCGATGTCAGCTTTCTTCTGGATGCAGTAGGGGTGGCGGTGTCTTGATTGCTGTCCGTGTTGATGTGGCCAGCATAGAACTTTCTTTACCATGTGTTGAAGTGAATATTGAACAACTTTTCGTTCGAGTTACTGCAGCTTGTTCCAGCTTCTCAATTGTTTTTTGTGTTAGCTATATTCCGCCATCATCTAATTTGGATACTTACATGAGTCATTTATTAAACATAGAATCTATTTCATCAATGCTCTCTCCGACTGAAGGAATTTGTGTCGTTGGAGATTTCAACCTGAGTGGCGTGACATGGAGTTGTATGGATGAGGATGATTCTTTGCTTCCATCGAAGGTGTCTTCAGAAATCGAGATTGCTTTTATTGACGGTATTTTAGGTCTAGATTTAGCTCAGATAAGTACGATAGGAAACTTTTTTGGAATCTAGTATTTTTGGATCTAGTATTTATATCTGATAACCTTTCTGTTAAAATCAACGAATCTTCTTTTCCACTTCTTAAATGTGATTTGCACCATAAAGCCTTGGATTTGAGTATCGCCTCTTATAATTTCTTAAAAATTAATTCTATTGTTTTGTCTCAAGAATATAATTTTAGAAAGGCAGATTTTTCTAACTTAAATTTGTATTTTTCCTGTCTTGATTGGTGTAAGTTGTTTAATGATTGTTCTTTGGAAGAGATATATAGGAAGTTTCTAGAGTTACTTCATTCTGGTTTTCAATCTTATGTTCCATTAAAGAACATAAATAGTAATAATTACCATCCAAAATGATTTAATAAATCATTATTACGCTTAAAAATGCAAAAAATAAGGCTCACAAATCATTCAAAAGTTCTGGTGGAGATAAGGAATTAAATAATTTTAAAAGATTGCGAAAAGAATATGAGTTTTTGCATCGATTTTTATTCAAACAATACATTTTTTCTGTTGAGAACAACATAAAGAGTGACAGTAAAAGTTTCTGGAGTTATATGAAGACCAAACGAAATTCTTCTAGTTTTCCGAACATTATGGAGTATAATAACAAAAAATCTAGTTGTGCTGAAGAAGCGTGTGCACTGTTTGCAGACTACTTTGAATCGGTATATAACGATAATACCTTTGTTGATGATTTTACGAGATATAATTCTGACTACATCAACTTGCTGGATATAGGTTCTTTGTCTATAGACGCTAAGGATGTTGAGAGTGCTATCCAAGATCTTAAAATGAATTATTCATCAGACCTGGATGGTATTTGTCCCGCTCTTATAAAAAAATGTGTTTCTGGTCTTATCAAACCTTTAACTTATATATTTAATTTGTCTTTGTGTAGTGGTCAATTTCTTGACTCGTGGAAGATCTCAATAATTAAACCTATTTTCAAAAACGGATCCAAACATTTGGTTACGAATTATAGGGGTGTATCTTTAATGAAAGTCATTCCTAAACTCTTCGACTGTTTAGTTGCGCGGAAATTATCTTTCTTGTGTAAATAAATTATTTGTCCTCAGCAGCATGGCTTTCTAAGGGGTAGGTCGACGGTCACAAATCTTGCACTCTTTACTAATTTTTGTCTGTTCAATATGGAAAAAGGTCACCAGGTTGATGTAATTTACACAGATTTTTCGAAAGCGTTTGACAAAGTTAATATTATAGTGCTTATAAAAAAATTACGTAAAGCTGGCTTTCATTCAAGTTTTTTGCAATGGATTAGCTCTTATTTATCAGATTCTGTTTCTTCTAGAATAATATGTGTCAAATCAGGCGTGCCTCAGGGCAGTCATTGTGGTCCTTTGCTATTCTTGATATTTATTAATGATATAATTAATTGCTTCAAGTATGCTCATTGTTTAATTTACGCCGATGACTTAACATTTTTTTTAAAAGTTAGTGGAGAGGATTGTTGTCATCGCCTTCAAGAAGACTTCAACAATTTATCCATCTGGTGCTCTACGAATGATCTTCAACTAAATGTTTCTAAGTGCCGAGTTATGTCTTTCTATCGCTCATTGGAAGGCATCGAATACAAATACTCTTTCTCTACTTCTGCTCTAGCTAGAGTGTATGAGATTAATGATTTAGGTGTTGTTTTAGATAATAGACTAACTTTCAATAGACACATTGATTTCATTTGTAGTAAAGCCTATAGATTACTGGGTTTTATTAAGAGAAATTCTAAAGAATTTTCTGATGTCTTTACGATAAGGATCTTGTTCATTTCCTTGGTACAGTGGCGGTTCCTCTTTGGAAGCAAAGGAAGCACTGCTTCCCTTGACCAAATAGGCAACTTCATAAAAATAAATTTATATAAATAATAATAAATTTAAATTTATATCAAGATTAATCGCAACCAAAATCCTAACATATTTCCTCCTCTGGAAACACTAAAGCTGGAGATATTACAGCTTCCATTGCTGTGTTAGGCCTCGAACATGGTATGAGCGGCGAGCGGTGAGCGGCAGAATGACAATACTAAAGAGCCTCTCTCCACTAATTCGAGACGTTAAATTTTCGTGGCGCCGCTCTTATCGTTGCCGAGACCTTACACAACATGGGGAAGCTGTAATATCGTCAGCTTCTTTGCCACAGAAAATCAACGTAAAAACTCCAACACATTCAATCTAATTGGACCCACACTCACGCAAAGGTTTGCGTTAATACAGTACCCTTAGAAGCTGAGCTAAACGCAGCTTCTTCGGAACCGAACAGCGAGAATGGAGAAGTCGAAGATAGAGAAATTTTCTGTAGCCACCGTATTCTCTTTGTTTTCTTGGTTTCTTTTTTTCGTAATCTGTTCTGGCTTCGAGCAATATTTTTGCTCTTAAAATTTTGCTTCGTAATTTTGTTTTTGACTCTTGAATTTTCGTTTGTAGATTGAGTCAAGAAAAAAGAGATCTATATTTATTCTAGTGGGGTGGCAGGCGGTGTTATTTTTATGATTCTCTTTAATGATGATTTAAAGGATAGAGAATATTTTATGAAATGCATTTTTGAGTACGGGCTGCCTGAAGTGTTTTTTTTTGCAAGAAGAATGTAATGATGGTAGACGAAGGTTACAGTAGGGTTTTATTATTACTATCTTTTTTAGATTTTGGATTATTATAGTTTAACAGCTTTTGTTTGGACGCTTTAATTTTCAACAGAATTTGAAAAAAGGCGCAAAACGCCCGCTAGCAGTGATACTATTTCGACAAAATGCAAAAATTCACTACTTGGAAATTAATTTTTTCACTTTTTTTAAGTTTAAACATTTTTTATTGTCCACCATCCCAAAAGAAACTGCATATTAAAAAGAGGAAAAACCTCATGCGATGCACAAAAATTAAAGGGCAATTAAATTTCATATTTGAAGTCAATTTTTGGGACTTGAATAAGATATTTTGACCTGAAATTGTAACCAGTTATTGTATAAGTTGACTAAAAAAATCCGAAGAAGCCAGAATTTAGCAGTTTTTTTTTGACGTTAGATAAAAATTTAATATTGTAACCGCTGATAACCAAAATCATAACGAACAGCCTCTATTTTTTTGCATTTTGCGGACCTACACATCCCGTGATATATGCATCTATATTTAGAAAGAACGACCAAAATGATGAAATTTTCACAAAATGGCCGATAACTTACATAGCGGCGGTTGCTAGAGATAGAAAATATCTATTTCGTATAGTATCCGTAGTTCCAAACATTTTTTTTAGATTGGAAAAAATTACATGTTTGTTTATCTGACACCACTATGTTATTTTTCAGTTTTTTTAGTTAATAAAGCCTTCGATACTTTTACTTTTATCGTTCGCTTTGGGCATTGCTTCCCTTATCCTGAACCTTACGAACCGCCACTGCCTTGGTAAGGCCAATTCTTGAATATGCATCATGCATTTGGAGTCCTCAGTATGCTGTGAATTCGAATAGAATAGAATAGAATCGGTGCAAAAATCCATAACCAGATTTATGTGTTTTAAGCTTAATTTATTTAAGGAACATATTCCTCATTATACATCCAGACGATTATTATTCGGTCTTCCTAGCCTTAGCTTTCGTCGAGATGTGAGCTGCGCAATTTTCATAAAAGATATATTATGCAACTCAATCAAGTGCCCTGAGTTGTTGAGTCAAATTCATATATATGCTATAGAAAGGCCACTTAGGTCGAGAAACCTCCTATATGCCCCTTCTCACAGAACCAATTATGGCTCAAATGGAGTTATTACTAAAGGCATTCATTAATTCAATTTTTTTAACGACTTCGTTGATTTCACCCTGGATCGAACGATCTATAAAAATGTAATTTTAGGTTTAGAGAATCATTTTGAAATGAATTTTTCATAATTATGTCAACTTTATTTTAATTTAAATAAGTTTTTGGCATTTGTAAGTTTTCTAGTCTGTAAGATTGTAAGATGTAATCAGTAGACTAAATAAATAAATAAATAAATAAATTTAAGGCTGGGTTGGCATCTAGAGGTATAATTTGCTATTGGGTCGTTCGATCCAAGTAATATTGGATTAAGTCAAACCTCTCCCTTACATCATCCCTGCCGGTGTCCAAAAGATTAATTTTATCACCCCGTTTTTTCGTAATTTTTCTTCTCTAATCTTTTAATCGCACAATGCAAATTACGAACGTAACGTAACTTACAAGAATAATTCGGCTGCCTAATAATCCTCTGAAGGCTACATTCCGGAATTCCTAGGACTTGCAAGACTGGTTCTACACGTCGAGGGCGGGCATGTACAGAGAAGATGGGCGACAGTTTCTTCCACTTATTACCACAACTTCTGCATAAGTCGTTCTGGGGGAGTCCAAATCTTTCGGTGTGCGGGCCAAAGGGACAGTGACCGGTCAGCGCCTTCACTACATGATTTATCTCGTTTTTGTTCAACTGAACAAGAGATTTTGAACGCTTTACGTCCAAAGTCGGTCATATTGTGTTAGGAGTGCGACACACTGTTGCTGTGGTCCATCTTAGTTCAACTCGAGCTAACCTGATTTTTCTCATAGCCAGTTTATAGCTGGCTAAGGACATTCTCATCTGGGTTAAGTGGGTTATCCTTTCCACTTCCGTCTTACAGTTTCCCTGTGTCCAGGAACCCAACACAGAGATATCAAACTGAGTGGCAGTCTCACACAGAGACCTGCGGCAGTTCGGAACAGTCGTAGATGTTGAGACCTCAGAATTAACAGCCTTGAGAGCCACCTGGCTATTCTATGGAAAACATATATTCTTATGAGATGTATTATTTATCTTTAGCCTTTCGAGAGCCTCCCAGATCGGAGTGATTTCCGCCTGGAAGACGCTGTAATGGTCAGGTAGATGAAGAGAGATGCTTATATTCAATGCCTCGGAAAAAATACCAGAGCCTACGCTGTTATCAATTTTTGAGCCATCTGTATGACCAAGTGGCTCATACATACATATATAGTGGTTAAAATCAGGAAGGAAGTCGGACAATACAGATCTTTGATTTCATTCTAACTTTCCCGACCCTAGGTTTGGAAAGTGCACTTTACACAACTCACAAATTATTTGAAATCGATTGGGTTGTGACTAATGAAGAGTCACTTCAGCGTTTTTCCAGGTATTCCGCGGATAATCCTAAAGTTCGACGAAATTTTCACATAGACGCGTTTCAACAGGAAACGCCTACTACTGATATTCTTTACAATAGTAAAAAATCTGCCGCTTCATAAATTTTTTGGTATAATTTATTCGACTGTGCATATCGAATCATTAAGCAACAACAGTCAGTCTTTTCGTTAATATTGTATATACTGTCCACGAAATTAATTTGAAGACACCTACTTTTCCAAACTTTGAAGTTCCGTTATGCAAAAACCAAGCATTTCTGTGAGTTACCAAAAATATCAAAATTTAGGGATTTTTTGATAGATTCGTCTTCGTTTCAAAAATATTCCGTTTTCCATGGAATTTTAGAAGGGGAGCGGTAAATTGGAGCAAACTTCTAAAATTATGCCTTGGAAATGCGAAATTAATTTGAAGACACTACTATATTTCTATTATTTTTTATTTGTACAATATTTGTTTTTACATCTTAAAATTGGTTGGTCCACCTTGATTATTTCTGACCTGAAAACAACAATTGGGCATTGAATTAATTAAATTTTTTATCATATAATCGGAATTTATTCCCCGGTAGACAAAATGGATCTTTTAAGATCCTGAACACTGTTGAATCGAGTTCCGTTATTATAGATTTTTCGGGACATCCATCCCAACAGGTTTTCAATTCGATTGAGATCAGGACTTCGTGCGAGCCACTCCATTAAAGAGATGTTTTCTTCTGCTAACCATTATTTTGTTCTCCTAGCAGTGCGTATGGGTGTGTTATCCTGCTGGAAAATAAAGTTGGGTCCAGCGATATTGTCAGGATATTCATCCATTGTCATTTCTAGGAGCTCCACGTAGCTGTCCGCATTCGTTCGTCCCGGAACCCAGCACAACCTTGTTTTGCCGAAGAAGCCAAAATCACCCCACGCCATAACGCCCCTACCTCTTGAATGACTACACATTCGGACATAGGGTTCGCTTCCTAGATCTTGCCAGTATTTAGCACATCCATCAGGACCATCCAGATTAAATTTTTTTCATCACTGAAAATCACATTCTGCCATTGGTGACTCCAGGACATGTGACTTTCAGCGAAATCCAGCCGGTGAATTTTGTGTTCTGCAGTAAGCAGAGTTTTTTAGCCGGCCTTTTGTACATAAAGTTCGGATTGGCTTGCAAAATTTGTTGAATACGTCTAGTACCAATTGAAAGATCGAATTTCAATTTAATGGAGGAAGGACTAAGTTTTCCCACGGTTGCTTCTTGAAATATGCGGGTTTTCTGAGGAGTTGTCAAATTTTCGGAGCACCGCGTAATTATCACCCAAATTGAGTAAATTACACACAACAACGACAGACCTTCTAATTTTCGATACAATTGCCCCTTTCGACAAGCCTGCATCCTTGTATGCAAGCATTTGTCCCCTTTCTACGTTATTCAATTTTAATCCTCGAACCATATAAAAAACAGATCAGATTAATTGTGGGGTGTGTGATAAAATTTATATTGGCGAAACATCTCAGCCAATGAAAAAAAGAATATATCAACATGATTACCATAGTAAAAACTTAAACCCTCTTCACAGTGCTTTAACCAAACATACATATGATACTGGCCACAAATTCAAATTTAAGGAAACAAAAATTTTAGACTCCGACAAATTATATGACAATAGGCTTATCAAAGAAACTTTTTTAATTAATAAAAATTTCAAAGGAGACTGGTCATGGCCCATACAAAATTACCCCAGGCCCGGCGCAAACGAAAAGTATCTCAGATTATCGATTATAATGTGTGTTGAAATTCTGTATAGTTTTTATATCCCTTAACTATGGCAAAGGTGTTAATATTGCTATTTTTGTTTATTCAGGCGAAATTCCAAATATCACCCTATATTTTTGTAATGCTATAACCTATTTTCATGAATAAGGTATCAGTGTACGCAGAATACTCCCACCTATCAAAAATTGTAAAAACGACGGTACCACAGTACCAACTTCCAGAGTTATGAGTCGTCAAAGTCAAAATTTTGTTTTTTTTAACAAAAATGTCACTTTCAACCACCTTTTTCTCCAAAATATTCATAGTCAACTAATGTTTTTTTTTCCAGAATAAGAAAGCTTGGAGTTTTTCCTATGAATAATGTCCAGACAATTTTTATGCTACGGCCTTTACTTTCGAAGTTATAAGCAATTTAAATGCTAAAACTGGCCTTATTTGTGGAAATTGCAAGCAATTTTGACTTTGACTTTTTTTCACTTAGTTCTTTTCGACAAAACCTTAGGAAAAAGAGTACTAAAAAAGTACGAAATAACGCCAATTTTAGTATTAAAATTGCTTATAACTTCGAAAGTAAAGGCCGTAGCATAAAAATTGTCTGGACATTATTCATAGGAAAAACTCCAGGCTTTCTTATTCTGGAAAAAAAAACATTAGTTGACTATGAATATTTTGGAGAAAAAGGTGGTTGAAAGTGACATTTTTGTTAAAAAAAACAAAATTTTGACTTTGACGACTCATAACTCTGGAAGTTGGTACTGTGGTACCGTCGTTTTTACAATTTTAGATAGGTGGGAGTATTCTGCGTACACTGATACCTTATTCATGAAAATAGGTTATAGCATTACAAAAATATAGGGTGATATTTGGAATTTCGCCTGAATAAACAAAAATAGCAATATTAACACCTTTGCCATAGTTAAGGGATATAAAAACTATACAGAATTTCAACACACATTATAATCGATAATCTGAGATACTTTTCGCTTGCGCCGGGCCTGGGGCACATTTGACCAGTCTCCTTTACTCTTAACAATCATACTGACTATAAAAATAATTTAAAATTTTTAAACAGTTTCATTGATAATTATCTATAATTAATATCAGAATTTGTTTTCCCTGGATGTTGTCTCGCCTTATTTCCAAAGCATTCAATTTTTTTTTTTTTTTTTTTTTTTTTTTATTAATTATTAGGGGTTTTAATTTACACATAATAAGCTGTTTTGAGCCCATGGAGTAAGTCCTATCGGGCTTTACAATGTGAGATGGTTACAATACTTAAGTTGATCTTAGTCTATATTTTAGGAGGGGGTTGTGTAAGTAATCTATTTATAATAGTGATTAAACTAATTGTCTGTTCTTTGTTCGTGTTTAGTAAGGGTCTACTGTTTTCGTAGGGTATGTGCTGTCGAAGAATGTCAGAAGTTATGGGGCAGTCGATGAAAAGATACCGTGCTGTTAGTGGTTGTCCGGTGCCGTGAAGGCAAGTGGGTGGGGTTGTTCTTTCGAACTGGTGTATTTTGACCGCTAGGAAGTGTCCAAGTCGGAGTCTTGTGCGCAGCACCCCTATCGCCCTGTGTAGGATATCTCCCTGTGGGGCAGAAATCTCTTTCCAGCGTGTGGCTAGGAAGGTACTGCTTGTGTTCCAATTGGCCTGTTTTTTGCCATCCATAATTTGTAGCATTCGTCTTGTAGTTGGGTTGTTCTGATTGTTGTATTTTGTCATGTCCGTTTTAATTTGACTATGTTTGAATAGCCAAGGAGGTATTGGAGTTCTTCTATCTTGTATTTCGGTAGGGATGTAAAGGAGGTGGCTTGCAGTCTCTAGTAGCGTCCTTAACCCCAATACTAATGCCGATGGTTTTTTATAGTTGCTAATATCCGTGTGAAATATGTGCGATATTGAGTGGTGCAGTGGTGCTTGATAGTCGTGCATATTTTTGAGGATCACGTTTGTTGTGCGTTTGTGAGTTTGTTCGGTGATTGTAGGTAAGCCCGCCTCTATCAAAAGTGCTTCGATCGGTGTCGTCCTTAAAGCTCCTAGGGCGATGCGTGCGGCGTTGTTTATTGCTTTCTGTATTTTATCTAGTGCGGTTTTTGGCGCATGTCCATAAGTCGTCAGTCCGTAATCAATTTTACCCATTACTACTTGCTTTGCAATTCTTATGGCTAGGTTAACAGGGGGCCCGTGATTTTTTTGACAGATAACCTTGAGAATATTGTTGCGTTTTCTAATATCCTCAGCCACTTCGTTTGCATGTTTATTCCAGCGCAGCGTTTTCGTCAGGTGTAAGCCTAGCACTTTTAACTCTTTTTGTAGGAGTATTATTCGGTTTCCCCAGTTTAGGGTGGTTGTTGCTTCCTGCAGACGTGCAGAGCTTCTAGCTTGTCCTCTGATATGATTCCGCCGGTTGATTGGCACAATGTTTTCAATGCATCAAGTGCTGATTGTAGGGTGTTTTCGACCGAGTGTATATTGCCGGAAGAGTAAAGTACTACGTTGTCGGCGTATATATGAAATTTGAGATTGGGTATTACTGACAGAGTGGAGGAGAGCTTGTATATGTATGCATTAAATAAAGTAACCGATAAAGGCGAGCCTGGTGGTGTTCCATTTGCCAATGTCAAGACGTTGGAGCAAAAGCCTTTGTTTTTGACCATGATTTTGCGATCTGAAAGGTACGTTTTTATGGTTCGTATAAAGTTGTAGCCTGCGTTCCATTCAGTAAGTTGCTGGTCGACCGCATTTCCTTGGAGTTTGTCGTAAGCTTTTTCCAGATCTGCCGAGAGTAATATGCTGTGTTGTCTTCTTCCGATAGCACAGGCGATATTGTGCTCCATTTCCTGCAGGAGTGATTGTGTTCCTCTTCCCGGTCTGTAGCTCGCAATTTCTTCTGGAAGCATTTGTTCTAGGAGCCAGTTTAATCTGTTGCTTAAAATCTAGGATCTTAGACGATGTGGATAAAAGGGAAATTGGTCTGATTTGGGTGGGACAAATGATTTTGTTCGGTACTTTAGGGATGGGGCGGATCTCTGCTAGTTTCCAGGCCTGTGGAAAGGTACCCGAGCTCAGCACCATATTGAAGAGCCTGGTTAGCCTGAGTAGGTAGTTTGATGGGGCATTTTTCATCATACCATAGGTTATTTTATCTAGGCCCGGCGTAGAACCTTTGTAAGAATCCAATACATTTTGGATTTCTGTTAAGGTTATATGTTCATCTAGAGGGGAGGGGGGTCGGTTCCGGAGGGTTTCCAGTTGCTCAAGTGTTGTTCTTTCGTCTTGGCCTGACGGACTTGGAACTGCGCTGGCATAGTTAGCGAGCTGATTCCTGATTGGCTATGATTGGCTTCAGTGCGGAGATGCTGGTTCTTTTTCGGTTTCCAAATACCGCTCTGATATTGCGCCAGTTTTCTTGGACTGAGCTATTGGGATTTATACCGTCGAGGAAATTTTCCCACGCCTTGCGCTTTTCTCCTGCGATTATTCTGCGAATTTCTGCATTGACTCTGCGATATAAAATTGCATTTTCCGCTGTAGGGGATCTTTTGAAATTCTTTAACTCTTTCTTCATATACAGTTTACGGTTCTCCTTTGATAACGTTGCTCTGCCCGTGACCAAACAAATCATGGAAATAAAATAATATTTAGTTTAAAATGTGATTGTGTTTTTTAAAAATTCAATATAAATGTTCTATTTTTTCTTTTAATGTTTACTTGTGCGCTAATATTTAATTTCTGGTAAGCTTTGTATTGTTTATATCATAAGACAAATCTTTATATATAATATGTAATATCATACTAAAAAATGTCATTAAAAAAATTGTTTTAGCTGATTGTAACGGTCGGCAATGTCCGAAGGCGCAAGTCAAATAAATCTCTCACGAAAAAAAATTAATCATCATAAATTGCCGTTGCTAAGCAATGTTTTATTAAAGAATTCCTTTTTTTAAAGAATCCCTCTATTCGTGCCTTTTGGCCCATTCATTTCCCTATTTTTGGTTCATCTCCTTTTTCTAATAATTATCCACCAATTTGTTGCCCACGCAACATTTTTCCCCATGGACGCTCCGGACGGCGTCTAATAACTTAGCCAATCAGGTCGCGACACCTGGATCCCACCACAAAAAATCGTTTCACAAAAATTATTTGGTATGGGTGGAACAGGAAAACGAATAATCCATTCCCTCATTCCATTATAATTATTCATAATTCCTCTTTTGGGCAATCGCAATTGACCGAATAAAAGACGGTGGCAATAAGGAATTGCTCCATGTAAACGCGATTTTTGGTGAAGAAACTGTGGTGGGAGGAAAAAGCTTGAGCTGCTGGCGTCGGTCTTTCATTCATTAAGTAGGCAGCAGGCATGAGAGTCGGGTCTCGAAAAGAAAAAAACGCGGTTGTGGAGTTGTGACGTGCACTGCGGGTCTTCTTTTTTTGGAATTATTCGAGTTCAGTTGGGGTTTTCCGTGGAATTATTCAGCGAATCCGCCACCATTTAGTAAATGCCGAAAAAAATAAGTGCAACTGATTTGCCAGAAGCGAATTTTCTCTTATCGTTGTTTGGGTAGGCCGAAGGTGCTCATGGTGCTCGTTCTCGGTTGACCTCAAGTGTTTTATTTCTGGTTCTGTGAATCCTCAGTTTCTGTAGTACAAAAAGAGCAAAGTGTGGATTTGAACAATAATGAAAAAGAAAAAGAGAAAGAAAAATGGCGGAGGCAGGACACTTTTTTTTTTTTTTTTTTTTTTTTTTATGTGGCAGACTAGAGGCTTAGGGAAAGTCCCTTTGTACTGTCGACAATCTATTTTTTTCCATATACACCGTCGAACAGCAGCTCTAGCCGGAAGATAGAGAGAAGAGAGAGAGAAAGAAGAGAGGAAGGAACTGTCACAACCTGACTGCGATATTTTTATTCCACCAACTCTCAACCATTTTGCGACTCTGACATCGGGGCATCGAGAACAACTCGCTGGAGTGTTATGCCTCCTGAAACGAGTTGAATCTCTTCAACCAACCGATGGCATGCGCTTGGTGGAGCGTGGAAGAGAACTAGTGAAGGCTATGACAGGAGGAATCAGGAATGTAAAGAGGGAAGAAGAAAGAAGGAAAGTTATGTAGGCGGGAAATTGGGAAAGGCTAGGACCGTGGCACCACCGGGATTCGAACCCGGGACCTCTTGGGATAGTAGTCAGGCGCCTTACCCCTAGACTACCGAGGCCCCTTTGCCGTTGGCTTTAGTGAAGACTTTTGCGAGAAAGAAAAGATAGAAAAAGGTTTTTTCATTTAAATAATTAGTAATTTGAAAAAAAAATTAATTAAAGGTTGATAACATTGCCGAAAGTTTAATAATTAGCAATTAATCTTGAAGTATGAGGGAAGCTCAGTACATATCCTTAATACGAAGAGGAAATCGACCAGGGTTTGTTTTTTTTTGAATGACAGAAGGAAAAGAAAAGAAAGGTAATGGAATTGATGTATTTTTTTTAACTAGCCTTATTTAGTAAAATGCCTTAATAAAAAAAATGTATATATATACGCATATGTAATCACAAAAATCTTAAGTGGTACTATGTATATTTGACAAAGAAAGTTAAACTAAAATCCTTTTTGGATATGTTCAATTAATTGGATATAATAATTTATTCAAAATATGTATATATATAAGACAGAAAATAATAAAAGGAAAATATAAAAGAAAAGGAAAGGAAAAAAAAAAAAAGAATTTATTTATGTTTGAAGAAAGAGGCATAATTGAGTTAAGTTTTGTTATTATTATTTCATATCAGTAGAAATTGTTGTACTTATGCGTGAGTAATAGAATCTCATAACCTGGAATTCGAGTTAAGTTTAATTTTTTTTGTAATATCAAGTTGTTTTGTTATACCCACTGAAGTGTGGTCCAGTTTTTACGGATATTTAAATGTATTAAATCGATTGAAATGAGATTTGTGGTTGCCTAATTCTAATCTGCGCAGATAGTTAGACGAAGAAGGTGTATAGAGCCTGTAAAAGTAAGTAAAAAGAAAAATTTGATAAGTATCTTGTAAGATATCCTCAATATTAATTAAGATAAGAAAAACAATGTAAGCAAATATAATAAATACGTTGGAATAATAATTGTGAAGAAAAGAGATAAGAAAGGCGAAACAAAAAGAATGGCAAATTTGAGGATAGGAATAAAAATTTTTGGCAGAAAAAATAACTAAATAATCTTCTTTTCTTTCTCGGCATGGAATTGTGTGGTTGTTTTGTTGCTTGTCCTACTTTTTTTAAAATTACCTAAACATGTAGGCGGTAGGTAGACGAAAGGACGTGGTGACCGGTGGGGAGGCTGGGTGCCTCACGTACCAAATGTAAGTACTTTTATATTTAAGCTTTTTTTTTCAGCATTCTACCCCGATCGCGTCCGACCGCATGACTGCGACCCCGAATCCCCTTTAGCCCTCTCGATGGCCCCGGACAGGTCCCATATCGCCCCCTTTTGATTTTTATTTGGTTCTTAGTGGCACGTAAAGTTTAGTTTGTTTAAACTGTCGCCCCTTCCTTGTCTCCGTGCACCACGAACCCCCCCCATCCGGCGAGCTAGTTAGAGCACCGCTAGACGTGCCCAACCAGGTGTAGTGGAGGCAAAACAAGTTTTCCTCGGCGATATCCCTTTCTTTGGACCTCGTCCAGCCACACTTTCGGTCATTAGTGACCCCTTCCCTTTCCTTTTTTTTGTAATTTTGTTTGCGGCCCCTTGTGGCAATGAGACTCTTCAGTCCTTCTTCGAGCATAACGTCGTTGTCAAATGAATATCTGCTATGTGCACTTTTTGGCGATTTCGACATTTTGACCATTATGAATAGTTTACTAACCAAACTATCGTATAAAAAGACTTCTATGTCAATCTAAGCATTTTACGGTGAACAGCAGTCGGTAAAAAAAGATGCTATGTGCATCAGCCAGATATAAAATATTACGTTTTTTCTTCAATATCTCAAAATTATACTTTTTGCACATAGCAGATATTCATTTGACAACCACGATAAGCTCAAACAATCCCCGACAGTTACAAATGGCGCCCAACGAAGGCTAGTTCCTTCTAGTCTATATTCTTAACTCGGTTATGTCTGTTAGTCACTTGTTGACTTTACCTTTTTCATTCGGCAATTTTGATTTTCTTCTTCCTTTTGGAAGGTGTCTCTTTCCGAGTTATGTTTCTTTATTATTCTGTAGTCTTTCCATTTGTAAGACCGATATTTTAGTCCTTTTTCTGTGGCATCGGCCATCGAGAGAGACCGGTAGTGGACTTCCTTCTTCAATGTTAGTTCCCCTTCTTAGTCCAAGTCCCTCCGGTCATGTGGGTATGGGTTTTGGTACCTGCCGCGGTATCATCGCCCCTACAGCTGTTTCTTTTCCGCTTAGCCTTAACGGCTCATAACTCTTATTTCATTTTCTCTGAACGTATGGTTCAATAACTTCTTTTTGCGGCAGCTTCCAATTTTTTTACCTTGTTCGTTCATGTGAGTTGGTCTGATCCTAGTACCAAGCGCCTTCGCTTGCTAGTGCGACAACTCTTGTGGGGCAATCAGTGAGGGGCCTTTTGCTTGTCTGGCTGCATGTGGCTGATGTTCACATGGCTTGCGCGGAGGTATCAACAGCTGGTTGTCTCTTCCATGGACGAAGCAATATCGCTCATTTTTCTGTGTTTACCTTTCCCTCTTTAGTATGGTCAAGTTAATGGGGAGGCGCTCGGCTTGCATTGATCCTGGTAACAGGCAGTATACTGCCTGCCAGCGCGGTAAGTCGGCCGTCCTTCCATTAATGCGGTCCCGTATGGATTCTCTGATTGAACAGTCTTCCGGAATTTCAGTCGTGTCGTCGTCGTTACTGATCCGTCGTGGCTGCCAATCAGGGATCATTAAATTCAATGGAAGCTTCTAAACTCCTTCTTCTTATCTTCGTCCCAGTCATGCGAGTTGCTGCGAGCGGGGATGGATGCTGAAAAATGTAGAGTCGGTCGAGGGGAATGGTGCTTGCCACTCTTCTCGGGTGACTCAAAGCTGGTAAGTACTGAAAGTGTTGGGAGGTATGCGACCTCTCCGCTGGGAACCATGCTCTTGTTTGTCTACTTTAAAGTGAGTAGCCCTAAGAAGGCATCTCGCCGGCTTCACCGGTTAACTGATAGGGTGCCGTTAATCCGCTTAGGTGGCTAAATAGCTTCTCTGGCGGTGGTACACCTCCTTGTTTTTCCTTGGTCATCTTAAGTCAAGGTTTCATGTCTGCAGTGCTTGCTAGACCAAAGTGAGTAGCCCTAAGAAGGCATCTCGCCGGCTTCACCGGTTAACTGATAGGGTGCCTTAAGCCGCTTAGTCTTTCCTCGCGGTGGCACACCTCTTTGTTCTTCCTTGGTCGTCTGGGGCCAGGGCTTCACAGGTTTATATATTTGTTTGTAATGGGGCTGCCAGACCAGCTCCCCCCCTTTTTGAGGCAAGGTCCTTTCATTGTTTTGATACCCTGGTTAGAGAAATTTTCGCAGGCGAAGGTGCCTGCTGCAGTGCCTCAGCCTTTAATTATTTCCATGTCTTCACTTTTTACATTCGTTCTTCTTGAACATTTCAATTTATAGATCTTTTACTAGCAGCAGTCTCTGCTTTTGATTTGTTCCCGTCAGTCTGTTTCGCTGTCTGGCTAACAAGCGTAGCGCTTGGCACTGCGCGAGTCAGTCCTGACCATGGAACCTCCTCTTTGTTCTTTTCAATTTTAGTATGGTTTGATGGACGCCTTGTCATTGAGTCTGCTCTCGTCTGGGTTGCAGGCGTGATATCGCCTGACCTTGCGACAGGCTTGGTGACAAGGTCAAGTGTAGTGTGTTCCGGTGGGGTCTGGTTGCAAGTGGCTGATGTTCACTTGGCCAGATCGTTGGTTGCCTGGTGGCGTTTGTGTTTGTCCCGAAGTTCCATCAGATCCCGTTCAGTCGTAGTCCTTCTGTCGTCTTCCCTGCCTGGTCTTGGCAGTGTTGCTGACCCGCAGTGGAGCGGCAGTCCGGCTGCCAATACCTAACAGAGACTACACCTTTTCTCTTAACTCCTTTATATGCCGTTCTAAGCGAAAATTCTCTTCCCTGAGGTGGACCATTTATGTCTCGCGTGATTAATTCGTATATTTTTTTGCAGTGTTGCACCACCTTTTAATACTATGAATTCTAATTTTCATTTATCTTTTTACAAAAAAAAAAAAAAAACCTTTTCAATTATTCGTAATTTCCTAAATACTTTGGATAACGGAATTTCTTTTTCTTTTATGTAGCCTGAAGTTTATCACTTACTATCAGAATTAATTCGATTCTATTTTCTTAATGAAGAACATTTATTTAATTATTTAATCCCCTAAATACTTTGGTTAAGAGAACTTTTTGGTTGACTTGGCCTGAAGCCTATCTTTATTTGATTAATACCTTGTTGTCTGGAAATGTTTTGGTTACCTATTTTTCACTGTTGTCTTTTTCTTATCTTTTCCCATTCACTTATACTTATAAAATTTTGTTTGTTTGTTCATCGCTTACTCCTGTCCACTTAAGTAATATATACTTGTAAAGATTACTCCTTGCTTGTTTTCTTCATTTTTTTCAGAACTACGCAATCATTGAATTTTATCTACTACCTTAACTACTAGCTTTCTCCATCATGTTTTCTATTAACTCCTTTTGGCATTCACTACTTCTTTCTATTTCCTCGTTGCAACTTCCCTCGTTCCTTGCTCGGGATTTGCCTCAACTTAATTAATAGATCAAAATCAATTAATTATCTTTTTCAGACTCAGCTTTCATAAGCTCTAGCCACACCTCCTGGTCGGTTGAATCCCACTTTTGATAAATTTTAATAAATTTTACGTCTGCTTAACTTCGTCACTAAAGCCAATAAATTCCATAATTTAGAACTGCACACACCCGAAGTTCCTTCAATGCTTTACATGCTCAGCCTGTAAGATCGAGGTTTTTCTTTGCCTTTATATCCATATATGTACTTTTTTTACGAAAAATCTTTTCTCATTGTAATTTTGCTCACTCTTTCCCCTTCACGGGCCACTCCATTAAACTCATTTGAAATAATTCACCCCAATCTTTTTATTTAGCCTTCATGAGCTCTTGTCACTTTTCTTAGTTCGGTAGTACCTTAGGATTTCAGTGAGATATTCGGAAGCCTCACCCGAGTCGCCCTAATAAGGCATCTCGCCGGCTTCACCGGTCAACTGACAGGGATGCCGCTAATCCGCTTAGGTAGCTTCCCTGGCGGTGGCATTCCTCATTGTTTTTCCTTCGATCGTCTGGGGTCAAGGTTTTTGTTGTAGCCCAGCCGGGGTTGCCAGACCAACTCCCCGAGACACGGTCCTCTCGGTCATCCAATTCGCACCAGCCTGTCCGCGTGGATGCTGGCCTTTACTACTGCTTCCTTCGGGTCGAGTAGTCCGGACAGGTGAGGTCATGGGTAAGATGCGGCCTGTGACCTCCGAAAGTGGTGACGTCCTCCTGCATAGCCCGTCCCTTCCCAGTTTCATTCTCCCCTAGGCCAGAGTAGATTTTCATGGACGGGAGGAGGCTATTGGTCATTAGGTTCAGGGCCGCGATGATGACGCTGAATCAGTGAGCCTGTAGTCTACTCGCGTGGGATGATTTAGGGTTGATTGATCGTATGGACAGGTGTTACCTAGTCCCTCGATGACGAATCCCTAGATCATACCTCCCATGGAAATCAAACGCGCGCAGAGGGTACCCTATGGACCACGTCATTTTTATACAATAGCCAAAATCTATGTCACTTTTCTCCCTTCCCTCACTAACACTCTCCAAATTATTTGAATGGATCAAAGCACTCCGACCAAATTTTTTGCACTAGTTGTCATGAACTCTCGTCATATTTTCTTACTTCATAGAGAGCATCTCAGGGTCGTGGGTCGAGCCACACGTTTTTTTTGGTCACCAGCCTTCCAACAGACGAAAATCTTTTTGCCCGGCAACTCAGTCGGAAGCATGAGACTCTTCATCTCAGGGTCATGGGTCGAGCCACACCTAAAGGCCTCCTCGTCTTTCGGCTCCTCTCTCCCTTCTCTTCGTTCGGTCTAGAGTATCCGCGTTGTAACGGTCGGCAATGTCCGAAGGCGCAAGTCAAATAAATCTCTCACGAAAAAAAATTAATCATCATAAATTGCCGTTGCTAAGCAATGTTTTATTAAAGAATTCCTTTTTTTAAAGAATCCCTCTATTCGTGCCTTTTGGCCCATTCATTTCCCTATTTTTGGTTCATCTCCTTTTTCTAATAATTATCCACCAATTTGTTGCCCACGCAACATTTTTCCCCATGGACGCTCCGGACGGCGTCTAATAACTTAGCCAATCAGGTCGCGACACCTGGATCCCACCACAAAAAATCGTTTCACAAAAATTATTTGGTATGGGTGGAACAGGAAAACGAATAATCCATTCCCTCATTCCATTATAATTATTCATAATTCCTCTTTTGGGCAATCGCAATTGACCGAATAAAAGACGGTGGCAATAAGGAATTGCTCCATGTAAACGCGATTTTTGGTGAAGAAACTGTGGTGGGAGGAAAAAGCTTGAGCTGCTGGCGTCGGTCTTTCATTCATTAAGTAGGCAGCAGGCATGAGAGTCGGGTCTCGAAAAGAAAAAAACGCGGTTGTGGAGTTGTGACGTGCACTGCGGGTCTTCTTTTTTTGGAATTATTCGAGTTCAGTTGGGGTTTTCCGTGGAATTATTCAGCGAATCCGCCACCATTTAGTAAATGCCGAAAAAAATAAGTGCAACTGATTTGCCAGAAGCGAATTTTCTCTTATCGTTGTTTGGGTAGGCCGAAGGTGCTCATGGTGCTCGTTCTCGGTTGACCTCAAGTGTTTTATTTCTGGTTCTGTGAATCCTCAGTTTCTGTAGTACAAAAAGAGCAAAGTGTGGATTTGAACAATAATGAAAAAGAAAAAGAGAAAGAAAAATGGCGGAGGCAGGACACTTTGCCGTTGGCTTTAGTGAAGACTTTTGCGAGAAAGAAAAGATAGAAAAAGGTTTTTTCATTTAAATAATTAGTAATTTGAAAAAAAAATTAATTAAAGGTTGATAACATTGCCGAAAGTTTAATAATTAGCAATTAATCTTGAAGTATGAGGGAAGCTCAGTACATATCCTTAATACGAAGAGGAAATCGACCAGGGTTTGTTTTTTTTTGAATGACAGAAGGAAAAGAAAAGAAAGGTAATGGAATTGATGTATTTTTTTTAACTAGCCTTATTTAGTAAAATGCCTTAATAAAAAAAATGTATATATATACGCATATGTAATCACAAAAATCTTAAGTGGTACTATGTATATTTGACAAAGAAAGTTAAACTAAAATCCTTTTTGGATATGTTCAATTAATTGGATATAATAATTTATTCAAAATATGTATATATATAAGACAGAAAATAATAAAAGGAAAATATAAAAGAAAAGGAAAGGAAAAAAAAAAAAAGAATTTATTTATGTTTGAAGAAAGAGGCATAATTGAGTTAAGTTTTGTTATTATTATTTCATATCAGTAGAAATTGTTGTACTTATGCGTGAGTAATAGAATCTAATAACCTGGAATTCGAGTTAAGTTTAATTTTTTTTGTAATATCAAGTTGTTTTGTTATACCCACTGAAGTGTGGTCCAGTTTTTACGGATATTTAAATGTATTAAATCGATTGAAATGAGATTTGTGGTTGCCTAATTCTAATCTGCGCAGATAGTTAGACGAAGAAGGTGTATAGAGCCTGTAAAAGTAAGTAAAAAGAAAAATTTGATAAGTATCTTGTAAGATATCCTCAATATTAATTAAGATAAGAAAAACAATGTAAGCAAATATAATAAATACGTTGGAATAATAATTGTGAAGAAAAGAGATAAGAAAGGCGAAACAAAAAGAATGGCAAATTTGAGGATAGGAATAAAAATTTTTGGCAGAAAAAATAACTAAATAATCTTCTTTTCTTTCTCGGCATGGAATTGTGTGGTTGTTTTGTTGCTTGTCCTACTTTTTTTAAAATTACCTAAACATGTAGGCGGTAGGTAGACGAAAGGACGTGGTGACCGGTGGGGAGGCTGGGTGCCTCACGTACCAAATGTAAGTACTTTTATATTTAAGCTTTTTTTTTCAGCATTCTACCCCGATCGCGTCCGACCGCATGACTGCGACCCCGAATCCCCTTTAGCCCTCTCGATGGCCCCGGACAGGTCCCATATCGCCCCCTTTTGATTTTTATTTGGTTCTTAGTGGCACGTAAAGTTTAGTTTGTTTAAACTGTCGCCCCTTCCTTGTCTCCGTGCACCACGAACCCCCCCCATCCGGCGAGCTAGTTAGAGCACCGCTAGACGTGCCCAACCAGGTGTAGTGGAGGCAAAACAAGTTTTCCTCGGCGATATCCCTTTCTTTGGACCTCGTCCAGCCACACTTTCGGTCATTAGTGACCCCTTCCCTTTCCTTTTTTTTTGTAATTTTGTTTGCGGCCCCTTGTGGCAATGAGACTCTTCAGTCCTTCTTCGAGCATAAGCTCAAACAATCCCCGACAGTTACATGATGATGACATCAATGTTTAATGTTGAAACGTCCATCTGTCATAAATATGTAATTATATTGTTACAATAAAGGAAAAAGGAAAAAAAAATAAAAGGATCACCTAGGCTCAACACAAAAATTTTATTCATATAAAAAACACTTCAACAATGAAACTTTGACTCGATCGAACTTTAAATCACTCAAATTCGTACACCGGGGTCCAAAATTTGCGCGGTGCGCCCCCAATTTTTTCAGAAGAATGGGCGTAATTTGAAGTGTCTTCAAATTAATTTCGCATTTTCAAGGCATGAATTTGGAAGTTCGCTTAAACTTACCGTTCTCCTTCTAGAATTTCATGAAAAACGGGAAGTTTTTGATACCAAGACTTCACAAAATTCCCTAAATTTTGATATTCTTGGTAACTCATATAAATGCTTGGTTTTTCATAACGGAACTTCAAAGTTGGGAGAAGTAGGTGTCTTCAAATTAATTTCGTGCACTGTATCAGTCCATCGTCCAACGCACACCCATATTCATCGATACTTGAAATTTTAATCACACCTTTTCCAAAAGTCGCTAGTTCGCATGCAACTTGCGAAAGGGATAATCTTAGCCCCTTCACAATTGCATGCAATTGAAGTTGAGCGAAGAGTTGAACATGTAGAGCCGGTCCAAAACCTTAAACACAGAGTTCATCAGGGTTCAGGCGGGAAAATTGTGTACAGGCTTCTGCCTTGTATAATAAAAAGTTAAAGGGAGAATTCTGGAATCTTTCATAGCAATCAAATGATGCTTTTACCTGGTCTTATATTTCATCATAAGTCCCTTTCGACGGAATCTAGAATTTCGCCGAGACAAAATTTTGTGATTTGAAATAATTTTCAAAGTTTTTGTAAGAGAATTGCTTTAAGTATATCATCTTACAAATAATATTATCCGATGACTTCTCGGAAAACGTAAATGCAAGGTAGTCATTCATCAAATTGCGAAGTTACTGCACGAAAGTACTCCGTTTGTTAAGTCCTTACGCTCCAAGGAACAATCAGGATACATTTCCTAGAACGGAGAAAAATCATTTACCTGAGATGTGCTATATTTGCTCGTAAGTCATGTTGAAGTGAAGTCAAAATGTGGACCAAGGTAAGGATAATCCTGTTGTTGTAAACCTGCTATGAATTGCGCTAGAATTGAATTGGGGAATTACAGTGCATGGAATTTTAATTAATTTAGCCTCAGAAAGGAAATGTTTACGTGTTTACTATATTTAGCGAATTCCAGTGCTAGCTTTATTTATGCGTTGATTGGTTTAACTAAAGTGAGTTTGTTGTTTGTATGCCATTTTGGAGGTTTCACAGAGCTTGAAAATGGAATTGAGTACATTAATGCGCTTAATAGCTAAATGTACTAAGAACGGTGCATGCTGAGCTCCGTTTGAACTCGAAATGTATGATGAGCAATATTACATACAAATTATTATATTTAAACGAATATGAATAGAAGGGTTCCAACGGGGTTGAATGCGAACATATAGCATTCTCGGAGAAATAAATGCTAATGTAGACGAAAATTCTTGTTTTATAGAAATAAATACAACAAAAGAAATATAAGTAAAACCAGAAATGGGGAAAAATAGGTCGGTGAAAATGAATGCCCTAGAAGAGTCCTAGGTTCGATTTAATAATAATAATAATTTATTTAACATTGTACAAAAGAACATAATTCTTACAGCCGTACAAACAAAATATTAATTGGGTGACAGAGATAAAATGAATATACCATACTACCAAATAAAACACAAATAATATTAACAAAATATAAAAAATAATGCTTTAATAATAAAAAAAATTGGCAAGAAAAGAAAATAACCGAAAAGAAGATTCAAAAAGAAAATTCAAAAAGTGAGTGTCCCTACAAATTAGAGATGTGCCGAATATAGGTTCGATCGAATACGTATATTCGGCCGAATATTCGGTCAAAAACGCTCCGAACCGAACATTCGGGGCAAAATTCTAATTCATCCGACACGCTAAATTGGCTGAAAGCGAGTTATTCGTCGAGAAGTGTCGCAACCTTCGCGGTTGACTTTTCACCCGCTATGTCGCGGACATGAAACGACATAGAGTTTCGGTCAATAGCCCATTTGAAAGATATTTTAATGCCAGTATTTCTGCTGTTTACTACATTATCAAATGAGCAACCGTTAACGAGATATTCAAAAAAAAATGACGTTATCAGTTATTTCAGGCACGTGCAGTACGAACTTTGGCGTTAGATTACTCGCAAACTATACAAGCGAGAATTACGACCAAGGGCTCATTCTAAAGGTAGTTACTAGCACTTTATGTTTGGTATCGGCATTAACCCACACAAATTAATATCGTAGGAGTTAATCGCAAAAAACTGCATTCAACCCCAACCACATGATCAAGGTTGAACCGGCCATAACTTTGAGCCAAATCAACTTACAGACTTCGTTGAGGGCTCATTTTGTAGATACTTTTATTCTCCAACACCTTGCTAGTGATCATTTTCGGCTATCATTGCATGGAAACTAGTTAGTTATTATAAACTACCTCTCCCTCTTTTTCAAGATGGTGGCTTTTCCCAACACACTGCGACCCCACAAACTTGGTTTTAACATTGTCAGATGTACCCGAACAAATTCAAAAACTAGTTGGGATGTGGGTTTGACCCCTTCGGTCCACACGATTAACTTCCCAGTAAGATGAACGAAGATGGAATAATCTGACTTCTTACAAAATAGTTATACGTTTAGCACTAGTGGAAAATTGGCTAGTATTAGAAAAAGCAATCCCGAGAGAAGCTAGTTCAAATAACGATAATAGTAGTAAACCCACAAGATTTTTCTAGAGAATTTGTTTTTACTGAACGTTAGCAAACAAACATTTCCTCCGTATTTCGTTCGCTGCACTAAGCGGGTGTTCAAATTCGTATTGAGCGGGCTGAAGCGCCATTGACAAACTGAGAAGCGAATGACTTCATTTGGAAATTCCAAAGCTTTCCGGAGATATTAGCAAAACTGTAACTGTTAAGTACTTGTCAGACTTGACCAAAAAGAACAAATTTGGCGGTAACTACTGGAAATCCCGGGATGAACCGCAATTTTCTGAAACTGTATCACGCGTAGAAAACAAATCCCCGTCAAAAAGTGCTAATCCAAGGTTTGAAAAATTCGCGCTGTTTGTAAAGGGTAACGAAGGTTTTGCACCATTTTTAAAGGTTGTCGGATTTTGACAAGTGATGTTTTCTTCGAAGGCCCCAAAAAAGATCACTTCGTTTAGAACGGGTCTCATTCCATTGAGTTTATTAGATATTAGCAAAACTTGTCAATTTAAGGCCTTTCTGACAATTAGCCGAAGTTTTTCTATTTAAGCAAAAAAGGCCTGACCGAATATTATGAAATATTTTTCAGAGCATGTCTTCGTTAATATTTTTTTTTTCGGCACCTCAATGAAGTCGATATAGTTTTTAGTTTGGGCGGTATCGTGCAGGCACAAAAATCATAAACGTCGTGTAAACAAAAAAAAACGGATCAACCGAATTTTATGAAAATTTTTTCAGATCATATTTTGGTTAATACTCTTCGAACGGCACCTCAACTAAGTCGATATCTTTTATAGTTAGCGCATTATCGTGCCGGAGAAAATGATCACATACGTTCGCACACACACACCTCTGATGGCAATACAAATTGGCATACAGGGGTTTGAAGGTCGCTGATTACGAATCCGAAAGCCAAATTATTGTAAACAAAATGGCCGATCCAATATGGCGGACATGGATGTTAAAAAGGTGTCAAACCTTGACAAAAATTGGTATGTGCGGATTTTCAAGGTCGCTGATTACGAATCCGAAATCCAAATTATTGTAAAAAAATGGCGCATCACATAGTTCACATCGATTTATAGGTGCATCATAAAATGCACTAAAATTTACCTTACTTTTGCCTCCCACGGCCTCAAAAAAAATCGTAGGGGGCTCTCTTAAAATACCCTTACCCTTGCGTAACAGTCCCTACTATTAGGAAAAAATACCAGAAAAATCCCACCTTGCCTCTAAGGGGGCCAGGGAGCTCCCCAAAAGGCTAAAAAACAAGAAAACGCGCTATGTGAAAAAATACCTCACATCAAGGCTAGGCAAAATTAGGAGCTGATTTTTGCACAATGAGTTCATAATAGTTTATACTTCAAGCTCATCGCAGAATGAACGCGGGATTCAGCGGGATTTGGTACTTTTGGTATACATACATCAACTTTATTTCAAACCAGTAGTCACTTTTTCGATGTATAATTATATGTAATAAACAAACAGAGCAACGTTTTTTTTTGGAAAAGTAAAATATTCGTTATATTCTACATACCTCCAGGAACCGCATCCATTTTTTCGACTTTCTTTTTTGATGAAAACTTTCAAGTTATACAAATGTAAACGTCGGAGGTCAACTTGAGACTGAAATATTTCGACAACCACAAGTAGCAGGGGGCTCGGCCTATTGGTTTTGTGTAGAAAGGTTAGTCCCTAAACGATCCCTACCAACCATAGACTTCAAATCAAAAGTTCATAATTAGACTTTTGGCCAGGATTTCGGGCTTTTCCCCCACTGTGCGGTAGTCCAATTCTATGCTTCAACTGAAGACGCAGAAGATGACATCAAGGACGAGTTTTATATGCAACTGAATGAGGTTTTTCGCTCTACTCCAAGGGGAGACATCATTGTATTAATGGGTGACTAAAACGCACAGATCGGCCGTGACAACACCGGCCTTGAACACACAATTGGAAACCAAGGCCTAAGACAAGTTACGACTAACAATGGTGAGCTTCTCCTTGACTTTTGTAGTTCCCACCAACTGGTGGTGGAACTTAGTTTTGTCACAAGAAGATACAGAAAGAGAGCTGCGTATCGCCCGATGGTAGAACGAGAAATCAGATAGATCCCGTGGCGGTCAGTCGAAGATGGAAAACTATTCTTGAGGATGTCAGGAGTTTCAGCGGACCAGACACTGGATGCGGCCACCATTTGGTTGTAGCAACTATTCGCCTTAAAATCGCCGCAATCAGAACCGTGCAACATTATGATAGACCCCGTGGACGGTTTAACGTACACCTTCTGCGGGAGAGCGTTAAAAAGCGAGAATTTGCTGGAAACCTACAAGAAATATTAAACTAGCAAACAGTTTCTGACGACACAAATATTGAAGAGCTGTGGAGTAGAACAAAGGGCGCTATATTGACGGCTGCGGAAACGAGCATCCAGAAACACTGGATATCGGACACAACCTGGCAAAAAATACAACGCAGGAGGACCCTAAAAAATAACGTGAACTGTACAAGCGACCCGGAAAGACGTTACCAACTTGAACGGGAATACTCCCAATTACATCGGAAGGTAAAGAAAAGTGTCCGGCGTGATAAAAGGCAGCAGATAAATGAGCTCTCAGAAAAAACGGAAAACGTGGCAAACACACGCAACAGTAAGGTGTTGTACCAAATCACTAAACAGCTCTCGGGAAAGCACTCTACTAAAAAACATGCTGTTAAGAGTGCGGATGGAAGGCTGCTGTTCAGCGACGAGGAGCAGCTCCAAAGATGGAGAGATCACTTGTTCACCGTCCTTAATGGTTCACTTGCACAGGAACCTCAGGAATGTCATCACCCGGGCACCATCCAAGACGGAAATAGTAATCGCTATTCATGCTATGGCCAATGGTAAAGCAGATGAAAAAGATGGCATCCTGCCAGGATTGTAGAGAGCCGATTCAAGCTTCATTAGTGATGAGCAAAAAAGGTCTTGTTTTTGCAGTCATGTATTGTTCGCATTTAGCAAAACCACGAACAAGAACAAGACTTAGTTATGCTTGCAAGAAAAAGAACAAGACCCAGAGCAACACTTCAGCAAGATTTTTCCAAAATTCTTACCTAAATCCATTCTTTTAAAAACAAAAAATATAAAATTGATTATGATGTTCAAGTGATTATGAAATAAATACATGTGTGTGTATTTATTGTTGTTGTCAAGGCCGTACCCAGAGGGGGGTCAGAGGGGTTGAAACCCCCCCCCCCCGAAATTTTCCAGAAATAAGTATTTTCAAACACAAGTTTTCCTGAATTAAAGAGATGATATTTTCTTGATATTTTGCTATCTGTAAGTAAAGTATTTCATAATTTAATTAATTAATGGTGTTTATGAATTGAACTGGCAACTGGCCTGGCCAACAGGTCTCGCCAGGCCTACTCTGCGTATATTAATTCTGTTGGTGATAGTATCATAAGTGATCCTAAAAAATTCTTTGATTACGTTAACATTCTTGAACAATCTTGATATCAAAAAAGGTAATGGTCCCGACAATCTCCCTCCTATTTCCCTGCAGTGCTGCTCACAACACATCGCATTTCCTCTTTATCTCATCTTCAACAAATCTTTATCGTTAGGAAAGTTTCCCAAGCTGTGGAAGAAATCCTACCTAACGCCAATCTATAAATTCGGTGACAAGCACTCGGTAGACAACTATAGGGGCATTGCCATTTTATCATCAATTCCTAAGCTTTTTGAAAAACTTGTTTATGACAGGATTGCTCCTCTTATCTATCCATACCTAAACGAATAACAACATGGGTTTCGGAAAGGACTTTCAACAACTTCTAACCCTATGGTCCTTATTTCCGAATTGCTATGCGATATGGAGAGCGGTCATCAATTGGATGCTGTGTACACTGATTTAAGCAAGGCCTTCGATCGAATGGACCACGCTATCCTAATCGCAAAACTATTAAAGTTTGGTATATCAGGTTCTGCCCTGGAATGGTTAAAATCATATCTGAACGGAAGAACACAGGTTATCAGATTCCAAGGATTTCTATCTAATGAGATCGAAGTAACCTCTGGCGTTCCTCAGGGTAGTCATCTCGGCCCCCTTCTCTTCAATATTTTCATCTCCGATCTTTCCGATAAATTAGCAAATATTCCACATCTCTTTTACGCGGATGAACTCAAAATTTATAGTGTCATTGAGACCCAAACTGATGCTTCCTTCTTGCAGACAAAGCTCAATGCCCTACACGACTGGTGCACCATGAACAAACTGCAACTTAACACCAGCAAATATCATGCAGTTACCTTCTCCCGCTTAAAAAACGCATAGAACCATAACTGAGGAGTGGGCGAACAAAACGGCACATGTCCAGTTTTGCAAATTGTTCAGAAATCGCAAAAAACTGTTTCTGCCTCTGAACTGATCACATTAACTATTTTTGAGTATGGTAGGTTGTGCTACTATTTGAACTCATTCAGACGGAAAAAAAAATTTTTAAATATGTTTAATACTTTAAGAGAAAAAATTAAAACAAAAATGGACATGTGCCCTTTTGCAGGGACACAACTGGGACATGTCCCGTTTTGTTAAACTCTTGTATGGACATGTGTCCTTTTGCAGGAACCCAACTGGACATGTTTTTTTTTGTTTTTAGCCTTTTGGGGAGCTCCCTGGCCCCCTTAGAGGCAAGGGGGGATTTTTCTGGTATTTTTTCCTAATAGTAGGGACTGTTACGCAAATTTTAAGGGGTCATAGTGCCCCCTACGGCTTGTTTTGGAGCCGTGGGAGGCAAAATTGAGGTAAATTTTAGTGCATTTTTAGTGCATTTTATGATGCACATACAAATCGATGTAATTAGAGCCCCAGGTGAGGTGCAATGAACTTCCATTGTTGATTAAAAACTTTTTTGTATGAAATACGTGCCCTTTTGAAAATCCACATTAACGAATGGTTAAAAAATATGAATATTCGTAGGACATATGCCTTTCTGCAGGGAAACCGTTACTTTGCTAACAAAAAAATATTACATGAAAGTGATTTTTGAAGTGTCTGAGATTGAAATTAGTTGCAGTTTAGTGTAATGAACACGATTCCGTCAAAACACTGAAAACGACCAACCATGGACATGTGCCGTTTTGTTCGCCCACTCCTCAACTATTATCTCAATGGCATAATGTTGAATCAGGTTGATCATATCGTAGATCTAGGCGTCGTCCTAGACAAAAAACTCAATTTCAACCTGCACTACGATAATATAACTGCCAGAGCCAACAAACTTCTTGGTTTCATTAAAAGGAGAGCCAAAGAATTTGGTAATGTATGGGTCACAAAACACTCTTCTGTTCTTTAGTCCGCCCAATCCTGTATTATGCGTGTCCTATCTGGGATCCTATATTCCAAGTGAGCAGTAGTAGGATCGAATTCATTCAAAAGAGATTTCTTCTTTTTGCCCTGAGACATTTACACAACCCCCATGACTACCAAACCCTGCCGCACTACTTGGACAGGCTCAAAGTGCTTGATCTCATGCCGTTGTCTAGCAGGAGGAAACTGCTCATATCTTGCGTTGCCTTTGACGTCCTAAGTGGAAAGCTTAAAGTGCAGTTTCTGTCGGACAGAATCAAATTGAATGATGTAGTCCGACACACACGACACACTAAACTACTTAGCGAATATCCACACCGCACCGATTACGCAAGGAACGAGCCCGTCAACAGATGCTGTATGGTTTTTAATAGCCATAGCTCCTCTTTCTCCCCTTCCCTCAACAAGGCATCCTATAAAAAAATACTCAGATCCCTACTAACACAACCCCCTTGACAATAGTAGGTTTTTAGTAGCTATCAGTAGTTATAGTAATATTATATTATATTATAAAAGACTGTACACTATGTTTTAATCCAAGTATTATTATGCCTAGTTTAGGTGTGCCTTGTTTGGCGAATTAATAAATAAATAAATAAATTTTTTAGTCAAAATTCTCGAGTCAAACCATAGTTTTTTGCCTCTAAACTCTGGTTAATTAAGAGTTAAACTCGTCGTAAAAATGCGTCATTTTACACTTAAATTTTGTCAATTTTCCTGGACCACCGCCTTACTAGGGGGTGTTCCATACATCCCAGCCCCCCGGTGTTTTAACCCCCCCCCGAAATTTTTTCCTGGGTACGGCCTTGGTTGTTGTTGTTGATTTTTAAACTTTCCATCACCTAAGTGATGGTATAACCCCAGGCTTATAACTGGTATAAGGTTTTTCAACCATATCAACCATTGATTCTTTGTTAGTTTAAAAATTTTTTAGCTCAAAGACTTGTCACATATGATGTAAAAGTCATAGTTGGTGAGCTGACTCAACTTGACATATATGTAGGTACTGGATTAAGTAATTGTTGTAAGGTACTTCATTGAATGACACTTGATTGTTATAAAGTTTTAGCTCTTCTATATGTAAGAAGTTGGTAAAAGTGGGAACTATGATAGTGAAATTTAATATATTCTGATTGATAGAATAGCACTGTGTTCTGTATGTTTTTAGTATGTCCGGTGATGATGTAGGCGCATGACATTTAATGTCAAAGTCCAACCAAAGGTCACACCAGCAACCCATCAAGCTGCAACCTCATCGATGTCCTGGCAGAACTGGCCCTTCTGCTTATTGCATTCACTTGATTAGTATAAGGTATTAGCTCTTCTATATAAAGGAGGTTGCTTGGATGTTTTCACAAGATGGCAGCTGAAAGGAACTATGATTGGAAATGATAGAGTAGCGCAGTTTTCGTGTGTAATTTAGGTTCGTCCGGTGATGAATGTATTACTCGTGACACTAAAAGTTTTAATTGTTCTTAGAGTATTGATTTAATGTCACTTGATGTTTATAAAGTTTAGCTCTTCTATATGTAAGAAGTTGTAAAAGGGTTTCGCAAGATTAAAACTGACAGGAGCATTTGGCAAGGATCAAAGATGATTTCTGCCTCCTTAACAAAGACAGACTGCCTGACCATGTTAATCAGGTGGAATGAAAACTTAACCAAACATGATTCAAATACTTCTTTAATATTTAGCAGGCTCAATCCATGTTCATTCAGTTGCTGTGGCTAGTTGTTCCTCCTCAACCAGTCACAGGGTATAAGTAACAGTCTGTTCCCCCTTATAGAAAACTGATACTTAGGAGTAAGTGATATTAACTGGATGCACGTATGTATGATCTTAAGTTAACGGATGGTTGAGAACATTCCACTTTCACACATGTATGATGGAGATGTCAGGAACTTTTGATTGTTCTGCGGCTGTGAGATTAACGTAAAAATCTCGATGATCTTTGAGTTTTGGTTAATTGATTAGAGTAGATAGATTCCTTTATATTGCGACGATGTAGGGTTGTGTCTAGTTTAAGGTGAAAATCGCTCTAGTGATTTGTAACTCTGAATAACTAGTGGTTGAGAAACTTCCACGTGTATATATCAATGCTAAAGAAATAACGGTCCCTTATGAATGCCATGCTGCGTTGAGATTATCTTAAAAAATCTCGAAAATCCCTGAGTCTGTTCATTGATTGAAATTAATACTGTTCCTTTGATTGGTAATTAACAGAGCACTCTGATAATTTTAACTTATACTCATGAGATTGTTGAAATTGAATAAAACACGTTTTGTTCATAGTTTGAACATAAAAAAATTCACTGGATTTTGAAAAACTAATTTTTAGTTTTGTAAAAAGTCACGTGATGCTGTTCGAGAAACAGAATTTAAAACATAGATTATTTTTAAAGATACTAAAAATTTAGTCGAAAAACCACGTTGGTTTTCATTTAAAACTGAGATTAACAGTAAACTTCGACACTGTTATTTGATCACTGATATTAGAAGTTGGGGGCCAGTCGCAAGAGGATGCGACCGACCCGGTCGGGTGCGAAAACCGAACTGCGTGTGTGTGTATTTACTTTTTAGTATGATTATTGTAAAAGCATTTGTACTTGTGTCATAATGACTTTACATGCACTGTGCGACAACTAGTGATGAGCAAAAATGGTCTCGTTCTTGAAGTCTTGTCTTGTTTTCTGTTGCTCTTGCACATGTAGCAGGACCAAGAACAAGAACAAGACTTAGTTATGCTTTCAAGCACAAGAACAAAACAGACTGAACAAGACAAGACCAAGACTAGATTAGTCTTGTTTTGTTCTTGCGTTTGCTCATCACTAAGCCTCATAGCAGATGCGCTTCAGCCAATCCTGGAAAAAGTATGGAACACCTGCATCGTTCCGGAGGATTGGTCGAAAGGTATCATAGTCAAAATTCAAAATAGGGGTATCTAACAATCTGTGACAATTGGTGAGGCATCTGTCTAAGGATCTCGTTTACGCGGATGATATTGCTGGCTCACAGATATCAGGACCTCAAAAACATGTTAAACAATTTGGTAACAGAAAGTAGTCCAGCAGGCTTAAGGCCAATTCCGAATAAAACCAAAGAAATGCGGATAAATGCAAACACCCTTGAACCCGAGTAAAAATAAAATTAGGGCTTACAACGGGCGAATACCAAAAGTTATTGAAACATAGCCCTTGGCTATTCGAAGGGCCCGTTGCAGGATAGTTCGGCCATAAACTACACATACGCACCCCCGATGGGTATACGTTTGTATATAATGCGTTTAAAAAAATTATTTTTAATATACATCATAGAGATATTTTTACACAACACACCCTAATGAAATGGAGTTCTTCAATAATAAATCAGACGCATACACAAACGGAAAATCTTAATGTCCTCATTCTCTCACTGTGTATTTACTGAGAAAAACACAATGATATCTGGTACCGATATCGAACTACAAAATTTTTATCAACATACTTCAAATAACTGTTTTATTTTTTTTCGAGCGGTTACTAAAATGTGAATCAAGGCGCAGCACATACTTAAAGTACAACAAACCGACGACTGGCGAGCGCATTCCTCTTGTGCATGATAATCATGTAGGATAAATGGAAAAGACCATTCAATTCAACAATATATTTGGGGCAGATTCTTTTTTGGCTCAAATTTGCCCGAGGAATGTCTGCGTGTACAGCTTAGTTCTTGGCCATTTAAATCTTTTGGTCAAGTTTGGCCGTCGAAAGGCCGCATATGCCCCCATTAAAATGGTTAAAAATTCTACGGCCATCATATACCCCTTAAAAACCCAAGCGGCCGCTGTTCGACCGCTACAAGTCCCTTTTAATTTTTACTCTGGAAGGGACAGCGTTGAACAACCGTCACGTGGAACTGTTAGAAAATAGCGGGACAAAAGAAGACGTCAGTTCCAGAATAAATAAAGCCCGAAGCGAATATGCATGCCTGTTCCGCATATGGGGACCAATAAGATCTCAACTTACACCAAATCGGGGTTTCTCAACTCCAAGGCAGTTCTTTTGTACGGCTGCAAAATATGGAAATTCACCCAAGCCTTCACAGGGCGCCTACACGTCTTTATCAACAAATGCTTGCGTCATATCCTAAAAATCTGTTAGTAAGATAGAATTTCAAATGAATGTCAAACGAGAATCTAGCCAAACAGGCCCTTGACTTGAACCCGCAAGGATCCAGTCGAGTCGGAAGACCTAGAACAACGCGGAGGAGAATCCTATTAGCAGAAGCTGCAACAACTGAGATATCCTGGTCGGAGCTGAGGGTTGTCGTACAAAACAGAGTCCGCCCACTGACATATAGAATGCACTGCTCATGACGAATTTTTCATGGCACCAATTTGTTCCATAGGCTACAAACCTTTTTTCACTCCATGTAAACACCGGAATCACTTTTGAAATTTACATTTTTTTAAATACGTACTAAAAACATTAAAACAACACAAATATTTTGTTTGAAAAAATTAATAAACACTATTTTCACTTTTTCACCTTTTAAAATGCCTTTTTTCATTAATTTGCAAATTTTATGTGTATCTGATTTAAGTTCTTAACGCCTGTTTTAGCAACTGACATTCTGTATGTCAAAATCCGGGGGTCTATGGGGGAAAGAGCAAATGATATAAACATCACTATACCCGTCTATTTTTTTTCTAATTGATTTAACCTGATTTTATTTCTGTCAGTCTGATTTTACTTGTGAGTGCTTCTGTCAGTTTGGGGGCTTATGGATGAGCAGAAAAGCATACCCGTCTCGTCGGCCGAGTTCGCTGGGGACGTGACAAGAAAAGCAGCAGAGAGTGCTGCCGCTGTTTTTCCATCTCCAATCCTTATTTTGCTGCAGAATTTTTTGACATTTCAAACATTTGTCACTTGGGAAGATGTTTTCAAATGACAAATGGATATTTTAAGGTGTTTTTTATCTTGTGTCTTTATTATGAATTAGAAAAAATTGTTATTTTTTGTTATTACTCAATATCTCAACTTCTGCCGATGCTGCTGATTTACTTGGATCTGATTCAGAATTCTGCTTTTGCCTCTGCTCCTGCGCTGGTCAAAAAGTTGGATCTGCTACAGCCTTAAGACCTTTGAATAGAGAAGACGAGGAAGTGCAATTTATTACACACGGGGAAGCATTTTGGCAACACTAATGAATAGCATTCTTTACGTATTTGTGTCAATTCCGGACAGTGGCTTTGTTATATTTATTCAAAAACCGGGAGGGATATCGTTTCTCAGCAACCATCTCGGTGAGAACGCTTCACTACTTGGCTAAATGTTTGAAGCAGACCCTTCGCAAAACCTGAACAAATTTCACTACGCCTATGTCCGGGATAGACAATGAATTTTGTTGTTGTGGTTAAAGTGAATGTATTTTGTTGTTGTGGTTAAAGTGGAGGGAGAGAATTAGAGAGAAAATTTCTTGATCCCAAGTGCTTCCCTCAAATCCGTGTACATGTACGCTATTTTCGGTTCCTTATCTTCTCTATTCAAAGCTTAAGACTCAGAACACAGCTTATCCTATTCGCAATTATTCAGTTCAATCCATTTTTCTGTTGATTCTTTTGAACCCTTTTTAGACGAGCAGACACCGAACAGACAAAACTTATCTGTAATCGTAAATTCTCTTTTAAAGCACGGTCGAGCGTCGGCTGGGCATTTACACGGGCAGACACCAACGAACGAAAATGATTGGATTTTGTTGTTGTTTTTATAAAAACTTCATGGCTTGCTGTTGTTACTTTTTGAAATTTTCTTTTGCTAACAACGCAGGAACTGGCAAAATGTCTTCGCTTCCTATCATCCTCTCTCACACCTCACACTCACCACAAAACACACAGTTCGTTCGTTTTGGCGTGGTGTCTGTTCAGTGTCTGCCCCTCTAAAAGGGGGCTTGGCAATACATATTTGGTTCATAAATTAATTTTTTAATATTGCTTACAGTACGTCGCCGACTGCGATTTAAGAACTTCGCGGTGCAGTGGACTCGTAATTTCGTTATATACAGTGTTGTTCTAGCTTTCCACTAAACGGCCGACTGCGCCGTCAGTAGTCGCCGTCGCTATTCTATTTTGACCTTTAACTAGTTTCCGCCAACTGCTGACGCCTGCAGGGACATCGTTCCACTGCACTACTAGCATTTGCCTGGCAGCAAAAAAGAAAAAGCTTTTAATAAAATAAAATTAGTAGGCGATGCGCAAGAATAAAAACAAGTTTTGAGGATTAGAAGTTACATCGATCTGTACATATGTATGTTGAATAAAAACAATATCGAAACACGAAAACACATTATATGTATGTACATATAAGAAGTAATTTTAAAACTAGTGAAATCGAAGTAGAAAACGCGTATGTGTTAAAAAGTAAAATTAGTTAATGGTGAGTCTGGCTCCAAAGAGCTAATGTAAAGTTTAATTATGTGACAATAAATAGTGACCCTGACACTCAAGAATAGGCAAACAAATATTTTCACAAAAACAACTCACCAGAAAGACAGATTTGCTTACCAAAAAGAAAGTGATTAAGATAAGTATTTCAAAATTTATATTTGCTAACACAAAAGTGTGTAATAATTAAAATATATTAAAACTTATTTTTATTTTTTCGCTTCATATCACCGCATTACTAAAGATAGTTTAATTTAAAAAAATTTTAATTCATCCATATTTTAGATAATAATAAATATTTATTATTAGTATATAATACACCATTTACACGTACATACATATATTGTGAAAAATTTACTTAAGGTTTTGTGTTATACGGACCAACCCAAGTTGAGCCAGATTAATTTAATGGTTCACACGTTGCGAAAATGATTGGGCAAAACTTATTCCCATATGCATTTTATATAATTTTCCAGGGGGTAATGATACATACACATTCCCATCAAAAAGGATGTTCCGCGAAAAAAATTTGATATGTGGACGAGCCATAAAGATTTAAAGTTTTGGACTCCTTTGGTATCGTTTAGGGCTTCACTCAATTTTGTATCACTAGGAACAGTATGGAAAGACACACCAGCTCGCGAGATTGGTTCGTAGTCCATATGCAAGGTCGTTCATCAGCCTGGACGAGGGGCTGCTGAGTCGACGGGGATATTGACGTAGGGTCAACGTCCAGGATAACTTTGACTGACCCTGACTACACGAACGATCTGGCAGACTGGTTCTACCAGGCTGACTCCCAATTTTCAATGATAAAGTGAATTTTACTTCAATATTTGCCGAACATCAGCACAGCTATACCGAAGCCAAAAAGCAGCTGTTAGGTAGGTATGGCTTGTGAATTTGGAGGCGTCTGCAACAGATGCTTGCTTGACGAATAACTCGAAGATAGGCCGGGGAGTACTTTAAAGATTGCGAAGGTGTAATAAGGAGCGTGTGGAGTGGAGCCCCCCACAGGACATATAAGTAGTCCTCCCGGTGTCCTCTGCCCCAAGGCTGCTATAACTAGCGAAACTGGCCGACAAGGTGGGAGAATTCATTATCCAGCCAAAAGAAACAGCTCAAAAGTGATCGGTCCAAGCGTCGCCCTGTAGGCCTCGTTTGCAGCAATGTAGGTAATAAATTCAGGAACTAACTTGATTCTCCCAAAATAAAACCACTTATTTTGGATATATAACTTCTTTATTTTCTTCGCTTCTAACGGGTCTTTACTTAAATTTATTTTGATTCACTATGGTTGTTTTTACTTTCTTTTTTAGGAATCTTAAATTTTTCACGTTACATATTTAGTTTTTAAGTCGAACTGTCAACTGTAAACAACTTTATAATAGTTTTATTTTCTTACTAAGCCTAGGCTGCCTCGGTTTTCTAGGCAAGTCTTCATGGCTATGTAAGATCCTAAGTAGTAGGACAATGCCTCTACGTGCTCCCTTCCCAGCGTAACGTACCTGAAGTGTACCAAGCGAATTGATGCTGCTTCAACGTCTCCGTCTGCGTTTTCTAAGGCGGGGCTGTGTTGCCGATAAGCCTTTCATGTACGAAGCCTTGTTTGAAATTCTAAGTGCTCTATCGGGTTCTCATCCATTGGGATGGAAATTTATTTGCGAAGCCTTAGATTCTGTTCATAGACAAGCTCTGCTGGTGAGCATTGCAAATCGGTTTTAATTGCCGAGTGAATACCTTATAAGACAAATGGCAAATCCTCACTCCAATGAGTAGTGTTTGTGGTATTCGGGGTAGCTAAGCGAAACGCACTTGTCGAGTTCTGAGTAGCAACTGCCTTTATTGTACTTTGATATTCAGTCAGTACTCTACACCTCCCCTTCTAAGCTAATAACAAATTCAATTTAATTCAATAATATAATACAGTATTTCTACAATTCGAAGTTGTAAAGTATAAAAGAAGGTTAGAAGGGGAGTAAAAGTGTTCATACATACATAGCTTAATACATAATTCCAAAGCAAACTAAAAATGTTAATATTTAAATTTAGAATATATGAGCTTAGTAACCAGTGAGGATATCATTATCCTATCCGGTTTGTTTACTGTGCGACCAGATCTCGTAGTTGTTAAATATCTTTCTCCATATGATTGCTTTCCGGTTTGCTCAACGGCCGTTGTACATCCAGGCTGACTTTTAACTAAAGGTTTATTTGTGATTTCTATTACTTCACCCGGTGTATAGGGAACATGTTTGCGACGAGCATTAACAAGATGAAAGGCATTTCGTCGGAAACTTCCACGATTTGTCTTCACGATGTAAGATCGTGGTGTGTCTGCCCGCTGCCCCCAAATGCTCAGATCGCGAACCCAAACCACGTCACCTATGTTGAATTCCTCACGAGTGACTACGCCATGTCTACTATTATAATTTTCGGCTTGTTTCATCTTGAGTTTGCGGCCTTTTTCGATAGTTTCTTCAATATCAAATTTTGGCTTAAGTTGGGCTTGTGTAGTTGGCAAGGTAGTGCGAATTTTTCTACCCATTAGCATTTCCGCTGGTGATAGTCCATTCGACAGTGGCGTTGACCTGTATTCCATTAAAGCCAAGTACGAGTCTGAATTTTTTTTCAAGAGTGACTTGACTGTTTTTACGACTGACTCAATAAAACCGTTGCTCTGTGGATACTTGGGTAAAGATGTTTCGTGGTGAAATCCCCACTCTTTAGCAAATTTAGCAAATGCTGAAAAATTAACTTTTTGAAACTGAGGTCCGTTGTCGGATCTTACGATATCAGGTATGCCGTGTCTAGAAAAGATAGATTTAATATGGTTTATAACGCAATTAGTAGTTTGATTTTCAAGACGTGCTATCTCTGGGTACTTCAAGAAATAGTCACTTATGACTAAGTAACAATATGAATTGTGAAAGAATAAGTCCATTCCAACGATGTGCCAGGGACGTTCTGGAATGTCGGTACCAAATAGTGTTCATGGCGTGGTACGACTTGTTGGATGCATATAGAGCATTTCTTTATGTAGTTTTCAATATCCTTAGTATAACCAGGCCACCATACCGACTGTTTAGCTCTGAATTTGCATTTAACTATTCCAAGATGTCCGGCATGAATCTTCTCAAGTATCTGTTGGCGTAAATTTGTAGGTATTACTAAACGACCCCCATGCATCATAAGGTCCTCATTAACAGAAAAACTAACTCTGTCGTTGTAAAATGGACGAAGTTCTGGTGGCATTTGATATCGACCTGGCCAACCCGTTAGTGTATATTTTTTTACCATCTCTATGATTTTATCATTCCTTTGTGCTTCCCTAATGAATTCCAATTTTGGCTGTGTAACTGGTAGATCTGCAATAACGTTGTTCACAAATGTATGCAGTTCTTCTTCCATGTCAATTTCACGGTTTTCGTTAAAACACTCTACCGGCTGTCGAGATAAGGCATCTGCCGCAACTAAAAATTTGCCTGCTGTGTAATAAATGTGGAAGGCGTATTTCATCATCCTCATTCTTAACCTTTGAAGACGTGGCGTCAAGTCGTCCAAATTTTTGGTGGTGAAAATAGCTACGAGTGGCTTGTGATCAGTTTCGACACTAAATTCGATACCAGTCAACAGCTCCGGGAATTTTTCACACGCGGCCCACATAAGTGCTAGAGCCTCTTTTTCGATCTGTGCATACCCCTTTTCTGCATCTGTAAGCGTTCTTGACGCATATGCTACCGGGCGGACAATTTCACTCTCATCCACTTGAAGTAAGACTGCTCCTAGTCCATATGATGAAGCGTCGGATGAAATAATTGTTTTATGCTTTGGATTGTACAATTTTAGAACCGGTGCACTCACGAGCATTTGTTTCAACTTCTCGAAGGATTCTTCTTGTGGACTTTGCCAATCGAAATTTATATCGTTACGCAAAAGCTGGTTTAGGGGTTGACTTACATCTGAAAGAAATGGAACGAATTTTCCTAAAAAATTTACCATGCCAAGGAATCTTTTAAACTCGGTAATGTTCGTTGGCCTTGGATAATATTCAATCGCTTTGAGCTTGGACTTGCATGGCTGAATTCCGTTTTTATCGATGCGATGTCCCAGAAATTGCAGAGAAGTAAATTCCAATTTCGCATTTATATTGTGTCACATCATGCTCTTTTAACTTGGTTAAAACTCTCCGTTGGGTTTGGTCTTGAGCTTTTGTAGTTGGACCAAAAACTAAGATGTCATCTGTCTGGCAGACTACATCTGGAATATCTTTTAAAATATTTTGCATTAGCTTTTGATAGATTTCGGGCGCAGATGAAATACCAAATGGCAATCTCAAAAAACAATACCTTCCAAATGGAGTTAAAAAGGTAGTTAATAACTGTGAATTTTGCGATAGTCGTACTTGCCAGAATCCCGAGTTGGCATCCAGTTTTGAAAATACTTTAGCTCCTGATAGTTGCGCTAATGTGTGATCTGCTACTGGCATAGGGTGTATTTCTCTTTCAACTGCCAAATTTAATTTCGTTAAATCGACACATAGTCGAATATCTTTATTCATTTGCTATATTTACATTGGATTTGGTTTCACCATTCACTTCTTTAGTGCTTAATAGCTCGCATCTTTTTATTAATTTTAGTTTTTCGCTGGAATAAAGGCTTAACAACGGGGATTTTAAGTCATCAATTATGTAAATTTTGCTGTTAATTTCAAAAGAGTTATACCTTAATTTTGCATAAAACATTCCTGTAACGTTTAATTTTATACCGTCAGGGCCCGTTATAATTTTGTCCGCAACAAACAGTTCTTCATTTTTAAAATATTTTTCATAAATTTTATTTGAAATTGCATCCACTGGAGAACCGGTATCGATAATAAATTTAATTTTTACATTGCTTATATAAATGTCAATGGTCCAATTATTTTTATTGTTTATGTTTATTGTTAGTAGCCCCAGAAATTCCTCATCTGTTTCTTCCGAACTATTATCGATGGCCCGGTTTTCACTGTCCATATTGTGAACGGTATGTTGTTTCTTACCTGTATTATTGTTTTTCGATCTGCATACACTTGCAAAGTGATTCCATTTACCACAAGTTGCATATCTTCCGGTATGCAGGACATTCAGATTTCCCGTGTGCCCTGCTAGATCCACACCAAACACATTTATGCTCGAATTTTATTTTCTCTTTTGAAGAATTATTACTCCGTTTGATACGATCACTTTTATTGGTAGTCTGCATTCTATATATTGCGGAGGAACTCTGTTCTATCTGTTGTTTTCGCACTGCATAATGCTGTATTACTTCTGTTACGGCTTTTTCTAATGTGAGATCCGTAACCAGCTGCAATTTTTCTGATAGCTTTCGGTCTTGCACCCCGACCACTATTCTGTCCCTGATCATTTCTTCTCTCAAATTACCATAGTTGCAGTTTTCTGATAACAAATAAAGGTCCGTTATAAAATCTTCAACCAGTTCGCCCTCCAGTTGATATCGAAGGTTAAATTTTGCTCGTTCGTAAATTACATTTATTTTTATTACAAAATGATCAGTGAATGCTTTGATGACTTTTGAATATGTCTTCTTATCATTTTCTGATAATTTAAATGATAGGAAGATATTATCTGCTTGATCACCCATTAAGTAGATGAGGGTGTTAATTTGCTCTTCTTCTGAGCCTTGATCTAATTTAGAGGCTATACGAAATCTCTCGAATCGCCGTAGCCATTTTGGCCATTCGGATGGATTGCTGAAAGTAAAGGTGATCTCACGGTGAAGCTGCTACCGCTGGGTAGTTGTTGCTGTTGCTGTGTCATTTTGCTCTTTACTTTGGCTCTGCCACGCTCTGTTCGCTTTGACTTTGCCACGTTTAGGACGCGCGATTTTTCGACGGTCCGCACTAATCAGGCTTAATTAATATATTTATTTTATCACGTTTCAACGAGACTATCACCTCACTTTTTTCTAAAAAAAAAAAAAAAAGCCCCGGAAAGTTTACTCCTTTTACCGCTGCCACCATGTGGTATTCGGGGTAGCTAAGCGAAACGCACTTGTCGAGTTCTGAGTAGCAACTGCCTTTATTGTACTTTGATATTCAGTCAGTACTCTACAGTGCTGTCCCTTGCCATTAAGGCCGCTTTAATTGTCTACGAAATCGCTCCACCATCCCATTTATTTGTGAGTGGTAGGCTTTTTGATATGACCTGTATTATTGACCTACCTAACAGATGCGGGACGTCTGCCACCTGTGAGTGGTTGCGTTTTCTTCTGCGCATGTCTTTTGCAGAGACGAAAATTGTTAATTTTGAAATCATTTTAAGGCAAGTTTTACTCTCATTTATAAGGGTTCGACTTTAATACAAAAATAGAACAGAAAAATAATTAAAATAAAATGAGGTGAGAATAGCTTATAAAAAATTATTAACATTTTGCAATAATTGTGTCGCAATAAAATGATTCGTTATCAAGGTCATCGTCACTATTGGAATCGTCATTATGGGGCCCATCCACGGGCCAACTGGTTGCCCAAACTGAGTTGTGTTGGCACTGAATCGCAGCGTGTATGGGGCAGTTGGCAAACTGATTTGACAGTTGGGATTTCAGTTGGAATAAATCAAAATCTTTTAATTTTATGGGGGCGGGGCCTAGAGTTTGGGCAACTTGTTTCACTGTGTGTGTTGCAGTTTGGCAAACTACTTGAATGAATTAACCCAGAATTCGAAAATTATATTTTTTTGCAAGCTTATATTTTCATTGTTTTGCATAACTTTTAATTACGAAAGTTCACATAATATTAAATTATTTTCATAATTTATATATTTAGAATTTATTTTATATTTTAAAAGAATACAAAAATTTATATTAATAATTAAGAAATTTATAATTAATATAAAAAATCATCACTTTCCATTTTTTATAATTAAAAAACTTAGTCGCGGGTTTTCTACAATTTCATTTAACGTTCAAATTGCCTATAAAATTCTGAATTGACAGTTGAAGTATCAACTCAGTTGAAGCATTTGTGGCAAAACACCAACTCTTTACGCAACTCAGTTTGGGCAACTAGTTGGGCTGTGGATGGGCCCCATTAGTACTTATATATCATTATCACATATGCCTTCATTTTCCAGGACCTGAGTATCTGTAAAGAAAAATATGACTTGAAGAAGTTCACTATTTTATCTAATCACTTTATAAATAAATAAAGTGAAACATGTATTCAAATAAATCATTCGAGATTCATTCGATATCGATTCGAAAAAACCAAACAAAAATCATTCGAGATTCATTCGATATCGATTCGAAAAAACGAAACATATTCATAAAAATGATTCGAGATACATTCGACATCGATTCGAGAAAACGAAACACACATACATGCACACCCTTCGAGATTCCATCTCAAAAGCGATTCATTCTAGCGTTCCTTTTTTATCATTTTCGATAATGCTTTCGAATCGTTCTCGATTTCGTTATCGAAGAAAGCTTTCGCTTTTTATGAATCGCTCTCGCATCCATATCGATTCGGAATGTTTGCAGGGAAAGCTATTCTGGAAGGGAGAAGCAAACAAAACCATGAAAAGAGCGTGAAAGCTTTAGGGATCATTTTAACGATTGTTTCTCGAATAATTCTCGACAAGTTTTCTTTCGCAAATAGCTCGAGAAAACGAGTAGCCGAGAAATTGTTTGCTGGGTTTATAGCCATACCAAGTTCTATGTGTTTAGGTGGCTTAACAGACCAATGACTGAAACAAAAAATTGCATCTAAGGCCAATAAACTTGCGAAACTTTCCAATTTTTCCGGAATAGAACACTCATCTTTTATTAAATCTTCCAGTTTTGATATTTGATGGTAATTAAGATTTATCAATTTTTAAAATTTGTCGGTCAAATCATTATCTTCAAGATTTATAATATCATTGTTGTTCAATTAAATTTTTTTTCATATGAAAGTTTCGAGTCTCAGGAAAGGCCCTTTATACTGTTGACAGTCCGGCTGTGTTCGTTAATGCAAGTTGCTCAAATTTTGCATGTAGCATATCGTTCCGTATTGCAACTGAAAAAAAGCATTGCGTTCTGAAATGCAAGTACATTTGCAAATGATCGCAGCCCATGCATGTATTTCAAAGTACTTGCTAGTTTGGATTCGCGAAGAAAAAAAACGAACTGTCAAATAAATTCAAGAGGGCAGAAAAATGGTGAAATGCGTTCATTTAAGCAACCATGAATAACTCGCAAATGATTAATCTGACAAGCAAGCGATTGCAAGGTTGCCTGCATGCAAACAAACAAACCTTGCATTTACAAACACGGCCTCTATTTTAGTCCACCTGCAACGATTACTATCTTACTATACTTTGACATCGGGACATCGAGAAACAAGTCCCTGGAGTATTATGCCTGAATCTCATCAACCAACTGATGAGATTGGTGGAGCGGGAAGGGCTAAGGAAAGCTATGACATGAGGAATCAGGAATGTAAAGAGGGAAGAATAAAGAAGGAAAGTTATGTAGGTGGGAAAGTGGGAAAGGCGAAGGACCGTGGGGCTCCGCCGGGATTTGAACCCGGGACCTCTCGGATATTAGCCAGACGCCTTACTCCCTAGGCTACCGAGGCCCCCACCTTGTTACCCACTTTTTTTGAATTACACACGTCGAAGTTTATGAATCGCTCTCGCATCCATATCGATTCGGAATGTTTGCAGGGAAAGCTATTCTGGAAGGGAGAAGCAAACAAAACCATGAAAAGAGCGTGAAAGCTTTAGGGATCATTTTAACGATTGTTTCTCGAATAATTCTCGACAAGTTTTCTTTCGCAAATAGCTCGAGAAAACGAGTAGCCGAGAAATTGTTTGCTGGGTTTATAGCCATACCAAGTTCTATGTGTTTAGGTGGCTTAACAGACCAATGACTGAAACAAAAAATTGCATCTAAGGCCAATAAACTTGCGAAACTTTCCAATTTTTCCGGAATAGAACACTCATCTTTTATTAAATCTTCCAGTTTTGATATTTGATGGTAATTAAGATTTATCAATTTTTAAAATTTGTCGGTCAAATCATTATCTTCAAGATTTATAATATCATTGTTGTTCAATTAAATTTTTTTTCATATGAAAGTTTCGAGTCTCAGGAAAGGCCCTTTATACTGTTGACAGTCCGGCTGTGTTCGTTAATGCAAGTTGCTCAAATTTTGCATGTAGCATATCGTTCCGTATTGCAACTGAAAAAAAGCATTGCGTTCTGAAATGCAAGTACATTTGCAAATGATCGCAGCCCATGCATGTATTTCAAAGTACTTGCTAGTTTGGATTCGCGAAGAAAAAAAACGAACTGTCAAATAAATTCAAGAGGGCAGAAAAATGGTGAAATGCGTTCATTTAAGCAACCATGAATAACTCGCAAATGATTAATCTGACAAGCAAGCGATTGCAAGGTTGCCTGCATGCAAACAAACAAACCTTGCATTTACAAACACGGCCTCTATTTTAGTCCACCTGCAACGATTACTATCTTACTATACTTTGACATCGGGACATCGAGAAACAAGTCCCTGGAGTATTATGCCTGAATCTCATCAACCAACTGATGAGATTGGTGGAGCGGGAAGGGCTAAGGAAAGCTATGACATGAGGAATCAGGAATGTAAAGAGGGAAGAATAAAGAAGGAAAGTTATGTAGGTGGGAAAGTGGGAAAGGCGAAGGACCGTGGGGCTCCGCCGGGATTTGAACCCGGGACCTCTCGGATATTAGCCAGACGCCTTACTCCCTAGGCTACCGAGGCCCCCACCTTGTTACCCACTTTTTTTGAATTACACACGTCGAAGTCATACTCAGTATCAGGTAACCTTCCTCTTAACCTTAAAATGTCTTTATGTAAAAAGGGATTTAATGAGTTTATTGAAATCAGGTTTTGTTGCTTCCATTATCCACTGTAACGCAATGGTAGAGTCAGTTCACAAGTGGATGGTGTCAATTTTGAAGTCAAGACGTTTAATTAAAAACTCCTTCAAGCTTCCACTGATTTCGCAAAACCTTCAAATAGTTACCAGTAAGCGGTGCCAAATGTCCTACTATTCTTCTGTCTTTCTCAACTGGTAATTTCAATAATGTGTGAAGCGTTGTTCCACCAACAAGTCGTGCCGCTACACCGGTCAATGCAATTTGAACTGCTTTCTTACCATAGTAGCGATCTGATCTGTTCTTTTAGTGCATTGAATGTGAATGGTTTGCCAACTCCAGCATCTCCGGTGACAAACATTCTGATGCGACTCAGACTTCCATTCATTTGGTCCTCGATTCGGCGAGTAATGGTGTTGAATAATTCTCGCTGTTGGAAATTCATTGCACCACATACATTTTGGAACTGTTCGTTTGTCATAGCCTTTTCAATAAGTTCATCTGCAAGTTCTGCCTCGACAATTTCAAGAAGATCTAAAACATGTGCTTGATTGAACGCAATTTCAAGTTGTCTATCCATTGCACGATGTATTTCGAGGTATGCATTTGTTCGTTTTAATTGGTCTTCTCGAGCAAGAAAAGGCTCACGTGCATTATTATGCTCATCAATTAATTCATCCTCCGAGTAAAATGGTACATATTGTACCATCAGGGTATAGAAATAATTTCCCGGGTCCGTCTGCATTTGAAATAATGGCATCGTATAACAGCTGGAACATTTCTTATTACCATTTTAGTGTTGTTTGCCAGCTTGATGAGCCTTCGTCTTGTTGGCGGCTCTTTGTCTTCTGCATCAATGCTTTTTTCATTATCTCCCGATTTAGTTTTATAGAATGGCTCAAATTTCATGGCAAATTCAAGTAGGCACATATTTAGAAAATCAAAACTCTGATCTTGTTGCCTTGGACGATTTACATATCGCTCAAATATGTTTGAACAAAGTCCAATTGCTTGATTATCCTGAAATCTCAGCACTTTATATCGTTGATAAGGCTTTCTTGCATTCAAGAACACACACTTTCTTGAATTAGAACGAAGTGGAAGGTGGCAGATTCGACAAACACATTCTGATGCGGAAACTTGTCGCTCCTTCAAAATCCGCATGCATGATTTAAAGAGTTTTTTCCCAATGTTATTTTCATCACGACGAATTTGACGAATAGCTTTTGCTACACTTTCATTCACATCTGCTGGTTCCGTCTTTGAAATGTATTTGACGATTGATCAGATTCGTTTGATCCGCATGGTGTCCATATTGACATTCCAGAAGCTGAGAATTTGCTGATTATAGTTATTGACCCATTTTTCATTCGTTGTCCGTTTAAAGTGCAGAATCGTCCTCCATTTCGAATGAACTCGGCGGCACAATGCGAGTTTGTTGGCATGGCTTGCGTGGAAAAGCAAATCGACATGTATCAAAGTTGTTCTTGTGACATGTATCTGTATGATGATGAATTTGGTTGCGTGTGATGAGTGCTCTTAAATATTCTTCTATTCTTCTTCGCTTGGCAAGCGGCATAAGATCACTTGGTCCATACTACAAGCTGGACAAGTGGACTTCCACGGTTCTGAAACTCAATTCGTGTCCAGAAATCGATAATCACTAAGATTTAATTGGCTGGGATCTCCATCGTGGCTGCCATCTGCAATCAATAGAGCTTTGCGCATGTCAAGCCAATTCTAATCATTGCAACTCAAAGTAATAAACCAAGTTGGAGGACCAAGACAACGTATAAATGCAATCAATTCGTTGTGAGCTGTTCTCTCTCCAATATGATGCCGTTCCTCTAAGATTCTTTAAATGTAAATGCAGGTGTATATTGCAGGATCTAGGGTAACGGATCTGAAAATATTGGCAATTTGTATTGTATCGGCCTCAATGCTTCACCTTTCCAAAATGTGCCCACCAAGAATAACGACAAACCCCGGTAAAAAGCGCAACTTTGATTGTTATCTCTTTTTGTAACGTAACCAATTTCGACCTTATCATTTGTGTATTTGTTGTGTTTGTGTTGTTCGGAATCAGGGCCGGATAGTTGGGGCGATGTCAGGAACTGACATGTATGCACCGTCTAACCCGCTCTTTAATGTAGGGGCATGATGTCACCGTGAGACATGTTGTACATGTGTGTATAGATTAATAATTAAAGCAGTTATACCTTTATCATGAATTTATTTATACCAACAAAAACCAACAATGGAACTGCAACTGGAACTAACTTCAACTGGAACGAGACTTCAACTGGAATTAGACTTCAACTGGAACTAATGGGACTTGAGTTTGCATGCAGCGGACCTTTCAATGGGTTGAGCCCAGTCGGTTGACTGCCTTTTCCTGATTCCGGCCGGCCTTTAATATTCTGAAATCGGGCCGACGCCTACTTGTATAATTGTATAAATAATTTGACGTTTTGCAAAGTATAAAATCGTCGCCTGCTTTTATAACTTTTCCTTCCTTCAGGCCAGTGCCTGAACATACTCCCCCGCGTTGATCATTCTTGATCAACCGTTTCTTCCGCTGGATATGCCTCGTTTGCGGTAGTGGTGAAACTGGATTTCGCCGTTCCCTCTGATCTTGACCTTAACTTGGTAGCGTCCTGGAAGATTAAGAGTTTGTTCTTTTCTTTTTCGCCCTTGTATCTTCCCGATGTCCAATTTGTTAATCACTTGCTTTGGCAGGTAGATGTCAACTCCTTCCCTGGTCACGAACCGTTGAAATTCATTTTCTTGACTCGTTTCGAGCTCCTTGACCGTGGTCGTCGGTTCTAGGGGATTCGCAATGAAGTTATTGGTTTTCCATTGATGTTGGCTGGGCTGGTTGCCGTTGACGTCGTGTATTTGGTCTGCTCAGGTAGCGCCTGTGGGTACTCTGCCTTGGCTGTGGGCCTTTGTGGCGATTGATTAAGAGGACTCGTCGAACCATCCACTGGTGGCGGCGATAACGCGACCTCTTCATCAATATATGTATAGATAGTTTTGCCAGTTGTCCCAATATCCTTCCTCCTCACATTCGTATCGATTACCCATCTGCAATGTATTATTAGTAACCCTTGAATTTAAAGTATGTGCATGGAAAGTGTTGGACTCTTGGCTGTGTGTACTTGTGTGTATTGGTAGTGGGCACACCTTTGCGATCGGTCGTTTGAATTGACCTGTGCTGGTACGAATTTGTACTACCCCTGTTAAACCGTCGTTCCTTGGGAATAGCTCCTCTATTACACCAATGGGCCATACTGTTGGCGGTGTTGAGTGACCTTTCATAAGCACTAGTTTTCCTATTTGCAGGTTGGGCCGTTGTCGTTGCCACTTGGACCTCTGCTGAAGTTGATTCAGATAATCCTTTGACCACTTGTCCCAAAATTGCTTCATTCTGCCTTTGGTGTGTTGCCATCGTACATTGAGCGATGTGTTGCCTTCTGGTTCTGGTAATGCCAATAAAGATTGCCCAATAAGAAAATGTCCAGGAGTCAAAATGAACGGATCATCAGCATTGTTGGATAAATAGCAAAGTGGTCTTGAGTTCAGGCATGCTTCAATTTGGTGCAGAACGGTTGTGAATTCTTCAAACGTTTAGCTGGAATTTCCCATTGTCCTCTTCAGGTGGTACTTGATCGACTTAACTCCTGCTTCCCGTAAGCCTCCAAAGTGTGGGGCGGCTGGGGGATTGAAGTGCCAATTTATTGATAAGTCCGCTAAGTATCTTCCAACAGCTGGACTAGATTCTCTTATAGCTTGACACAATTCTTTATCTAAGATCCTTTTTCCGCCTATGAAATTTGTACCACAATCGGAATACATATCTGTGCATTTGCCTCGCCTGGCAATGAAACGTTTGAATGCAGATACAAATGCCTCTGATGTGAGATCCGAAGCTAGTTCGACGTGTATCGCCTTGGTTGACATGCAAACGAAGACACACACACATATCCTTTATATTTCTTCGCATTTCGATGTTTAGCTGACTTGATGTCGAAAGGGCCTGCATAATCAACTCCAGTAGGTGTAAACGCCTTCGCCATCGTCGTCTTGCACTGTGGTATATTTCCCATTAGTTGCTGGGTTGTAGATTGTCGATGTCTCGCGCAGGGAATGCACTGATGTAGTCTGGACGTAATGCGTCTCCTTGCGTCGAGGATCCAATACTTGTTTCTAGCAGTAGCTAATGTAGCTAGTTGGTCTTGTAATTCGAATGCCTGAATGTATCTAGTGTAGCGGATCTGAAAATATTGGCTATTTTTATTGTATCGGCCTCAATGCTTCACCTTTCCAAAATGTGTCCACCAAGAATAACGACAAACCCCGGTAAAAAGCGAAACTTTGATTGTTATCTCTTTTTGTAACGTAACGAATTACGACCTTATCATTTGTGTATTTGTTGTGTTTGTGTTGCTCTGAATCAGGGCGGGATAGTTGGAGCGATGTCAGGAACTGACATGTATGCACCGTCTAACCCGCTCTTTAATGTAGGGGCATGATGTCACCGTGAGACATGTTGTACATGTGTGTATAGATTAATAATTAAAGCAGTTATACCTTTATCATGAATTTATTTATACCAACAAAAACCAACAATGGAACTGCAACTGGAACTAACAAAACTTCAACTTTAACGAGACTTCAACTGGAACTAGACTTCAACTGGAACTAATGGGACTTGAGTTTGCATGCAGCGGGACCTTTCAATGGGTTGGGCACAGTCGGTTGACTGCCTTTTCCTGATTCCGGCCGGCCTTTTATATTCTGAAATCGGGCCGACGCCTACTTGTATAATTGTATAAATAATTTGACGTTTTGCAAAGTATAAAATCGTCGCCTGCTTTTATAACTTTTCCTTCCTTCAGGCCAGTGCCTGAACAGCAGGTCCTGCACAACACCTTCTTGTCCTCGTATAGCTCTACCACATGCATTGATTGTTAGCTGCACTCGAAGATATTCAAACATGGAGAGTGCATAAAACAAGTAGTCCGTTCTTTGAGTATCCGAGCCAAGAATTCGGCGCTGGAAATAATCCAAAGGCGTAATTTTTACCGGGCGTTCTTCATTTAAGCCATTTTTTCCATACGGAAAGAGATGAATCATGGAAATTGCTCGGCTTTCAACTCTCGATTCACATTCACAATATTGTCCTTAGTTTTTCGAACAATTTCTTTGATGTTCCTGCTTCCCACAAATTCATCATTAACATCTGGCTGCTCGTGACAAATTGGTGCCATTATAGATTATTGCACAGGAATGAGTTGCAATTCCAGTGGTGGTGGTGCTTTTAGTTCATTTTTGGTAGGACTTTCTACATCTACCTGAATCAACGGATGTGACACTAAATGTTGCTGCATTTGTACACATCTTTCTTTGACGACAACATTGGTGGCGTTAATTTAAAATTGTGTACCGGAATTTGAATGCACAGTTCGGCGGATAATACGTAGAAATTCGTCAATAGTATCGCATTCGATGACGCAGGCTTTTCCATTTTGTGCTTCGCTTTTTTCCTTTGGTCCACATGAATGGGAATTGGTGAAATAAAACTTGTTATCATAATTCATGAGACTATATGTACCAGCAGCAGCAATCAAATTTTCAACATTATTTCCGGCGAACAATAAGTTAATTGAAGCTTTTAGATTTGGGAAACTAATTCCATCGTTTTCGCTGTCACATAAACTGCCAGCCAAGGCGGCATTCAAATCGTCATATTCAATAACAAACTCCTTGTCGAACATGAGGATGCCGTTTTTTACAATATCACGATTTCTTTTTTCTAAATAGCCGGGGTCATCAATTGGAAAAGCACCTGGTTGATTTCTAGTTTCCAAACCAATGAATTCGTAAAATCCATCTCCGCTGACTTCAAAGATATCTAGAGAAAATAATGTCGCATGCCCTTTGAAAGCGTAATGGCCAAATCTGCCTGGAAATTTTATCACTTTGACGTACGGAATGATGCGCTGAAGCGAATGTCGTTCTGTTTGAGCTATCACTGAAATTTCTTCGGGAACATCACCAGGAATCAAGTTATTCCAATACGCCTTGGATGGAGCATGACTCTTTGAGCTCTTCAAGTGCTTAAAGCATCGATGACAAAGAAGTAAATCATTTTTAGCGACAAGTTCCGGTGGCAAATATAGCTTGGGCAAAATCAAACTATATTTCACTACATGATTAGCGTAGCATTTTTTCTTGCAGGTATCACAGCACTTGTCGCTAAACATGCTTATAGTTGCGGGAAAATCTGCCTCATGAGCTACCCGTTAAGCATAAGCCTCACGTTGACATCGTAGTTTTGCTTCACGTTCCTGACTTGTCTCTTCAGATTTTCTCAATCCATCTGGTTCCATTCGAGAGATTTTTTCTTGGGTGGACTCAATCACTCTTGTTTGAGCAAAGTGGGTCACGATCAAGGCGAGAGATACGTTCATCGGGTGTCTCATTCGCTCTCAGGGCGACTTTTGAGCCGAGAGATATGCTCATCAGCTGTTTCACTTGCTCTTGCTTGAGCGCCATTGCCAACTCGAGAAGAATGGGCATCCTCGATTGATCTGAGTTGATCAATTAGTTCCTTGGCATTTGCACGATGGACATTAGGCGAGAACTTCTTCAGCTCATTTACGCCTTTTAACTAATCTTGCAGACTTATCTGCTTCCGATTTCTCTTGAATTTTCGCTTGTCGTTTATGCTTCTCCTTCTCAAGGCGTCGCTTGATTTGGGTGGCTGTCTGCTTGACCATAGCAGAAATTGTCTCTAATGGACTACTCTTTATTAATACTAACAAAATATATATACGTAGTACTAGAGATTTATAAGGGAAAACTAATATCACCTACCTACATATATATAACTTCACAATTTCTTTTCTTCTTTCTATTTATCTATACTAACCGTAAGCAATTTCGAAAACCTTTACTTTGGGATTTCTCAGAAAAAATTAATTTAAAAACAAATGGAAGATGCCTCCTTAATCATCTAATTTCTAGTTTTATTTCTAATGATGAAAAAGAAGAAGTTTTCTTGAATGAATAACATATGTAAGTCACTTTTAGCAAACTACGAGGACCTACCTATGTATATAATTTCGAAAAAAAATTCTCCAGAAATTGTCACTAATGGGCAATTCTCTATTAATACCTATAAAAAAAATAATAGTGATAAAATTTGTAACTGGAAATTATGAACTTACCTATGTAATATGTCACAACTTTTTCTATTTTATAACACACACTACACTGATGCTTCAATATCGCGTTATTCACTTTTTTCCGATTGACTAAAATCGTCAGTTTCAAAATTTGACAAAAATACACACAGACAGGCTCAGGTGTTTTGTTTGGCGGGGAGATCATTCGGTCTTTGTGTGAAGGGCATATATTAAAGGTTTGTGGTCCGTGTAGACCACAAAGTTTCTGGCTTCGACAAAATAAGGGAAATGTTTTTTAGCTGTAAAGACTGCGACTCCGAGTAATTCGCGATCAAATGCAGAATAATTCCGTTCAGCAGATGACAACTTCTTCGAATAGAAAGCTAAAGGTTGACATCTTTGACTGTTAAACTGTTCCAGAACAGCACCGATAGCAAAGTCGGATGCATCAGTTGTGACGCTATATTTCACATCCTCTAGTGGGTGTATCAGAATAATTGCTGCAGCCATTGAGGTTTTCATGTCGAGGAATGCTTGCTCACATTCTGCGGGCCAAGGAAGTTGTTCCTTATTTTTTGTTGTTGATGAACAATTGAGGAGTTCCCTCAAATGATCATTTACTGGCACTAACATTTGTGCTAGTTTAGGAATAAAACGGTGATAAAAGTTCACCATTCCTAGAAACTTTTGTTTTTACTTAACAGTGTGTTGTGAGGTCCTTTATTGATTGCTTGGACTCGTTCGGGTGACGGAAAGATTCCATCCTTGCCGATACTTTGTCCCAAAAACATAATCTCACTGACACCAAAAACGCATTTTGATAACTTTATGGTTAACCCAAAGTTATCAAGCCGTTTAAACAGTTCTTCGAGGTGAGTGAGATGCTCATCGTCGGATCTACTAGCGATAAGTAATATCGTCTAGGTAGACATAAATGAAGTGTAAGTCTCTTGTAACTTCATTCATGAATCTTTGAAATGGCTGGGCTGCATTTCTTAAACCAAAAGGCATGTGGGTAAACTCAAACAATTCAAATGGTGTTATTAAAGCAGTCTTATGCACGTCTTCTTGTGCAGTTGGGATTTTATGGTACGCTCGCACCAAATGCACCTTTGAAAAAGTCGTGCAACCGTGAAGATTCACAGAAAAATTGTGCATGTGCGGGATAGGATATCTACCGGCTCTGTGACTGCATTCAGGCGACGATAGTCGCCGCTTGGCCTCCAATAATTTGCATCCCGTTAAGGGACCAGATGAAGTGGGGATGCTGCGGGAGATGACGATGATCAACAAATCCCTAGTTGAACCATATGTTCAAACTCCAATTTCGCTACCTTGCGCTTCTTAGGATGAAGTCTACGAGCGGTAATAAGTCCACATTCGTAACAATGCGATGCTGCACATTGTGTTTAACCGGTAGGTTGAAATTAGGAGGTTGTGCTAATGAAGCGTACTTCGTTAACAATTGTATAAGTATACATCCCAAGATGTTGACATTTAAAGCTCTCGATCCTATACTTACCAGTTGCACAAACGTCAGTCCGAAGACTGGTCTGTGAGTCAACTAATTTTCGCTTTTTGAAGTCGAGGATGAGATCGAACTTTGTGAGAAAGTCCGCACCGAGTATAGCTTTATTTATGTTGGCTATTATGAAGTTGTGTATGAACGGTCGACGAAGATGTAAATCCAGTTTCCAGGTTGTGCGTTATAACTTCCTACTTTTTTTTGTAAAATTACCACAAATTTTTTTAACAGTGTAGGTATATCTATATATATATGTATTTTATTTTTTAATTAATTTCTTTTTAGATAACTACTTATGTGTTGGGTGGCGAATCAATGTTGTGTTGTGTGGTTGCGCTGCGCCACAACATATTCCCGCCCCTTGATCTAACATCAACAAACTAATAAACTGGAAACAATAATTACATTTAATTAATTAGCCTGATTAACTATTTTAACATCAATGAACATTATGTTAACATCACGAAACAAATGGGAACAGATTTAACTAGAACTGATAACAATCAAACAATCTAACTACAACTTCTTTTTCCTTTTGTTTTCTTTTATTTTATAACTGGACCAAATGGTTTTATTGTCTCTATATCTCAGTCTCAACGTTCGTCCTTCCCCCAGGAAAAGTGTATGCTGTTTCCTTGTACTGGCCTTTATCCAGTCCCATGGAATCGTATCCATTATTATGTACGGGATATATACATATTCCCCTTCCTGGGTCGTCACCGTGCAAAATTTTTTATCTCTTGGGTTCACAATATCATTCTCTTGGTTTGTCGACACCACTTCTTGCGACACCACTTTTTGGAATTCAAACACTTCCTCCCAATTGATACCTCTTCCGGGTGTGACGGGCACTTCTTTTTTTTTTTTATACTGGATCATTGTTACCTTTCGCTGGACTTACATGTGATACACAACCTCGTGCTGGACTTATTACTAATCTATGCTCTGCTCCCTCTGGGAGTTCGGAATCAGCCAGGACATCTTGTGGTGCCTTTGTGTTCATCCACCGGCCTGGTGTCACCGGGATGCTGAGCTCATCCCCTAACACCCAGTTGTCTTCACAAGTCAAAATTAAAACGTCTTCCATTTTCTGTGAACAAATAATTATTATTGTTTAACTTAAATACCCAATTTATTATTATATGTAATTTGTATTTTTTTTTATATTATGTAATCTGTTCTCCAAGGCATGTTACAATCGTTCACTTATAGTCAGTGCCTATATAAGTAATGGTATAACTTTTTGTATTGGCCTTTGTATTATCGCTGTGGTAGCCCTTACTGTTACCACTCTAATTCTGTTATCGTCCCCTGGATGAATCTTCTCTATTCTTCCCAATTGCCAGCTGGCAGGGGGCTGTTTATCATCCTTTAGAATAACCATCTGTCCAATCCTCACGTTTTGCTGTGGAATATTCCATTTCGTCCGTTGCTGGAGCTGAAGCAAATACTCCTGTGATCATCGTTTCCAAAACATATGCCGTAATACTTGGATTTGCTCCCATCGATCTGCCACTCCTAAGTTCCTGTCATCTTGTGATGGTTCGGCTAGTTGAACTAATGGTCTCCCAATCAAAAAATGCCTAGGAGTTAAGGCTTCCATGCAGTTAGGATCAGACGATAAAGCTTGAATCGGCCTGGAATTTAAACACGCTTTAATCTGTACAAGCAGCGTATTTAATTCTTCAAACGTGAGATTGCTTGAATTTGCCATTCTTCGCAAATGACGTTTAATGGATTTGACGGTTGCTTCCCACATACCTCCGAAGTGTGGTGTTGATGGCGGAATAAAATGCCAAGTTAAACCTCGTTCTGCATATTCTTTTGCTGTAGCTTCTGTTCCTGCTTTAAGGACTTCCTTCATCATTTCTCTGAATGCCTTATCAGCTCCAACGAAATTTGTCCCATTATATGTTTGATCACATCCCTCTTCTTCAAATAAACCTGCGAAATGCAGCTATGAATGCTTCGGTTGTTAAATCGGATACTGCTTCGATATGAATTGCCTTCGTGGCCATGCACACAAATATGCAAATATACCCCTTGTAAGTCTTAGCGCCTCTGTGTTTTGACATCCGTAGGGTGATAGGTCCTGCATAATCAACTCCACAATTCTGAAACGGATGACCTTGGGTTACCCTTGGTGTGGGCAGATCCCCCATAAATTGCTGCTGAACATGTGGTCGATGCCTTGTACAAGTAGTACATCGGTAGATTCGATGTTGATAATCCAGAACTCCTTTCTGATTATATTGAGCAACAGCTGAGGTCCACCATGAAGGCTCTCTGAATGAAACCCATCTATAATTATGTCTGTGATATGTGTCCTAGGTTGTAATACTACAGGATGCTTGCTATCATATGACAAATTAGACCTTCTGAGTCTGCCACCTACTCGTATAATTTCGTATTCATCAAGAAATGGATCAAGTTTAAATAGCTTGCTCTGCTTGTCTACTCGTCCCGTCTTCTTTAATTGCATCCGTTCTCTTGGGAACATAAATTGTTGTGCCGTCCACCACAATGCATTGCATAAGAGATTCTTCGGTAGACTCCCTCTAGATTCTATATCAGCAGGGTTATCTTGAGACGGTACATATCTTCATGTGTTGTTTAGACTGTTTTCTTGAATTTCAGCTGTTCGGTTTGCAACAAATGTTCGCCATTTTCGAGGATGACTTTTTATCCAAGATAAAACTATTTTTGAATCAGTCCATGAATGATATTCTATATCCCCCAATTGCATGTCCGTTTTCACTTGCTGCAATAGCCTATTTAATAGAACAGCACCACACAATTCTAATCTTGGCAGGGTAATTTGTTTGGTTGGTGCCACCTTAGTTTTTGCCATTAATAAGGATACATGTGTATTTTCATCCTTATCAATGATTCGAATGTACACTACTGCTGCATATGCTACAATGGATGCAAATAAGTAAACTTATTTCTAATTATTGAAAAAAAATCATCTGTTATTACTTGAATAGACTCTGACTTACAGTTTTTATAATCTCCCAGCAACCTTTCTTTCCAATCCGGAATTAATATGTTTAGCCATGATCTTCCAAGGAGTGGTCTGCCCGACTCCACGACTATTAATTCTAAAATGTAAATTTCTCCACACCACTCCACTCGGACATTGATTTTCCCTTTACACTTGATATATTCATGGGCGTAACTAGCGAATTTATCTGGGGGGGGCCATGTGCTTAGTGTTCGAAATGCCAAGTAGATAGGAAATCCCATTTTGTCTCATGTACGCTTAAAAGAAAGTGTCTTGAAAAATACTGTTTTTCACTGTAATTTCTTATATAGATTTAACTAATGGTAATAATTTCTTGTCCAATAAAAGGGGTGTGAAATTTTTAAATGGTGGTTGACACCTTATAAGACTATAAAAAGTAGTTATTATTATGCGAGAAAGGTTTATAAAAACACTTTACTTATGCGTAATTGTTAAGTAATTTTATTTAAAAGAACATGAAACAATAAACAAGAGCATGAAACAATAAACAAAAAAACTGGTTACTTCTTTAAATTAACTTTAATTTTCTATCTTTTTCTGCAAACAAATGAAGTACTTTTTCAGCCAGCACTTTTTCCTTAACTAACTGGTTCTCAATATTAAGTTTGGCTAAATTTGAGAATCTGTCTTGAACCATCGTGTTCCTAAGCCAAGTTTTTATGCGTCTCATAGCAGAGAAACTCCTTTCGCAACCAGCTGAGCTCACCGGAAGGTCTACAACTTGCAGTAGCTTGTCTAGGTTGGGAGTGAAATCGCTTTTCACCTGACTTTTCAGATTGTTCAAATTGCTTTCTACATTTTGGGTTTTGAACAAATTTTGCGTTACTAAGACTTCAGCCTTCAGTGCAGAAATATCGATATTAAATGCATCCTTGTAATTTGCTACGAATTCATCCGCTTGGTCTAAATCAAGCATTAAGAATGAATCAACCGACTTTGCAAGAGGAAGATTCTCGAATCGCCTTTTGAAATTGCTAGTAATACTGTCCATTAGTTGGTAGTAAATGTTTACTTTCCAATATTCAAGAGCATTGGTTTCTGGTGGCATCTCCATCAAAGTTGATTTGCCTAGGGTTGCTTCAGCTAGGTAATCTTTATATCGCTGTGGTTGCTTCCTCTTTTTAGAAACACTGGCAGGCTCTAAACATATTTCTTGTGTCTCTGCGAAACTATTTATGTCCTTCCACAGGTTGTCAAACTGGTTCCTCTTTTCTTCAAAGCTAGTAATAGTACTATTTATTAAATCACTGGCCCGGCCAAGTGTTGCATCCTTACTCTGGAAATATTTGCTCAGTATGTTTGCGATCAGTAACACCGAATGAAAAACGAACAAACAAACGATGAATTGCGGCTTTGTTATTGAAGCCAGTATGCCTAGTGCTTCTACAGATTTCTTGTCCCGCGCTTGTTCAATTTCTTCCTCCAACGCATTTCGAATGGTTTGGAAATTGTTTAGCAAGAATTTACAATTTTCATAACGACAACTCCACCTAGTTCTACTCAAACTTCCCATTTCGCCACCAGTTTTAATGCCCAAGGCATCACGAGCTTTTATTAGATTAGAGTGATTACCAGGTTGAGAAAAATGAGTGTATATTGCTTTCAGAGTGTTGAAAAATGCAGTAGCTTCTGACACCCTGACACAACTGTCGACAACTACCAAGTTCATTCTATGTGCCAAGCAATGAATGTAAACAGCTTGAGGATGCTCTTCTCTTATTTTGGCCTGAAGTCCTTGATGTTTTCCAGACATTACGCTGGCTCCGTCGTAAGATTGTCCGATTATTATAAAATCATTCAGACCGCATTTAGTCAAATATGCTTGAATGAGTTTTTTCAAACTTTCAGCATCTCTGGACGAGGAACAATCAAGGAGACCCAGAAACCGTTCTTCAACTTCCAAGCCAGCTACATATCTAATTACTATTGATAGTTGCTCCTGCTTGTAAGACTTAGCTTCATCAACCATTAGTGAAAAAAACTTACATCGTCCAACTTCATCGGCAATCTTTTCTACCACAAGTTGAGTAGCAATGTGAATAACTTCATTCTGCACTTTGGGGCTGCAATAATTGATACGCCGTTCCAAATGGCTCGAAAAATTATTGTCATATTTGGCCACAACTTCACACAACTCTAAGAAATTACCTCGGTTTTTATATGACACTTCCTCGCCCTCGCGGTGCCCTCTTAGTGGAAGTCCCTGACGTGAAAAGTACAAAATTAAGTCAATTAACTTCAGCATATAGTCCCGGTTTTGTACTATCATTTCTTCATGTTGGACAACTAGCTTATCGTGAACATTTCCCGACCCCAAAGAATGCTTGTAAGCTACAAACTTTTGCATACACAGACTATGATTCGAAGAGTTCTCATGTTTTTTCAATGCTTCACTTAGTTTTTTCCAGTTGCTGAATCCACTGGCGACAAACTTTTCATTCTGGTCTCTTACATTCACAGATGATGTAAATTGTCTGCAAACGAAGCAAAATGTCTTATTTAATTTTGCGCTGTACTCGAGCCATTGATATGTATCGTAGAATTGGGACGAAAATGATCTCTGTCTATCTCCAAACGTACTCTTTGGGAAAATAATCTTCGGTTGAGCGGGGCCATATTCAAGAGTACCTAGATCCATTTGATATTCTCCTCCTACAGATAATTCAACTACTCCTTCTGCTTTGTCATCTTCGCCTACGAGGGCTTCACTTGGTCCAACTGATGTCGAAGTTGACGATTGTGCTAGTGCTGTAGCATCTGCCTTCGTCGCACTCGTTGAAGCACTCGATATTTCAGTTTCTTCAATGTCGTGAGACTGATTTTTGGCAGTTTTGAAAAACGACCTTATGTCTTTGAATTTCTTCATTTTTAAGAAAGCCTGTTTATAAAAAAGGCAAAAATTTAAATTTCCCGGGATATTTTTTTTCTTATATTGTTTTTGTTAAATCTGTACTTTGTTAAAAAAAAATAAGATTTTTCTTTCTCTGAAAATCCATGTTTTCTCTAACATTACAGGGTAGTTCTCGATGCCCCGATGACAAAGTCGCCAGTAATGGTTGGGAGTAGGTGGACTGCAAAATATCGCTGGTAGGTTGTGACAGTTCCTTTCTTCCCCGACTAGAGCTGCTGTTCGACATTGCACTCTATATGAAGAAAATAGATTGTCGACACAGTATAAAGGGCGTTTCTTGTGACTCTAGTCTTTCACATAAAAAAAAAAAAAAATACCGCGATTACTCCGGTAAAAGTTGACTGAATTCAAAATTTCTTTGATATATTAATTCGTAAAATTATAACACGGTTATTTTTAATTTCAAGTTGGATATTTTATGAAAAGTATTCTCCGCATATTTGCAATACAAAAACCAATGACTAAATTTTCCAGTACTTATTGTTAAAAATGAGGAATTTTTATTGTAGAAAGAGTGCATCCTGTGTATAATATACATTATCTTGTATTTATAGAATGAATTTAGTAGGTCAACCTTTATTGTTAAAAGTGAAGGAAAAATTCAAATGCAGGAATAAAAAATGTATGGAAAACGTGACATGTTTTCAAAATTTATTTTTTCTTCTGCCGGAATATTACCAAAAATATTCCAATAAATAAATATTATAATTTGTATGAAATAAAATATAAATAAATATAATAAATCGTGTAGTACTAGTTGCGAAGATTATATCCAAAACAAATAGAAAGTCGGTGTAATATCTAGTAATTTGATTTTTTTTAAACAAATATAGTATACTAACCTGTAAATTTGAAGCCAGGGAGGGTATTTGCTGTAACAATGACACTACCAGGATATTATAAACTATCAAGGACTGAGCTGGTGAAAACTTGAACACGAACTGACAAAAACAAAATTTCGAACGCTAGCTAAGCTAATGATTGGATAGTTAAATTATATATACATACATTAGTGGAACGAGAAAAAAGTGCCATGAAATAAATAAGGCGATTTAAATTCTATTGAGCAATTGAATGTGTTAGTGAAAGAAACTCCAACATTTTAATATATTTTTCGTAAAAAATTGGGTCACTTAGCGAGAAAAATAATACAACTCTGAAAGGCCTCAGAGGGCCAAATTTCATCGGAAAAACAAAAACAGTCAAATCGTAAAGAGGACTAGGGACCAGCGAACAAATTTCCTGGGAAAGCAATAAAAACATTAAAAAATCGAGGTCAACTGGCTTCACTTCACAGTTAGTTAAGAGGTTGCTTATTTTATCTTCTACCACCAAATTTATAAGGAATTCATAATAGTTGTGTGGAATCCAATTGCGATATAGCGTATATCATCATATCATAGTATTTTTCTTGACAATCCGATACAATTTCTTCATCAAATCTCCGACCATGAGCAATAGTTTTTCATGTTTTCCATAGAGCGCGGCGAGTTTTGGACATCCAGGCGGTCAATTGGCTTTTTCCTGGGGGGGGGGGGCCACGGCCATTCTGGGGGGGGGCACGGCCATTCTGGGGGGGGGCCGGGCCCACCCTGGCCCCCCCTAGTTACGCCAATGGATATATTCACCTGTAACTGAACATAATTTATGAGACAATGGTTCTAAATATATATTCGAAAATTTTTTATTATACTCCCCTAAATCAATTATGGATGAACAAGCTCCTGTATCCAGCTCCATGCAAAGATTTTTGCCTTCCACTGTTACGTTCTTCATAGCCTGGTCCGTAACTTCTGTTTCCACGAAGTCTATTGAACCAACCCGCTTTGTTGGTTTCTTACTGCTTCGTCCATTGTTTCTGCATACCACTGATGTGTGCCCGAGTCGATTACAAAGAAAACATGTCCAATTTACCGCTGGACAAGTACTTGGATCATGTTGTCGGCCACAGCGATGACAATTTCTAACGCCCTTGGACATAAATTTGGACTGTTCTCCGGGACGACTATTTTTCCGACCTGTTGGAATAGAAGGATAAACTCTACCTACCACGCCCTGTGGATGGAACGCCTCAGCTTCTTTCCGAGACATTTTAATATTTAATGCCACTTCACAGCACTTTTCAAAATTTAGAGTAGCGGTATTTAATAATGCTCTTTGGATTTCTTCAGAGCGAATTCCCGCAATAAACCTGTCCGATAATGCATCGTCAATAGCTTTTCCCTTTAACTGTAGAATGGATACGCCTTGCGGTTCTTTATACTTCTCGCAGCATTTTACTGACGTCACTGGCGGCATTTGTTCCAGAAATTTACCGAAATCACATGTTGCTGCTAAAGCCTTTAACCGAATGATGAATTCTGAAAGACTTTCACCTTCCTGTTGAGTTGCTTTACTAAATTTATACAGCTCTGCCCGAAGATTTATTCTTGGCGCAAAATGATCCCTGAGAACCCGTATAAGCTCATTAAAAGGTACATCCTGCGGCTTTTTGGGTTGCACAATATTTTTCAAAATGGCGTACGCATTTTTTCCAATTAAACTTAATAGAATAAGTGTTTTCCTTTCCTCCTTGACTTCGTTTAATTCGAAATATATTTTAATCCTGTCTTCATACGATTCAAAGTCTTCACCGGCTTCGAATTCTTCTAATTTTCCGACTTGGTGCACTGACATCGCCAAAAAAAAAAAATTCTTTTTTGTTTTATTTAAGTTCACCCGACAGACACTTTATTACTCTCGTTTTTATCCTCGTCGCCACTTTTGTATACGCCACTTGAACCGCTTTAGAAGAAGGGAAGAATGAAAACAAGCAAACACGACTTTTTCTGTTCAGGTCTTTTATTCAACTGACTCACCTCTGACTTATTTCTATATCATTACATTACAAAACGGCATTGCCAGGGATAACTTACTTTTAGTACACAACAACTACTGCTGCATATGCTACCATGGATGCATCACAAAATCCATGCAATTGCACATTCTCCTGTGAGCTATCTTGGAACTTTTATTTCGCGAATATGGGTTAATTGACCTTTCAATTCTTTCCATTCTTTAGAAAATTCTGATGGAACTTCTTGATCCCAAGAACAGCCTGCCATGCACAGCTTCTGTATAATTACCTTTGCCGCTGCAACACACGGGGCTATCCAGCCAAGCGGATCGAACAACTTTACGATTTGAGATAGAATTGTTCTTTTAGTTGTAGCAGTTTTTTCAAATTCCTGACCTTTGAAGGCATATGAAAAATGATCATGGGACGGATGCCATTGAATTCCCAATGCTTTCATTTGACCGTCCTCCTTAAACGTTAAAGGAACCTCTACCTCTCGATCTTGTACTGGTATCCAATTTAAAATCTCGTTGTTATTTGCTGTCCACTTCCTGAGTCGAAACCCTCCACGGGCTAACATCTTAATTAATTGCTGTTGGACTTCTTTAGTTTCTTCAAGACTATCTGCACCTGTTAATACATCATCGACATAAAAGTCTTGGAGCGCTATTTGTGCTGCTCGCGAAAATTCCTTCTCTTCATTCTTTGCTACTTGCTGTAAGGTCCTTATTGCAAGATAAGGAGCTGCAGTAGTTCCAAACGTAACTGTATTTAATTCGTACGTTCGAATGCTTTCATTCGGGTGGTCTCTCCAGAGTATACTTTGGAACTTTCGATCATCTTTATGTACTAATATCATTCTGTACATTTTTTCTATATCCGCTGTTACTGCGTATTTATGCTTTCTACATTTTAACAGAGTAGCATATAATTTTGGTTGCAGTGTTGGTCCTGTCATCATTTGTTCATTTATTGACTTGCCGTTAAGGGATTTCGCAGATGCGTCGAAAACAACTCTCAACTTGGTTGTTGTACTTCCGTTTATAACGGCATGATGCGGCATATAGTATCTAGGTTCCTTATTCGTTGTTATTAATTCTTCGGGATCGAGCACATTCATATGCTTTAACGTCAGATATTCATTGAGGCATTTTCGGTATTCCTCACCCATCTGCTTAAAAGGGATTCTGACTTCATATTGACCACTTTCCAACCTTTTGTGTGTCCTCTGATAGAAATCTTCACATTGTTGTTCTTCTTCTGTCCATCACCGCGTTCCTATTATCTCTTCTGATTCCCAGAATAAACGAACTTGTTTGTTTAACTGCTCGATGCTGGCTTCTGTAGTTGCCGTACATGCAAGATTATTACTTTCGTGGTGGACTGCTGTTTTTATGGATGCCATTTCCCCAAATAATATCCAACCCAATTTCGTTTTCTGGGCTACGGAGGCATCTAAAGGTCCTTTCTTTATCTTGCCGCAAATTATTTTTGCATAGACCTTTACTCCCAGCAACATATCAATCGCACCTGGATCTAAAAATTGTGGATCTGCTAATTTTAATCCTTTAATATAGTCCCAATTGTGATGTGCGTATCGAGTGGGAGGACAAACACTTGTAACATTTTTGATTATATAGGCCTCTACCGGAAGTTCAAAATTAGGTGTCACAGGAGATCTTAACTTTATTATAGCGCTCTTTCTAGCTTCTGCTACCTTAATCGAATCTAATCCTCTGACATTAAGTGATGCTGGTGACCCCTTAAGTTTCAATGCTTGATATGCTGCTTGAGAGATAAAGGAGCTTTGAGAACCCAAATCGACTAAAGCTCAAAATATTTGTCCTTTCACGAGTACTGTAGCGGTAGCCAATAGTGCTTCCGTATTCTTATTAAGTAGATTACATCTTGTAGCACAGGCTGTTGCTGTAGTTGTACCGGTATTAGGAGCTGGGCTCGGCGGTGCATTAGCATCTGCATGCAACCACGTATGGTGTCGTTTATGACACTTATAACATCCACTCTTGTGTGGACATATGGATTCCGGATGTGGTCGTAAGCAATTACCACATAGATTATGTGCTTACAGAACATCTTTCTTTTCATTTCTTGTTAGCTTCAGAAACCGATCACATTTGTGCAACTTGTGATCTTGATTGCATAAAGGACATTCTTGACCGGCAATGCAAGATCCTTGGTGACGCTGTATACAATTTAAACAAATGCCATACTTTATAAGCATCTTGCGCCTTTCGTTGCTGTTTAATCGTTTTAACCGACCACACTGATAAGTCAGATGCTGGCCTTTGCAAATACTACAATTCGTTTGCTCACTGGAATGATAAGTAGAAGACTTCCTAGGCACCAGCATGTCCCTATGTTTAGTCTGCGCGGCCTTTCCATCTCGTAAGGCTTCATGCATTCGGAATCTTTCTTCTAAAAATTCAAACATCTTGTTTAATGCTGGATGTTCTGACGATGTTGTAATTCTTTGCTCCCAAATTCTTTTAGTTTCTTCTGGTAGACGTGTAGTTAACAGGCATACAAAAATTTTTTTTTTTATGTGGCAGTGCTAAGCTCTGGAGTCACCCTTTGTACTACTAGTCCGTAATGTCATTTGTCACGTCATGGTGCAATGTCTAGCAGTAAGCTTAGTACGGGGGGAGGAAGGGGGGGGGGGTATAGGTTAAGGGTAAAAAGGTACGGGGGGGATTGAAGAAGGTGGTGATGAACCCTGCGTTTGAACTCTTGGATGTTGTAGGAGCTCGGAAATACTGACTGCGAGAGGTTATTCCACAGTCGAGTTGTTCTATTAACAAACGAATTCATATCTTGTTGAGTGCGTGAAAGGGGTAGTTGCAGGTGAAGGGAATGAGACGAGTGGGCTAATCTGGTGTTGCGGGTATAAGATTGCCGTGGAGGCAGGAGAGCGTTTAACTCGGAGGAACACTCACTATTATAGTAGCGATAGAATTTTGTCAGTGCTGCTACATTCCTACGGTGGCTCAAGGGGTCGATGGTGGAGCAGGCGGTGTCGTCATCAATTAACTTGAGTGCCCTTTTTTGCACCTTATCTAACCATGCCAAGGTGGTTATTGGGGCGCCGCAATGTTGTACTGGACTTCCTAGTGATTGGCGCGCCAATGTTTTACTGGACTTCCTAGTGATGCCAACTCGTGCAACCGTCTCTTGGTGGTATCTAGTAAGTCCTTTAAGTCTCGTTCAGACTCCTTTACGGTGTTGGTTTGTGTTAGTAAAGTCTTTAGATGCGTAGTAACTAACACTCGCTTGTTATCATAGCAGCTTGATAATTGTCACCAGAAACATCATATAGATCCAATAAACGATGCGGTTCTCCACAGAGACATGATCGTAAATATTGGAGTTTTTGAATTAAAGGGATATGAGGGTCATCGTGAATCATGGAAGTAAAACTATCGCGGAAATTTCTCCACTCACTGAAATTCCCATTGAATTTGGGTAATTCCGTCGCTGGTAGTCTCTTCTCCGCAGCCCTCGCAACTGTGACCTCCGATGGCGACAACTGCGTATGAACTTCCTTATGTTGAATCCTTGCAAGTCCATCTTGTAAATCTCCTAGAAACTCAAAATAGGTTTCTTCAAAGATTGAATACAGATCAGCTGTTTCATACGTCGCTACCCGTTCGCGGTCTTGGTCTGATTCCTCATCTTCGAGTCTGCATATTTGCTCGTGATTCTCCAAGAACTGTCTCCAAAATTCTTTAACATTTTCAATGCGGCCTGTTAAATATCTTATCGTAGATACGTCTTGCTTGACCAGTTTTTTTAAAATTTGCAATCGCTTTAATTAAATTAGCCTGCAATGTCTTCTGCGATTTTAGCAAAGCGTTCATTTTGAAATGATTTGAATATTGTATTATTGGAAGTGGATTTTATTAAATTATTTAATTAACTGTATATTGCTTTCAATAAATGTGCTTGGCTACAACGATCCGGCTCGAAGGACCATGTTCAATATCCCTTGCTTGATATTGAGTAGTTAATGCCAGTTAATTTGCTTCGTTTGCTTGAAGCACACTTATTGAAATAAAAACACGTTCTTTGAAATAATATATTCTGTTTATTACAATCAAATTAAGTTCTTTAAACACAATCAAACAAGAATGAAATGAACTCAATTAACTTTTCCAACAATCAACAATATAGGCCCCTGTGCTGAATGTCGAGTCATATGACAGTCGCATGAAGATGTCGATGTCGTCTCGTTCTTTAGATGATGTGCTGAGAGTCGGGTGGCGTGACAAGTCGTTTGAGTTCAAGAAATAGTCGTTTCAGTAAAATTACGACTGTCAGCACAATAACAATAATGAATACACATTTTTAGTTTGAAGAATAAACATTTTTGAGTTTATTTCGCGAAAATTTTAATAAATTATACATAATTTGAGATTAAAGACAATAAGTTCTTGTTGTGGTTTAGTAGTTCGGAAGATCAAGATAGCAAAAGCGAAAAATTTTATGTTATTTCTTCCAAAAATCGATGTAGTTTGTCAGCATATCTCTGCCCTTTCGCCACATCTAAATGGTTTTCTAAAACTTATGTTTCGAATTGTTTTCTATTTGTAATTTTTATTCTGAAATTATTAAAAACTTAAAATTAATCCCTCCAAAATAACAAATATGTATTTTCTTTCAAATTTTCCTACCTTGTCACTAACGAAAACAGCCCGACCAAAAGTGACAACAAAACGACATTAAAAACTACTGTCAGCACACCAAATAAGTTGTCGTTTATGTCGGCAGATTTTACACGACAAGAATCGACTATCAGCACACCGCTGTATTAGCTTCACTTCATATGACAACAAATTCAGCACAGGGGCCATAATCTTTTTCAAATTGCTTATCTGCAATTCGAATTGAAACCACAAGTGTAATACACCTAATGAAGTGCAGTTTGGTAAACCCCAACCTGCACGCTAGACCCTATCTGTGGACTTCAACTCGAATTGATATGTATGTAGAATAAATTGGGTGCTAATCATAACAACGCGCAGTTTGGTAGTCCCCAACCTGCGATCTAAACCTTATTTGTGTAGAGGCTCTTACTTTGTCTGGTAATCCCCAGTTCAGTAATGAGCAATGTTCCTTATTTCCGTCGGCTTTTTATAGTAATAAAGCTTTAACGCCTTGCTTCCTATGTTTATTTTATTATTACCAAAAAGCTTTTAACCTCTATTCTACTTGTTGTTTTTAATCATGTCACACCTGACACCCTGTACAATTTGTACTAAAAACTTTTCTTCTTTTGCCATCCAAGTTGGCTGTCAGTTTTGACTTAAGTTTCATAAATTATCTGTCATATATACTTTCTTTTTATAGGTATATCTATATATATTTTATTTTTTAATTAATTTCTTTTTAGATAACTACTTAAGTGTTGGGTGGCGAATCAATGTTGTGTTGTGTGGCTGCGCTGCGCCACAACAGGGCTATTAACTATGTTCTGCGTGCTATTTTTTTTTTATATGGTAAAGTTAAGCTTAGGTGTTACCCTTTGTACTGCTAGTTTGTCATGTCGTTCGAGTCATGGCCAGTCTCTAGTAGTAAGCTTGCTTTGAAGGATAGAGGAGGAAGGATAGGTTAGGGGTCTGGAGGGTGCGTGAATTGAAGTCGATGAACCTTTGGTTTGACTATTCCATCGCAGATCTGAAAGTAAGGTTACGCCTAGGATGTTAAGAGATGGGTCAGGGTCAGCCATTACATTCTTTTTGCCCACTGTGATAGAGGGACGGGTGGTGCAGGTTTTTCTAGAGACAGTACTTTGTTTTGGTTGCGTTGAATTCGACACGATTCTTGTGGCCCCAAGCAAGAATGAGTGCAATGTCCTCGTTAATAGAATTAGACATGAGTTCACGGTCTACGGGACAAGGTCTGGTACGCGCTTGTCTTGTATTATCGAAGGTGTGGGAGTAACGCAGAGTACCGTCATCGGTGAAACTGTGAAGTGGGTTGGAGGGGATTGAGAGCTGGTCATTAATAAATATGAGAAAGAGGGTAGGCGAGAGAATAGAGCCTTGGGGGACGCCTGCCAACATGGAATGAGGTTTGGATTCCACACCATCCAATACTACCTTGATTGAACGGCTAAAAAGAAAGCTCTTAATCCAGTTCTTTAGAACTGAGTCGATACCAATAGCTTGGAGTTTAGACAACAGAGCGGGATACCATACTCTGTTGAAAGCCTTGGAAATATTTAGAGCAACAAGACCAGACTCATCGAAGTGATGGATGTTTTGGTTGAGGGCCTCAGTCAGACACACAAGAAGGTCGCAGTAGATCTTTTCGGTCTAAAGCCGTACTGCCTGTCGTGTAAAATTTGGTTGGATTCCATATATTTCATCAGCCTTCTATTGATTATTGTCTCCATGATTTTGGAGAGAACATGAGTAATTGCTATTGGGCGGTAGTTTAAAGGGTCGCTGGCTTCACCTTTTTTGGGAATGGGCTGAACATGAGCTAGTTTCCAAGAGTTGGGATAAACTCCGGAGAAGTATGACAGGGCGAAAAGTTTGCGCAGAGGTTTAGCCAGAGGTGAGGCACATTTATTGAGTACCATAGGTGGGATATTATCGGGGCCAGTGGATTTATTGACGTCGAGCTCTTTGAGACATTTGTACACCTCGCGAGTCCTGATTTACTATGTTCTGTGTGATATGGGCTAGTTACTATTTACTACGTTCTATACTGTGTGCTATTTACTATGTTCTGTGTGCTGTGCTCTATTTACTATGTACTTTGTACTGTGTGCTATGTGTAACGGCACAATGACGCGAAGGTGCTGAGAAAAGCCATGTGATGCGTCATTATGCCTGTGCATGCTCCCAGGAGCCAGAAGCCCTGAAGAACCTGACTATAGGAACATGCACGTACATAAAAAATTCCAAAAAAATCACTCTCCCTAAACCACCGAAATAACCGTTAGGGAGAGGCGTTATGCCGACCACACGATGAATGCTAGCTCGCCGGTTGGGGTCGTGGGGTGTGTGGCCGGGCCGATACCTTTATGGTTCACCACTTACCTAAATGTCGATGCGAAAAATCTTCCTTCGTCACTCCATGTCTGCGACACCAACGATTCCCGGACCTGAAATCATTACAAGAATACCAAGGAAAAGGAAAGAACCCCGGAGCGAAAATCCCGATCAACCATCCTGGAAAACAAGTTTGGCTATTTAGGCCAGCATGACTCAAAAGAAGAAGTCGATTTCAAATGAATTATTTATAAGTATATTATATTATATTATTTTCCTCAAAACAACAATAGACATAACAAAAGTGTTAATAACGAAAACGAAACAACCTACGGTTTATGCAAGTATAACCTCGCAACAAAAAAAAATCTACGCCCTGGCGCCAGTCGTTGACTTTTTTACATTCATTTTCAATATAAATATATAAACATTATAAATTCTCTAATAGTTTAAACCAACATGAAAATTACATACCCAATTCAAAGAATAAAGTTAGTGTGTATTAAAAGAATTCTTAAACTAGTTAAGTATAGACAATTAATAAAATATAATATAAAATATAATATTTAATGAACATTGGTATAAGTGAAGAGAAAAATTCTCGTGCATTCTGTAAATTCATTTTGGGTGAAGATATTTAATAAAGAAAAAAAAAGACAACATTTAATATTATTAAAACAAATTCAATCTTCCGTGGTCCGTAGGCCGCTAAGTGACTGCCAATAAGTCCACATTAAAAGTATTAAGCGGTGCAGTGATAAACGCTCAAGAACACCAGATTAAAATTGAAATAAGCTAGTAGCTTCGCGGAAATAAACCTTTGAACGATGGTTTATTACCGATTCTTTCAGATAAAAATAATCACGAAGTAATCGAACGTGAATGAGAGCCTGATCCATACAATTCATAAAACAAGTAGCTCATAAATTTAAGAGACCTCTGAAACCAATTGAAGGTACTGCTGTTACGTGACGTCTTCTTGGATGTTATAATAATAAATTAACTCCAGGATGGAGTGGTTACCATTGCCGCCTCGATAAGCTTTAATTAAACTTCTTTCTTCTCTACGTCAGTGATTTTCAGCACTGGCCTAACTTAGCTGAACAATTATAAAAATTTTACATAACTTACAATATCTCAGGCCATAAGATAATAATAATTCTAAAGCATTTTCCTGCTTTGTTGCTTTCCAATGATCCAATATGCACCTTTCCAGCCAAAATAAATGCCACGCAAAAAGATAGATGGGTTCCAGAGCATCTGCGACTGAAAACCTGAGCCGGTAAGCCCCTTCCTTCACCGCGCCTTCCTTGACACGCAAGCAGGAAACCACGCTTGAACAACACCAACAGTTTTCTATGCTGAACTCCTTAATGTGGACAGACACTTGTACTAATAATACTCAACTCTTAAACTTTTTTCTATTATTTTAATTTTCTGAAATTAATGCGAAAAAATTAAACCTCCATACGAGTAAAATCAAAAACCCAACTGATTGACTGACTTTTTTTCTCCATTTTTTCCTAATTTTTCCTTTATTTTTTTCTTACTCCCCAACTCGTTTAAAATTTTCCTTTTTCCTACAAAGTGATTTTCTAACTAAATTTCCCAACCAAAATAAATGTTACCACCGACCGTTACATACCCTCGGGTCCACAAGGCCGACTCGCGAGGCAGTGAGGAGCCGAAAAAAAACGGACGGTTTTATGCTGTAATGTCTAATATTTTTGGCGCCAATGTGGGTCTCGACTCACGCCCTGAGAATAGGTGTCTCATGCTCTACTGACTGAGCTAGCCGGGCCTCAACGGTCTAGCTGAGGTTGGGCTCTATAAAGAATGGGTGGGAAGCTAGAGAATAATCTAAATGCATGGTCTTAAGTGACATTTTGGTGGTGGACAGTCTGTAGAATCTCCCGGAGGAACATCTGGAGTTACAAGGATCCGGTTGAAGGCAATACCACATTGTCCCCCTCCGGGTCCCTACAAACATCCAGAGATCCACGCATAAACCGGGTTTCCTTTCGTTTCCTTGGGGGTCAGTCTGCCGCAATACCACATTGCAGTCGACCTACCCCAGTGAAACAACAGGCAACAGTTCGCCTTTTCAACCTAGAAAATTTGCTATCTCCAAAAAAAGTAAATAAAAACTAAAAACTGCTTAAAAACAACATTTGACATTGTTAAGGATGGTACAACAAACATAAATACATATATGTATAGACTATTTTTATTTCTTTTATTAATTGTGTATTCATATTTTATCCGGTTTTTTTACTCTCCTGAAATTTTTGTAAAATGGACTTAGCAGCTTTACTCTCTTAGCCGACGATATATAAGTTATATACAAAATAATAATATTCTTTAACATTCGAAAAGCTATCAAATATTTTCATACATACTTTCTCAAAAAATTGTTAAAATATTACATACTTCCACCGAAAATAAGTAACACCAAAAATTGCGTAAAACTTCGCCTTTGTTGTGCGTTCTGTGACGCCATTAACTGCTGCTTTAATTTTTTTCGATTTTCTTCTGTTGCAGGTGAAGACGAAAAACCTGAGAAAACAAAATTTCATTACTCTGTTTATTAGAAATATTAAAATAGATGTCGATTGCCTTTTATAATCTGAAAGCTTGACATGGGTTGTACTTTGTTTCATATGACTATTGAATTGTTCAATTCAACTCTTCAAAACTGCAACAAAAACGCATCAAGCATAACTCATTAACTGAACAACAAACTTAATCCAGAGAGGGAACATAGATATGTGATGTCTCATTCCTGTAAAGGTTATTGGCATTAGAATCAATTCACATTTATACGAACAAAGTCCACAGTTACCTATATATTCTATTTAAACCGCGAGAGTTATATCATCACGATAAACTCAAATTTGTCATATCTCTTGAACCTTGAAAACAGCTACAAAAACGCATCAAATATAACTCAGTAACTGAACAACAAACTTAATCCAGAGAGGGAACATAGATAGGTCTCATTCCTGTAAAGGTTATTAGCATTAGAATCAATTCACATTTATATGAACAATATCCACAGTTACCTATCAAAATTTATAAAAAAATTTCTTCTGCGAAGGTGGTTTGCTTCCAGCTCATTCTTCAAATGTTCCCTAACGGCTCTAGCTGAAGCATCACGCGATGTTGTCGCAGGGTGTGCAGGTTGCTGCAATACCGCATCCATATTTTCAATTTCCCCAAGCCAGCTTGGTAAAAATTGTTCATTATTCCTTTCAACCAGATTATGAAGAATACAACACGCTGAAATCACCTCAGGCACGAAGTCGTAGTAAATATCTAGTTTTTTACATAGAATTCTCCAGCGGCCTTTCAAGCGCCCTATTGCCAGCTCAGCTACAACGCGACCTGTATTTAAATACGCGTTAAAGGATTTTTCGTCTGGGGTTTTTTGTCCGATGAATCCTTTTATGAGACATGGCAATAATGGGTAGGCAGCATCTCCTATTATAAATGGGCAAATAGGCACTCCATCTATAATTTCCTCATATGCTGGTAACTGGCTGTTAAAAATGGAATAAATTCTTGAGTCTTTGAATACTGTTGCATCATGGCAAGATCCGGGGTGCTTTATTGCAATATCTCGAAAAAGTAATGATGAGTCCACAACTACTTGCAGTATGAGTGAAGGCCAGCCCTTCCGGTTCACGAAGTCGCGATATCCCTCCTTGGGAGCTGATATAGGGATGTGAGTCCCATCAATCGCGTCAATGATGGGGCTCATACTGCAATGCAATTTCAGTTTAAACCCATCAATCACTTCTTGAAGCTCCTCAGCATGTGCGGGAAGAGAAATTTGTTCTCGCAACATTCTCTTGTTTATAGATTTGCAAAATCTATAAACACATTTATGTACCGTGCTCTGGTGCACGCCAAACTCTATTCCCCCAACACGATATTCGGCGCAACTAGCCAATTTAAAAATAGCAATTGCAACTATTTTTGCCACATCCAGGCATGGCATGAAGGCAAGCTCTGATGGCTTCGTCAATTTCCAATTTATTGACTATATAAAGAAACGTATTTTTTCGCATTCTTAGGTGCTGTATCATTTCTCGATCTGGGTAATCTCTTGCAACCACATTGTTCCACCATTTACCATATCGTCGCGTTGCTCGTGATCTCTTTTTTCTTCTAGCGTTCAACAATAACGCTAATTGCCTTAAAAGAATTATTAACGCTATTACACGGTATGGGAAAAACAAAAAGTGGTCTTAATATACTGGTGAAGGACTTACTCGAATTGGATATCCATCATTCTTTGGTTAAATGCATTTTGCTGAGCTAGCATGCTTCCCCAAAAAGCTGTTGCATCTTCAATAAACATTTCCCGTTCCCCCATTTTATCTAAAAGTTTATTTATGTTTTGTTATTAAAAAACAATTTATATATTATCCTCTTATTCAAATAAGTAAACATAATTTTAAAATAAACGTGGTTGAGTAAAAATTATTTGTGCTGAACCTGCATGAATTCTTCGCACCAAACGTACACATAACATATACAGTGCATTTAATTTAAAATCATCCAGCTTTTTGCTATTCGGTAGAATACTGACTTAAGGCCCACACAGAACCAATCCGTTCAGTTCGTTTTTAAAAGTTGGAAATTTAACATTTCCATAAACTTTCCATGAGACGAACGAAGCGGTAGCCACAATCAGGCGGAGAGAACGTCAAATAGAACAAAGGAAAAACGTGCGGAGCGGACGAAAAGGATTGGTTCTGTTTGAGCCTTTAATGCTCCTAATGCTCTGGACAGGCAGCGCTCTTGATGCGCATTCGAACACAAGATATTTTAAGAAAATGTAGCTAAAATATATAGGGCATTATTCCACAAGTATATCCAAAATATCGTTTTGACATTTTCCAACCTAAAATATTAAGCTTGCGCTAATAAGGTGCCCCGCCGGCTTAACCGGTTAATAATAGGGTGCCAAAGTTCTGCTGAGGTTGGGTCTTCACCTAGCAGACGGTACGCGCCTTCATGTTCACCTGATAGTGTGGTGCTGCCTTCGTCACAGCCTTTGTCGGCTGGTTAGCGGGTTTCTCTTATTTTAGGAGACAACACTCCGATGAGGCTGTCTCCAGGTATCCTCGACTATTATGTACTTCGGTAATGAAAGCTATTACACATATGTTTACTCCAGGTTTTAAGACTAATTTTTCCCTAATCTTATATGATAGTAACCTTCAATTTTGTATGGTTAGCACCAGTAAATGAGAGAAAATAACATAGCACCTAATGGATGAAGAAAAACCTTGATGGTGTAAAACAACTAACGTAAACTCATTCTGGAATATGTTACTTCAAAATTCAGAAACATTATGTACTATCTCAAAAAGTTAATATACACACATTATGTATATTTAACTAAAGGAAATTTAAGTTTCAATACATTTTCGTTAGGTGCAAAGAGGAAATTAAAAATTTGTGCTGGAAAATTACAAATATATGTACCTAAAATACTCGGCATAATAATTATATATGTACATACATTAATAATATATGTACATATAATTATATATGTACATATATTAAAACCACAAATTCTAAATTGGGGTGCTTTATAAATTACCTGCAAATACGTTTCTTCAAATGTGGCTCTTTTCCAGGTCACACCGATTTTCTTGTTTTCTGGATATATACAGTTATGTTAGTTTTAGTTTACGAATAAAATAATGATATTTCTTACTTGTTTAACAGTTGATTAGTTTTAGATATCTTCTAATATATTCCAACAATATTTCAACTATATTTCAATGATAACTTCTACTATATTTCAATCACTTCTAATAACACTTTTTGACACAAAGTGAAAATAACGTTATAATTTAAATATATAATACATGAGAATGCATACATTTAAAAAAACAGTGGGTGTGTGTACTTATGTACACACATTAGAAGTTATACTTCTTTGGCGTGATTTTAAGACTAATTTTTAATTTCTACACAAATATTTTATTGGATTCTTTCTATTTTCGTGCGTTGGAAGGTGCAAGCATTACGATGCAGACACGCTCAAGGCTGTCGGTTATACCGTATTCTAATCCTAACTAAAATCACCAACTAGTTGGGTCATTAGGCCTAATTACAATTATCTTAAGATGGGCTTAAGATGCCTCATGAAATTCTCTTAAAACTGGCTAATTTTGTACCAACACGTAATGAATGTTAAGCTTAATATGCGTCGCAAAGCTGGATCAGCATTTATTTACCTGATAACACTGATAATTCTACTAAGCCCAACTCACTTCTTTTTTGTTCATTTCCGCCTTAGCTTCTGATTGAGGAATTTAGCTTTTCCTCCACTTTAGTCAGTAGATCAAACGATCATACCATTATAGACTAAGACGTTCGTTGCTCTTAGCCGTGCCTTTAGCTGTAGGTTACAGTGCAGCAGTTTGCTCGGCTAATCTCCGGCAATCCAAAAGGACATCGTCTGTGTCTTCTGTCACAATGAGGAATTCCAGGGGTTGCGTAGACTCATTTTGCCGGTATGCTCTCGTAACTCACCTGTGGGTTCATCGACCTTGTGTAGATTCATTCTACTTCCTTTGCCATTACTGAAATAAACGTCACTTCCAAATTCTGTTCATTTCCCTAGCTTCTTCTTTTAGTTGTTACTCAATTAAATTGAGTGGGTTAGGGTAATTGAAATATGATACGAAGAGCTTCATACTAAGTACATTAATGTATCGGCAAATACAGCATCAACGCTTGAGACGTTCGACCGACAACACTCCGAACCTGTCCAAACACCATCGTTGGACGCTTGACATTGGACATTCGTAGTTCGAGTAGCGGCTACACAATGCGTTTTACCATCAAACGTCCAACGTTGGAAAGTGCTCATAGCATCGTTTAGAGCCGGCTTTAGCTGAAAACTAGGGTATGTAATTTATTTCCCTCCATAGCCTCTGGGTAAAAACTCAACAAATTAAATTCCTCACCCACGGACATCGTGAACGGACTTTGGCTACGAATTTTCATATGCCCATGTAATAATAAACTTAATAGCTAAAGGATTGGAGTTGCAATGGTTGCCCTTTATAGCCTCTACCCCTTCGCTTATATCGTCCGCAGGCCGTATCAGAAGGCAGCTTGCAGTAAATTAGGGCAGGAGATAAAAATGCAGCACGCTGCAACCAAAAGTATTTCAATTGGCTGAAGCTGGTAAAATGACAAGCAAAGCAGTGTGCTGCATGTTCATATCATGTTTTAAATTTGCAATATTTGAGGTTCTGATAGGGCCTCCAGCAATCCAATCGTAGCTACAGGCCTGGAAGCAGCCGGTGCCGATCCTACGTTTGCTTGAATGGAGGACATTTCTCGTGTAATAACATAGTGGAGCCAAGTTTTTAAGTTCATTTTTTCAATAAAAAGTTGTAAAATATTTTATTTTATCACTTTTTTCTGCACCTGGATTACCAGTGATTAGTGTTTCAGTGATTGCATTAAAACAATTTCAAAAAATTTAGTGAACCAATATGTTTTAATGGTTTAATTGTGAAGGTGACCAATTTTGTTTACATTCGCTGTGGTTTTGTCGAGTTATTTTAGGGCAAAAATGTTGAATTTGTGTGGTTATTGAGTTAAAAGTGAATTTAAAGTGATTAAAGCTTGTTGAAGAATAGTTTTTAAAAATATTAAAGCAGAAAACTGTGTAGGAAAAAGTTCCAAATTTTTGTTATTCATGTTGTGTGGTGGTACTTGCACTTATGTTTTAATAACTATTCCGTAATAATTTTTAACCATTTTAAATTCACTTTTAATTTCATTACCATATAAATCTAACATTTTTTCCCTAAATTAACACGAAAAAACCACCATGAATATAAACAAAACTGGTCACCTTATCAATTTCATTCAATTTATTCACTCGGATCACTAACTAACTTATCACCGGTAATGCACGTGCAGTAAAAAATGTTAAAATACAATATTTTGCCACTTTTTACAAGTTAAAAACTTGGCGAGTCTATGATATTACGCTACGAGTTAGAGAAATTAAATTGCCTTCCATTCAGTAAAACCCCTCACCTACAAACAGCACACATAATAAACACTACGAATCTTCCTGCCCACGAAAAACCAAACATACGCTTAGCTGATGACTCGAACATGAAATTTATTTCCCTCCATAGCCTCAGCATAAAAACCCCCTCACCCATCGACATCGTGAACCGGCATCGGCTGCGAGTTTTCATATGCCCATAGTAATCAATGAACGTCAAGCTAGCGGCGGTTGCACTGATAGCGGCGAAGTTAAAACTCAACTCTATTTAAAAATAAAAAGCTAATGTCCCTCATTTAAATTATTTGTTTTATGTATCTAGATATGTGTGAGGAAGATTGTGTAAAAATTTCAGGATAGTTCCATGGTTCTGAAGGAAATAGGATTAAAACTTTCCAGCCAGCGTTTTTGAGCTTAATTACAAAGTCACGGCCCTTTTCAGTGCAACCGCCGCTTGCTTCGCCGCTAGGTTAATGTTCATTTATGCACGGTATACAGAAAACATGAACGTCAAGCTAGCGGCGAAGCAAGCGGCGGTTGCACTGAAAAGGGCCGTGACTTTGTAATTAAGCTCAAAAACGCTGGCTGGAAAAAGTTAATACTATTTCCTTCAGAACCATGGAACTATCCTGAAATTTTTACACGATCTTCCTCACACATACAGACACATAAAACAAATAATTTAAATGAGGGACATTAGCTTTTTATTTGATAAAAACTAATTTATTTTTTGGACTTTGTAATTAAGCTCAAAAACGCTGGCTGGAAAAAGTTAATACTATTTCAAATGCTTCTTCAACTTCAACAGTTTATTCATAAAAATACATGACAAAATTTTTACAGAGTTATTTTTGATAATAAAGTACTAGCCTATAGGCAACTGTAATATTGACAGACAATACTTAAGCATTAAGTTTCAAAGATGTTTGAGTTATTTTTCTTTTATATTTATACATTTGATGGTAACGCAACCAGGTGAATAGGCTGGTTGCGATGTTCTTAATCTTAATTATCACAAATTAAGTATACAATTACACTAATTACACAATCACAACGATTTGGACAGAGGCCGTGCAACGACGCCCGTCCAGAGGGAGGGTGTTGTAATACTATAGGTTGACGATGTGCATAGCAAGGCAACTCCAAATACAGACTAGATGCACTTTGCAGTATAAGGAGGGGCATTGCCATGACAAGGTACCTTTACATGAGTTTTGAAGTTTATTTATTTATAAAGTATAAAGTAAATACAAAGTAAATTCAAATTGTAAATATGATGTTTAATAAAGTTCATTGGAAGGAAACTTAGATATTTATTACAGTGAAACATTATGGAAAAGCGATTACAATCTAGTGATAAAAGTAACGGAAAATTCAATAGGTACAGTAATGAACGAACTTAAGACGTTAATTAGATAATTAATTAAATTATAGAATTCATACGAGTTACAAACTTAACTATACTTATGAGGTAAATGTTAAAGATGCGACTAGGCACATAATTTATGAAGAAAAGTTATTAGATTAAGATGAATTAGATTGTAGATAAACAAAGATAAAGAATGAATACAATAATAATACTCAGCAAGAGATCTGATAATGAAATAACTGGTAATTCAGAAACCTTAAGACAATGACTAGACTTAAAACTAGATTATAATAGTATAAAAGTGTAGAAAGTAACGACAAGTACAAAAGGTAGATGTCAAGAAATGAGCTTAAACAACTAGGTAGAGGGTAGAGATAAGTTAGTTATTTACTAATTAATAAAAAGTATAGGATTGTTAAGGAGCATTAGGAGGTCTCATCCTCTATTATGGGAGGAGTCCCGGCCTTCATAGAATCCCGAGGGGGCGTTAACAAGGTTAAAAGGACTGAGGTAATAATGGGAACGAGTGAGGGGGTTATTATCAATCCAGCATTTAGAAATGAGAGGATTCTCGTGCGAACGAAGCTTAAGAGCTCTAGTCTTCCATTTATCTTGTAAGTAGTTTAATAATGAGGGGATATTAGCTCTATCATATAATTCAGAATTAGAGAAGAGACGGTTACGGGTTTTGAATTTAATTGAGAGACACTGTCTAAGAATCCTGCGTTCAAGTTTTTCAAGATTACGAGCCCAGGTGGTCGAAATGGAGTGCCAGCAAGGGAACCCATAACAAACTACCGGTCTAATAAGTTGTTTATAAAGGAGGAGCTTGGACTTTTGATTGAGTTTACTAGAGTATTTAAGTACAGGGCTAAGACGACCTAGAATGCTTCTAACCTTAGATATGGTGGACTTAATGTGTTGATTAAATTTTAACAGGTGGTTAAAGTTGATTCCCAAGTACTTAAGTTTTTTTTCTACCTTTATAGGAGTGTTATTTAAGTGAAAAATGAGTGAGCCACAGGCTTTAGCAGAGCCGCTCCTACCCTTACCCCAGGCGTTACGAATGGCAATAAATTGAGTTTTATTCTCATTTAAGGAAAGACCCCAAGTGCTATAGAAACGTTTAATAGCATTAATATGTTTGCACATCCACTCCATACTTTTCAGCAGGTTACGGTCGGAGGCATATACCAGGGTATCATCGGCATATAAGAGAGACTTTGACTTAATGTTAGGAACTGAGTGTGGAAAATCATGTAGGTAAAGATTGAAAAGCTTAGGGCCAAGAATAGATCCCTGAGGAACCCCAGAGTGAACTTCAACTGGTTTAGAAGAAGCTTCATTAATTAAAACTGAAAGAAATCTATCAGAAAGAAAGCTATGAAGAATTTTAAGGATATGAATAGGGAAATTAAGTTGGGAAAGTTTATAAATAAGTCCAGCATGCCAAACAGAGTCAAATGCTGCCTTTATATCCAAAGAGCAGACAACAGTAGGATTTTTGTTACGAAGTCCTAAAGTAACATCATTATGGAGAACTAGAAGCGCGTGTTCAGTGGAATGAGAAGCTTTAAAGCCAAACTGTTCATGAGGTATAATATTATTAAGCAAGGTATGATGATCAATGGAGGAGGCTATCACCCGCTCAAGAAGTTTTCCAATGTTAGAAAGACACGAAATAGGCCTAAAATCTGAAGGTGAGTTCCGCTGAGCCCCTTTAGGAATGGGAATTAAATTAGAGAATTTCCAAGCTTTTGGGGAAGTAACTGTTATTAAGGCAATTATTAATTATAGAAGTGAGGGGGAGAGAGATGAAGGGACCTATCTTTTTTATGATAAAATTAGAAAAGTAATCATTACCAGCAGATCTTTTGCCATTAAGGGAGAGAATTAACGAGTTTAAGGAGTCAGAACTGATAAAGGGGTGGGGTAAGCTATCGCTACAAGAGGACAATTCTTCAAAGTTATAAAGGGTACTAGGAAGATGAAGTTGGAGAGAGTCAACAGTACAAAGTACATGGTCACGATTACTTTGTCTGTAAGCAGGTAGTTTAGAACGAAACAATTCTCTATAGTGATCAGCAAAAAGCTCAGAGATGTCAAGATTTGAAAGAAGACTACTACCTGAATTAAAGCATCAAAGGGGTGAGGGCATTTCCTGCCAATAATCCTATTTAACTCCTTATACAAGGAAGGACCAGGCTTCATTGCACGGAGTTTGTTCTGGAAAGAAGTATTTAAAAAGATTGTGACGCGCGCCTCAACTATTCGGTTGAGAAGCATTATTCTATTTGCGAGTTCAAGAGTGCGACCATCATGTTGGAAAAGGTTTCTTTCAAGTAGGCGTTTAAGTTTACGACGCCAGTTTTTACGAGTTAGAAAAAGGCTTTGAATATCAGGGGGGAGTCGATCACGGAAGCCATGTGACTTAAGAGGAGCCAAATTATCAAGGACTGAATTGAAAGTTTGGTTTAAAAGGAGAATCGAAGCATCTATATCTTCATTAGACCAGTTACAGGTGGACGATGGCAGGGAAGAAAGGAGAGAGTCGTTTAAATCTCTGCCAAACCGTTCCCAGTCAGTATTACTGAGGTCACGAAATTTGGGAGACACGACAAAAGCTGGCAAGAAATTAGAAAGACTACATTCAAGAACTATGGAATAATGGTCAGAGAAGGAGGAGGTGGTGAAACAACGGTGAATATCAAGATTACCACTAAGTTTGTGAGAAACCAGGAAGAGGTCAATGCAACTATTAGATCTAGGGAAAGTAGGGCTGCCTGGGTGAACAATATTGAAGAAGTCAAGAAGGGGGTTGTTAAGCTTCCAATCTCTAAGGATTTTACCATTACGGTTTTGTGAGAGATTAGACCAATCAGGGTGTTTGGCATTGAAGTCGCCGGCTATAAGGAGACCTTCATATTGAGGTTCAAGCAGAGAAAGCTGATGTAGAAAGTTACTTAGCTCAGTGGAATTAGTATCAGAGGGAATGTAAATAGATATTATCAAAATCTTGCAAGAGCGAGAATTAGGGACATTCAAAAAAAGCTCAACAGAAACGTTTGAGAAGGGGAGAGGGAGAAAAATTTGTCGGGACATATAGCAGTTCTTACAAATAAGGGCCGTACCTTGATATAAATTGTTCCTATAAACATTAAAGTTGTTAAAAGAAACCTTAGCCTTTTCATGGAGGTGGGTTTCCTGTATACAAAGAAAATCGAGATCATTAGTATGGAGAAGGTCCCGTAACGACCAACGCCGACTATGAGCTACCAAGGAACCGACGTTTAAGGATGCAAACTTTAAGGCTCTAATTACGATCTTGGTTAAGATCGAAGTAGAATCCCAGTATTGCAATCGTCCTTTCCGCCGGGTTCCTGGCAGCTCTATATTGAGGGATATATGTATTTATTAATTTTTTCAAGAAGTTGAGGAGCTGTGAGTCCACATAGGGACTCAGGGTGAAGAAAAGCGTATACTTCTTCAGAGGAAGCTTGAGGTTGCTTGTAATTAGATTGACCACTTTTTAGACAATCAGCGTAAGTGCGAGAAGAATTAGGAACGTTAGAGAACGTACGAGCTCTATTCATTGAGGGGAACTGACTATCATCCATATGATAACTATCCTGAGTTTTTTGTTTATATCTGATTTTTTTACGAAGTTCTTCACGATGAAGGAAAACCGGGCAGCCCCTGAAGTTAGCAGGGTGACCGAATGAGCGGCAGTTGACGCAATACGGCTCACCAACAGTATCGTCAGTTCGAGGACAATTGTCGCGGGGATGATCCCCATTACATTTAATGCACCTAAAGTCGCGATTACAATTGGGAGAAGCATGGCCATATAATTGGCAATTCTTACATTGAACTGGGCCCTTCCTATTGATGTTTTCCCAGGTGACTCTCTGATTAAGAATAAACCTAATCTGAGGCAACTTATTAACATCTGTGTTGGGAGGGAACTGGACTAAGAAGAGATTGAGAGGAATTTTGTTTTTTCGAGAGTGAGGAGTATCATAACGTTTAACACCCAGGACCTTTAAAGACGGGTAATTAGAAGAAAAGAAATCGAATATTTCTTCAGGATGGAATTCAGCATGAATTCCCCTAATAATAAGGGAGTGGTGTCTATCCTCAGGGTGAGTGAAAGTGTGTGAGGAAACTTTATTATGTTTCAGCTTCTGGAAGAAATTTGAGTGATGTTCCTTCTTGCGAAAGAAAACCTTACAAGCGCCCCCTCGGGTTCTAGCAAGCTTAAAATCACACCCGGGATACAAGGTGTTAATCATCTGGGAAAGATATCGGACGCTGATGTCCTGAATTACAATTGGAGGGCAATAGCCTTTATTGGGAGAGGAAGGAGGCTTAATAAAATTTAAGTTATTAGTAACATTGTTAGAATTTATATTATTAGAAGGAATATATTTATCTCTACCACTACCATTACTAGTGCTACTCTTAAGGTTAATACTTGCTTTATCATGATGATGATGTTCAGCTGATGTACCAAGAGGTGAGAATCTGTTGTTGTTGTCAAAGTTGTTTGATGAAACATTAGTAGAAGGAGAGTTGTTTAAAGGCTTACCGCCTTGTTTCACGAGTGTCCAGCCATCATCGGAATCACAGATGGCAGCCTTAGAAGCATCTGGAACATGTGAGGCCTGTGAATCATCCATACTATTAGTATCATCTATAGTACTGGACTGGAAAATTATACCAGGTTCCGGTAAAGGAGATGAAGACATTGAAGATGAAGCTGACTGTGCAGAATTTACGGCATCTACCACGTTTTTAGAGACGCCAGTGGCCATTTTGGCACGACTGACGCGTTTGCAATTTTTGTTTAATTCCTCAATTTGATCCATTTTATTGGAATTATAAGAGGGTAAATCACCCTGATAAGTCTTGCGAGCGCCTTTAGATTTACACTGGGGACCCAGCGGGTCCCCACCTTCAGACATTGAGGGGGCAGCCCTTTTAGAAATGATAATCACTTAAGTATTAAATTAGTAAACGATTACCAATCTATAAAATTTAATAGTTATTAAAATTAATATATTAAATTAATATATATATTATGAACACTTGATAATACTATAAAACCGATTAGCAATTTATCCACTTTACAGCTATTTTACCAAAAAAAACCTATTTCAAATGCCCATAGTAATCACATGAACGTCAAGCTAGCGGCGAAGCAAGCGGCGGTTGCACTGAAAAGGGCCGTGACTTTGTAATTAAGCTCAAAAACGCTGGCTGGAAAAAGTTAATACTATTTCCTTCAGAACCATGGAACTATCCTGAAATTTTTACACGATCTTCCTCACATATACAGATACATAAAACAAATAATTTAAATGAGGGGCATTAGCTTTTTATTTGATAAAAACTAATTTTTTTTTGGACTTTGTAATTAAGCTCAAAAACGCTGGCTGCAAAAAGTTAATACTATGTACTTCAGAACCATGGAACTATCCTGAAATTTTTACACAATCTTCCTCACACATACAGATACATAAAACAAATAATTTAAATGAGGGACATTAGCTTTTTATTTTTAAATAGAGTTGAGTTTTAACTTCGCCGCTTTTCAGTGCAACCGCCGCTAGCTTCGCCGCTACCTTGACGTTCATTAGTAATCACGGGATTCAGAAACAACATAATGTAAAAGACTGTATACCGTATACGGTATTTTAGTGCTGATGTCACGTGGGGGACACTTGCCATATAAAATCGAAGGTTCTGTTGTTGTTTCAGCATTACGGCTGACGTCACCAAGCGCCCATTTTTTACGGTATTCGAAGCTGCCGTCGCTTTTACATTACCTTCGTTTTCTGTATCCCGTGCATAATAATGATAATCCCAGTGCGCATGAAGAATGGAAGTTGAAATGCTTGCCCTCCATTGCCTCCACCCCTTCGCCCATATCCTCAAGTTGCGTTGCGTTGCGAATTCGTCAAAATTCACTCTCATAATATTTTTCAAAACGCGCCTAAAGAAGTATAACTTCAAAAATACGCTTTTATATAATAAAATAAAAAAAAGCTTTTTCCCATGTAAATATGTTCATATATCGTATTCTATAAAATGCTCGCGTTGGTGTTGGTAAAGCTCACAATTTCGGTCGCCGGAGCGTTTATACGTAAAATGAGTTTATCCCCAAATCCCAAATAAAATAAGTGGGATGATACACGAGTCAACGTGTCTCTGCAACACACTGTCAGTTTGTTGAGCGGAGGTGATACACGACTCAACACGCTACACGCAACACTCTGTGTAATAACATTGCGATTTCATATGTGTGGGTGTGCATTCCAAATTATTTTCACCCAGAATCGCTTGACAGTTACGCATACATAAACATTTTTCAAGCAACTGGAGGAAAAATAGAAATCGTTTCTAGTTTCAGTCAACACCGCACACTTCACCCTGACCCTTCCCTTGGCCTACGAACTGCGCAGAAAAAGCTCGTGTTGCTCAACATGTTGACCCGTGTATCATCCCCTAAGCGTATAGTATAAATCGGCATATTGTCAGCAAGTGTTTTGTACGCGTTTTATTTTAAAACACGTCAAAGCCAACAAGTTTTGAGAAGCTCGCTCTATATAAAATACTAGCTGAAACCCGGTGTGCATCGCTGCACCCATCAATTTGGAAGATACTTGTATTTCGGCTCTTCCCCCAGCATCGCTCCATTACTGTTAATATAAGGTCCCATTAAATATTGTGTTATTTCGTCGATGGTATTTGCATTAGCAGCACTAAAAGCAGCCATGTCACTCCGTTTCGTGACCTATTTAAATATGTATTTGATTGAATTGACGGAATTGCAAAATTCAACATTTATGTGAGCCTTGAGCGTCTTGGAAAATAATGCCGAATAGGGTACGACCTAACGACTGTCAACTTAAAAATCCTGACCATTAACCTTCTAAGTTATCTAATTTTCATTTACCTCAGTCGTACGATGACGATAGAACGGGGAGCCATCGCTCCGGATAACATTTTCAGAAATCAGTGCTCTTGGATACCGCTTTGAGTATTTCTTTGTAAAAGTTATGAACAAACCTGGACGATCATATTTATGGACATAATGCTTCCCCACACGCAATACATCTACGTTTATAGCGATTTCCCAACGTTCGTTTGGAAATTGTTAAAGTGACGTCCCGGCTGCACTAACTTTCAGATTTTTTTGTTCTTTTTCACATAAGCTTTTGTTGAAAACTATTAAATAAATTCCAAATTGTATCAAAAGGAAGAGAAGGAAGTGTTGTACTTTGTTCAACAACAAAAAAAAAAAAATTTGGCAGTTATAGGGACTGCCGATAGAAGTGAAAACTTAGAACTTAGATGTTGAAATTCGATTCTTTTGAAGTAATACAAAATTCTATATTTCTTGAAAGGACTTAATCTTTTTGATTGCAGTATTTTCATTAGGACATTAACCAACTTATTAAAATATGTACCTAGCACAAGTAACTGCGTCTTCATTAATAAGTGTACTTTTTTCTATAAAATTTAATGCTGCTGCATCTTAAACCGATATCTCGGAATTATTTTTTAAATTATGTAATAATTGTAGCAATTTTGGCCATCCTATATTTCATTAGCACTTATTGTAAAAAAGATACAATCGGGTTATGGTAACTAAAGTAAGAAATGAAAATGTTTGATTCAAATTTATCTAAGTATCGCGTAGAAACCGCATCGATCGTCGTTTTATATTTGGTAGTACTAAGTTTCCGATCATTGGACATATTTAAATTAAGTGTTGCATTTAAAAATTCAATTAATGGTAGATTTTTATCATCCAGTGGCGTAGCGTAGATTTCTGCCACCCGGTGCGGACCCTAAATTTGCCGCCCTCTGTTTTCGCAACTTACCAAAAAAAATTATCATACCCTGTCACTATTTAAAACAGATTCAAAATAAAACACCTTTTATATATTAAAATTATATTCTGCGTGTTTTTTGCAAGGCAAACTCTTTAATACATTCGTCAATGTTAATTTGTACCTCTTGTTCTATCGCCAAAATAGCAAGGTTTGTTAACCTTAACGTGAACATTGTAGATATTAAGTCATTTTTAATTAGTTTTAATTTAGAGAAGCTTCTCTCACAACTGGCATTACTTATGGCAGCTGTGAGGAAAATTCTTAGCATTAGAGTCATTTGGGGTAACTGTGCGCAGTGGGTAAGTGTGCGCAGTCCTTGTATCTCCCAAACGGAGAGGGGGGGAGGAGTTGTTTCTTTGGGTCGAATGGTGGCGCTCGAGTGCCCAACTAATAGCGACCTCTTACAGTAGCGTGCGGTTGAGTGATCCTTTTTTTGTCATCAAAAATAGTATTTGGTGCTTAAATCCGTAGTTTTTTGTTCACTGGAAAACAGTGTAGCAGTGTAATTATTAATTCCACGAAGGTGATTTATTTTTTCTTTGAATAATAACATATTTACGCTACGTTTAGAAAAAAACTCTGAGGTTATATTTGTTTACAATTTATTTTGTGAGTATCCATTTGCGATTTAGTGTTCTGGGGTAAGTGTGCGCATGCGCACACTTGCCCCTTGGTGTAATTTCCTTTGGTACGTTGTTTTATAGAGTAGAAGGATTTACTATACTTTACTTATTTTATTTTTCAGCGTCTAATCAACATGCCGCGAAATTACATAAGAAAAATACCTGAACGTACACCGGTCACTGACAAGCAACTCTCTCGAGCCAAAGCACTCATTGATCGTGGGAAGAGCAAAAGAAGTGCTGCAAGTTCCATTGGTGTTAGTGAGTCGTGCCTGCGAAAACGACAAAAACTTAATAAAGCTGCGTCGTCAATGGGTCGGTTCAAGCCAACATTCAATACTGAGCAAGAATCAGAGATTGTAACTCATTGCAAACAAATGGATGACAGATATTTTGGTCTAACCATTAATGATTTAAGGCGTTTAGCCTTTGAATATGCTGATGCTAATAATATCGATCATCGATTTGATAAAACATGCAAAATGGTGGGTCGTGACTGGGTGGAAGGTTTTTTGAAACGCTATCCTCATTTAGTTCTACGACAGTCGACAGCCACAAGTTTGGCTAGAGCTCTGGGGTTCAATAAACTTCAAGTGGAGCGTTTTTATAAAAACTTGAAAGAGTTGTACGAGAGGTATAAATTTAAACCAAATCGCATTTATAATGTCGACGAGACCAGAATAAATACCGTGCCTAAACAAACTCCTAAAGTTATTACTACGAAAGGCAAGAAGGTAGTAGGTAAATTAGTGTCTGCAGAGCGTGGGGTCACAATAACAAGGAATGCGTACACTTACCCCATGGGCGTGCGCACAGTTACCCGAATTGTGGGTCAAGTGAGCGCATTTCGATTTTATGTAATTAAAAGCTCACAGAAAAAAAACTATTAATATACCTATTCTTTTTTTATTTAAATATAGAGGCTATTATATGGTTTATCTCAGGGCAAGTTTTTATAGTTCCAGTTCTTTTTCTTTTTGTGTAGTGAACCATTATTTATCAAAGTGCGCACACTTGACCCGAATGACTCTATAACTATATTAGGTAATCCTGTTTCAAGTTTTGACTCAAAAATAAACTTTAGTATACCCAGTGGACCGGAATCAATAAGTTCTTTCTTATAGGCTGCTGTGGCTACGAAAGCTCTTAGACGCGCACACTCAAGCTTGAACTCCTCTCTGTCAACATCTTGAGGAGCTTGTTCGAGGTTGCATTTCTCATCACCCACGCCTAATATTATTGAAGGCATTATGAAGGCATATTTTTCGGCCACTTTCTGGAGCTGCTGGAACCTATCTCGAATTTCAGCATTTACTCTATCTAGTGAAGAAAACATTTTTCGTCTTAGATCGTCTTCACGCCGGCATCTCTACTTCCGTCGCCAAAAATATGCTTCCTCTTAATCCGTCTTGTAGGTTCAAGAGATATGCCAAGTTCTCCACACAAGCCTTTAGCGTAACTTAAAGCGTCGTCTACGTGTTCCTCTCGTTTCTTTTGTATAAAAGTCTTTAGGGCGCTTATTTTCTGAGCACACTGATTTAAGTTAAGTCCCTCTGTTTGCAAATAATTTTGGGCATCATTCACTTCACGCAGCACCGGTTGCCAAAGACCCAAGAAACATCAAAACGAAAATGATTGAATCGCGACTAGCAAAGTACCTGCGTCCGTTCGTGTGTTCAAGCTTCGTGTGTTCTAGCGCTGTCAAAATTTCTTTGTATAATAATAATTTCTTGTCATGTTTACTGCATCGCCTCTTGCGCTCCAACGTGTGTCCTGAATCCTCTTCAAACTCTTCCCTGTGGCAGCAATCAGAATATCCCATAGGTGTGTGGACATAGAAAAGAAAGCATAACAACGTTCCAATGTGCCGAAGAAAGTTACTAAGCTTGCCCTCTACAATCCATAATGTCGAGCCCATCAGCGTCGAGTTTACTTAAAATCCTCTCACTAATGCCTTCGGCTGTTTTGCTCTTCGTTTCAATGAAATCTATAAAAGATTCCACTACTCGTACTTCGCGATTCTCAACCATCACATATCTTAATACATGGCTTGTTTGGTCTTTGTGGGAAATGTCAGGGGTACTGTCGAATATCATGGAATAATACTTGGCCTTTTGCACATGATCTATAATTTTTTGGCGAACTTTTTTCCCTAAAACTTCAATAAACTCGTTTTGAATTTCTGGTGACATATAAGAAAGTGAAATTTTTTGGCCCATTTTAATTCTTACTAAATGTTCTCGGAGAACAGGATCGTATTTTGCCAGTAGATGCACCAGCTCTGAAAAGTTACCTCTATTGGCACTGGTCATTTTCCCTGTGACCGCGTAACGCTAAATTTTGTTTTGCCAGAAATTTTATTATATCAAACATTCTCGTTAGAATTTCATGCCATTTTTTATTTCTTTTGTCACGATTTCTTGCTCTTTTTTATCGATAGTCTGTCCTTTTTGAAGTCTTGTTTCCAACTCCTTCCATTTGCAAAAATTTCGGTTATGTGCAGGACTTGATTCATGGTTTCTGACTTTGGGGTTCAGTTTCCACCAAGTATTAAACCCGTCGTAGGAGCAAAACTTCGATGCGTTCGGTGAATTTGCGTTCTCAAATAGGCGACAACAGAAACAAAATAATGATGCTTTAGAAGGAGAATAAGCCATCCAAGGGCGTAAAACTTTTTCACCATTAGTCAATGTGCGCCAAAACCATTCCCGAGTTAGTCGCCGCACACTGGGGCAGATACCCTCAAAGACTGGCAGAAATTCATAAAATGAAATGTTATTTAGAAATACCCACTTGTACTATTTCAAAATAACACTTACCTACCTACGATTTCGCAAAAATTAAATGATTCGTAACTTATCCTAACGGCCACAAAAGTGTGCCTTAATCGTCATTTGCTCACGTATTTTGGGCGGCCATTTATTTTGAACCGTTTCAAAGTAGTTTTGAGGTGTCATTTATAATTTATTTATACAAATCAACCATGGAAGCTTCAACTTCAGGTACGAAACAATATTTTAGTAACTGTTAACTTTTAATTATGTACACATAATATCCAAAAATAATATTATCAATTAAAGTTATAAAATTGTACTAAAATCTATTAAAAATTGAGATTTTCTTTAGGTTCCAAAGCATATCAAGTATCAACTTAAATATTGGCAGGGTCCTTATACCATGTACTTAAAGAAAAACAAAAAAAAAGTTGCTACTTTTTGCTACTTTATTAATTATGCGATTGTTTATGGATATTTGTGAAACCAAAATTATTTCTTAAATATTTCAATGTGCAGTAATATTCATTACTTATTTTAGGGACGAGTCTAAATACATTATTTATAACCAGAAAAGAACTTCTTAATATTATGAAGTGTTCTGGAAAGGATATAGCTTTAGCGACCAATATGATTTTATACAGAAAGAGCTGTAACATAAGACAAGTTGTGATCAGGGTAATTTAGGTATTTTAAAACAGACTCTATCTAAGAATGAGTATAGAACAAGATGGTCCAAAGCATGTAGGATCGAAGACAAATTTCGAAAAAATAATAAAGAGTGGCTGGAAACACGTTTCACAAAATAACTTTCGAATAAAAAATGTGGTCGACAACTTATTCCATTTGAATTATGTTCTCAACGAACAAAAAGGTCAAAGACAAAAGAGTTGCGTGATTCTGTTCCTACAGAATCATTGATATATGCTAGTTGTATGAAGTTACGAGCTGAAGGACAGATTCAGGCCTCAAAAATTATAAAAAATATAGCCACAAATCCAGAAGAGGCCAGAATTTATCAACAAAACTACAATAAATTATTAGAGCCGCAACAGGTTTTATCAGGAGAAGTTGCTCTGGCTGTTTTAACAGATGCTAAGTTATCTCGTGAACAGGATTGATTTCCTTATAAGTTTTTATTTAAAATTTATATTTTTTTATTAAAAATTCCGCGAAATCGAATCGAAATCAGCGACCGCCGTATACTAAGTTTTGTAGCAATTGAAGGATATTTCACTACTTTTTGTTACATTTTGAAGCCGCCATCTTGTTTATGATAAAATGGACACTAAATTCGTAATCAGCGACCCCAAAAACATCCGTATACCAAGTTTTGTAGCAATTGAAGGATATTTTACTACTTTTAGTCGCCATTTTGAAGCCGCCATCTTGTTTATGGAAAAATAGACACTAAATTCGTGATCACCGATCTCAAAAAACCCCATAAACGAAATTTCAAATTGATTGGTTAATGTTAAAGACTTTTGGCCAGCTTTTCAGCCTCTTGCCCCACTGTGCGCCGCCTAGACAATACTTTCGGTGGTATAGAATTATCGTCTGGGTCTGATTGAACCGTTCGTGGTACTGTTGGCTCTTCAGCGAAGTCAGTATTAATGTGCTGAAAGACTTCGGGACCTCGCTGTATTACTAGCAATCGCATGTTCGAATCTATATTTTCAGGCCATTTTCCAATGTCGTTCCGTCAAAGTCTGACCCTTTTGATGTGGTTGCAGTTTGTTGTGATGTCGAAATTTCAGCAATCGCATCGGATGCACGTGAAGCTGACAAATTCGTAATATCTAAAAGAGGTCCTAGAAATTCCTCAGTGCCCGGTACTTGTACTACTTCAGCTTCTTCTTGGTTTTGAGCAACACTAGCCTCTGAAGAACTAACACCCGATGGCCTTGGTGTAGATTCTGGCTTCTCCAAAGAAACTACGTATTTACAATCCGCCTCGTCTTTGCCTTGTTAATTCCTCGCCAGATCATTTTTGTAAGCAAGCCACACAAACTCAACTAAATAGTAACTAAAACTTTGAAAAGAGAAGATAAGGAACCAAACATAGCGTACATGTATACGAATTCGAAGGAAGCATCTGGTGGAAGTAATGCAGGAAGGAAGTACTTTTCAAGGATAAAACGCCCTTATTTTCTGTAATGAGACCTACAAAAATATGAAGCAGTTCTAGAATTAATTCTAGGATTATTTGGCCTGATGCTGCAGACAGCATTAGCCTGCTTCGCCGCCTGCCGCCCCCAAATCTGTGCCGCCCGGGGCCATGGCCCCCTCGGCCCCTCCCACGCTACGCCACTGTTATCATCTGCAAAGTTAATATTGAAGTCTCCACTTAAAATCATCGGTACATTATCATATTTTTCGCCGAATCTTTTTTCGAGAATTTCAGAACCTTCTTTTGTATAAATCATCAAATTTTCGAATAAAAATTGTTGTATCTGTCTCATAGATTTTCCAGGCGAAATATAAACGGCAACCATTAATATGTATTGCCCATTCTCGGAACTGCAACGAGCAACGCATATTTCGCCTATATCAGAAACATTAACACCAATGCTTCTAGTGAATTTAGTATGTATGTCCATATATGAAGTAATGGAGTGTGACGTATCTTGAGTATTGTGATAAATAGCTACTCCTGCTGCTGGAACTTCGGGTCTTTTATAACTTACAAAAAAGTTGAAATTCGGAACATCAAGTGGTTCTTCGTTTTTCATACGAGTTTCTGACAAAAGCAGAATATTTGACTTTTTTACGATAGCATCATTTTTTCTTTTGTTATCGTCTGACGACATCTTCAGGATCAAGGATCCAAACAAATTTGGAAAACAGATATTTAACACATCAGTCAAAATGACTGGTTTTATATTTTCATTTTCGATACTTAATTGAATAATAGTAGGCGGTCAAATTTATTTTTTTATTCAAAATCAAAAAGTTTTTGATTATAATAGATTGAGCGCGTGCGCCAGTCATGAGCATGTCGGTGACGCGAACCCATAACATTTTCCCCTATCAAAAAGTGCCCAACGCGGCTAAAGAAGTTTTCACTTCAAAAATTTTTGCGTCACAACTAACACATGCACAAACCCCTTATAGATAAAGAAACATTACTCGCGCATACACGTTGATATCTCTTCTAAGGATAATAAATTAATCTTGTTGAAGCAATACCCACGTACCCCGAGAGTATGACAACAAACCGGTTAACCAAGTTTAAGTATTGACCAATGTACGCCAACCTAATGAGTGTAACATGTACACGCACCCCAACGTTATTACTGTTACGTTTTCTTTAATGCTTTTAAAACTCGACACTACTTTCGCTGCTGCAATCCTTTTTTAGGAAGGATTTAACTTTTTTTTTTATTTTATTTAATAAAACAAACCGATTTCACATACAAATCATATCAATTTAATGCGTAGAAAAAATTTCCAATAGAGACATTGACAATTTTGTTTCAACCGCTATTACAAAAATACTAACAGACATAATCATGACAACTATAGGTATACATAAACCTTGCAATGGAGGTCTTCTAACACAAACAGCACCCAATCAGTCATTTCATATAGACAATTTTTCAAACATCGATTACACACAAAACAATGATTCATTTTTTGTATATAGAAGATAGAAGATATAGATAGCTCAAATCCCTCCTTCATATTGAAATTTATATTCCAACTATATATTTATTGTAATGCTCTATGGTAAACAACATTTTTAGTTTTTCCACATTGTTGACAATAAATGAATAAATCTGATGGTTTGCCTACACGCGAACAGGCAACATAAAGTTGTCCATGCGAAAAAACTGGATATTCCAAATTTATGCCACAAATCGCCAAGGACTGACCTTGAGCCTTATTTATAGTGATCGCAAAAGCAACACGAACTGGAAATTGAAGACGTTTGAACTCAAATGGCACATCAGATGGAAGCATCGGAATTCGTGGTATAAAAACGTCTTCACCTTTGAATTTTCCAGTTAAAATAGTTGCTTCAATAACATTGTCCATTAACCTTTTCACCGCAAGCCTCGTACCATTACACAGCCGTAGTTGATTAATATTACGAAGCATAATAATAGTGACTCCGACTTTCACCTGAAGGTTATGAGGTGGCAATCCAGGTAAATCCAATGAATTCAAAAATTCTGTAGGATAATTAACCACATCTTCTTCATTAGTAACGGTATCTACAGACTTGTACGAAACAAAATTACCGGGTATTTTGAACTGTATAGCCAAATTCAATTCGTTAACATCTTGGTTCTTCGCTGCCAAAATCGCTCTTTCGCTCAACCAAATATGATTTTTGTACTTCTGTGCTATGTTTGGAAAAACACTTTCGATCAATTTTTCTTTAGATTCTGTAAAACGACAAAAATTTTCTGGGAACGTTATCAATCCAGTTTCGTCTACTGGTATTACACCATTTCCAATATTCAACAATTGTTTGCTAAATTCACTTGCAGAGACATCATTTTGCAGTTGAACACGAACATTTGTAGAAAGTTTTAATGTTTTAACTGATCTCCATAAAAATGACGATTTCAAACAGGCATTAATTTCATCAGCAGGAGTAGACCGAGGAATAACCGGCAATGTTTGTCTAAAGTCAACTGCTAACAAAATGAAAGCACCACCAAATAGCTCATGATTTTCTCGAAGATCTCTCATAGTTCTTTCCAAAGCTTCGACGGATTTCTTATGCGCCATTGTACACTCATCCCACACGATAAAACTACATTGCTTCAAAAGTTTTGCCGTTCCTGATGTTTTCGATGTGTTGCATGTAGGAGTTTCGTTAACTTGCATATTCAAAGGAAGCTTAAGGGCAGAATGTGCTGTCCGACCGCCATCCAACAAATTTGCTGCAATACCAGACGAAGCAAGTGCCAATGCAACTTTATTGTGAGATCGTATTGCTGCTAACAACAATGAAATCAAAAACGTTTTTCCAGTGCCTCCATGCGCATCCAAAAAATAAAATCCACCACTGCAACTGTTAACAGCACTCATAATTGAATCATATGCTACTTTTTGTTGAACATTAAATTTCGGAACATTTGACTGAACAAAAGCAATCAATTCATTGCGATCATATTGTTGTTCACGTTGCAATTCTTGATTCAATATGTCACTTATTGGTCGATTAGGAGATGTCATACCTAATTGTCCCAATGCTTTGTTTGCTATCACCAAACACATATGCTAGGTTTTTGGTTTCGTGAAGAAAATTTCTTAAACGAACTAAAACCATACAATTTTATAATAACACAAATAAGCACGCCGGCACCAACTATTTCAGTATTTCTTACTAATTCAGCACATCTCCAATTGGGTCTTTTAATGGCGGAAATAAAAAGTGTCGCATAGTTGTTTTCTCGAACTGTCAAGAAGTGGTTGTTTTTTCATACGCTCTGCATATCTTTTATATAAATTTTAATATTTAAATTCATAATTTTGGCCTTGTTTTGTGAGTAAATATCAATATACTTTCAAGTAACAATATAAAATTGTGATCGTTAAAACGTTTAGTATTGAAAAAAGTGGATTTTATATTTCGTATCGTTATTATTGCTGTACAATAGAAGATTAAAAATCTATATATAACTGGCACCATCTATTGCTGAGTGGCAGAAATGCCACCACATATTTGTTCTAGAGAGAACTGCCCGCCAGTAAACACGCACGGCCCTAAAGCAAATTGCATAAAATGCAAATGCATTGTCTTTTTGCTTTGTCATGATTTCCAGAAGCATGCTGATAATAAATTCGTTAAACTAACATTGCCATTTGGTTCAAAATTGATTTTATAAACGTCATCAATAAATTGGGTTTGTCCATCGTGAAACAGCTGGTATTGTTATTACCGAAAATGGACCGATGACGTCAAACTTAGCACCATGATTAACACCAGGCAAACAAAAAACCGAAAAATCCACGAATGATAAAACCGCTATTTTGAATACTTTAAATGAAATTAAATCTATGATTAAAGTTGTTGTTAACATTGAGCAACAAAACAAAACACTCGCACGAAAACTGGATTGTCAATTGAATAACCAAGGAGTACAAAACCCGAAAGAGTTGGCCAAGGATTTATTTATACGTCCAGCTGTAAATAATGACAACTCAACTGCTTATCCTGATCGTACACCAAATTCACGCCCAAGCTATTCAACGGTTTTGCAATCAAAAACGCCAGTGACGTCACAACCATCAACATCAATGGGCAAACGCAAAAGAAGCACCGAACTTATCATGATTGATAATTCAACGTCACAACTGATTAAAAAGGTCAACGTCCCATCTCCACAACAGGGTACGAAAAATGTTCATATTGGCAAACCGATTGAAGCACGAAAAATCTTACCGAAGAAAATGCATCCGTTAACCAAATCGATGTGGGTATCAGGATTTCATCCCGATACAACGAGTGATGAAATTGAAAAATACATCGTTGAAAATACCGTTGTTACCGACAAATCGAAATTTAATATTTCTAAACTGGTTAAAAAAGATCATGACGTCACAGAAATGACATTTATTTCTTTCAAAATTGATGTTTCCCCGGAAGATTTTGATGTGCTTTGCAAATGTGAAAATTGGCCAGAACAAAATAAAGTACGGGAATTCATAAAATTGTCTCCTCCAAATCCAACGCTTAATCACTTTATGCCAACACTGTTAACCAGCCAATTGTCGCCTGAACGAAATGCCAAAATGAAAAAAACTGAAGAACAAAAGGAAAGTCAAACAAAAAAGAATTCAACTGATGTGGACCAAAAAAAAACGAAGATATAATTGAAATCGCGGATGAAATTGGAATAAAAATCCACAACTTTTCGTCAAAAAACTGATTAGCTCTAGGCACGGTAACTCAACGAGTCGTATAACAACAAATGTCAACGGTGCTGAAAGTGGTTCTACAGGGAATATTAGTGCATGTTCTCCGCAAGGGAGATGTGATGCTACTGTTCGCCTAAATTCGAGTCTTATATTCACCACACAGAATACACGCACACAATCCAAAATCACGAACTTCTTCCATTCAAATGAAAATAAACCAGCGGACGAAGAAAGAATGGCCGATTCAGCGATGACAGCAAATAACAACTCTTGTTTCATCGATAAGCAGCGTTTGCCAATTTACTACAACAACGTGAGATCCATCGTTAACAAACGGAATGTAAACACCAAAATCGAGCTATCGCCATACAAAATTTTGTGCTTCACTGAAACCTTTTTGGATGATAATGTGAATTTCAATTTTCCGGATTCATTCAATGTGTATCGATGTGATCGTTCTACGAGTATTGGTCTTTCAAGAACGAGACGTGCTAGTGGTGTTGCTGTTTTGGTGCACAAATCATTGAGATGCAAATCGGTTGATGTAACTGCTGATCCAAATTGTGAATTTTTGGCAGTGGAAATCATCTTGAAGCCTAAGTCAATGATTATTATTTATTTATGTTATATGAGCATTTTCGAGTTGAGCATCGCGAACAAACACTATGAGCACATAAATAGAGATTGTGTTTTCCCGTACTTTTTGCATATTCGGGATCTGGGAATTCCCGAATCTGAAAAAAATTCATTTCTCGAGATTCAAGATTTTCTTTCAACAATTCTCGAGAATCTCGAAATCCTAAAGAAAATTGTCTACCTGTTAATAAAAGAATTTTAATAAGGCAGAAAGATTATGAAAAACGAAAACAGAAAAGATTGGTTTGTTTTATAGTATTTAATTTTGAATGATATAGAAAAAAGTATAATGTTTTGTTTTATAATTACTGACTGTTTTTCTTAAAATAGCTTTTTAAAACACACAAACAGTCTATTGATTTATCTGTTAAACGGGTTCTACGCTTAGACACAAAAAATCCAGAAATGGAGAAGTTTCTCTCATTTTGTGTTGTTGTTGGCTTTATGCAAAATAGTGCATTTTTTAGCATTTCTAAATTCGAAGTAATTTTACCTGATACCTCATAAATATTTATCTCCTTAGATAATGAGCGAAAATCGTCGTCAATAGGTTTGGCAGGCGCCAAGCTTTTTCGAATCGATTCTTCCAATTGCTGAGTTAAGTTTAATTCGTGGTCAGTGTCGGAATCAGGACTATCAATGTCAATAGCATCTCGTGAAGTGGTCGGAATATTAATATTCAAATTGCTATTACTATATAATCTATTCATTATAATTTTTGAAATATTTGTTATATCATATTTTGAAGTACTCTTGAAGAAAAGATTTTCTTCCACTTTTTTTAAACTATGAGGATCTTGAAGGAATTTCAATAAAGAGATAAGTGAAGCATCTCGGCGTTTTTCTATCTGATTCTTTAAAGCATTCAATAAATTATTGCTAATATCTGTATTTTTTTTTTCAAGTGTCTTGAATAAAAACTTTAACACGCCTTCTGCCGTCAACAAATTAGCATCTGACCGACTTAATGCTTCTATTGCAACTCTACATGCTTTTAAGCATTCTACTATATTTATAGCATTAGTATCATCTTCTTCCAGCCACTGAACGTTCAAGTTTAAATCTATTAATGATTTTAGTATCGGTTCTTTGATACGTAAAAACCTTTCAATCATAGTTACAATGGTGTTCCATCGTGTTCGGCAATCCAGTAAAAGCTGCAATTCTTGTTTTTCAACTATTTTGACATAGCTTTGCAATATACTGTTGCGCACTGGAGATCTTTTGAATAATAGCACGATTTTTCGTATTTTTTTTATCGTTTTATAAATATTTATTTTCATATTAAAATCTTTAGCAATAAATCTTTCATTAGAACAGTCTTCACCACTATCATAATCATCATCATCATCGCCACTTTCAATTGCTGCTTCCGAATCATCACTGCTACCTGAATTGTTGAGGCAGCTGTTTTTTTTTTCGTAAAATACTTCCATTATACCCAAATGAATGGCATGATTATAACACATTTGCAAATGTACAGGAGACATTTCACCAAATTTTTTCATGACACTAGCACCATCAGTTGTAGTTGAAATAATATCTGTACTAAAATCAAGTCCAAACTCTTTGAGTTTTAGTTCAACTAGTTGCAAAATTTTTTCAGCTGGACAAGATCCGTGAATTCGTTGTAAACCTAAGTTATCGGTTTCATTATTATGGTAGTAGATATGAATATTCAGATATCGGCGGTTACGAAAACTCGTCCATTCATCTAAAGAAATGCTAAATTTTCGGTTCTCGGTTTTAAATCTATGAAATTTAGATGTCATTTCATTTTTAACTTTGTTATAATATTTATAAACTAAAGTCATAACGTCAGATGGTTGTTGTGGCAAATTAAAGCCTTGCAAATTAAAACTTCGACGAATAAATTCACTTTTACTTATAGTTAAAATAGGAATTCCGTCACTTGCCGCAAGCTTTGCAACTATTTCTTCTATTTTTTGCTCTTCTTTGCTCGTGGCAAAATAATCATTAACAGTTTTTACTTTCTTTGAATTAACTGGTTTAAATTTTTCCTCTGCACACTTTCGTTTCATTTTATGAATATTCACTAAATGACGATGTAGTCCTGATGTTGATGATGCCTTACACCCAAGTTTTTTTTTACAAAATTTACATTCTGCTGTATCTCCATTTCTTGCGTAATTTTTCCAAACATCTTCATACTCGGCTTCGCTCATTTCGCCTCTAATAATATGTAAAAAAATTTATTTATTACTTTAGTAAGTAATAGAATAATTCACAGTTACCTGTTCTAAACTCAAAATTCAATTTTCCACTGCTTATAAAAATACACACAATAAATAAACGTCAGAAAATTCGGTGCGTCAAGCGCTTCTATAAATCGAAATTTCAAAGCCTACTAATTTGGATTTTATTTTAAACTTTGAATATGGCTTAGGCACTTTTGCAAACAGATTTTAATGATTGGGATATTACACATTGTATTCTGTTTTCTGCATATTTTCGTGTAAGATTTGTAATTTTCGCGCGATTTGGTGGCGACTGTATTGCTTTTCTAGATAAAAGAGCTGAATAATCAAGAATTGGGTTAGTTAGTCAAAGTGGGAAAATGCAAAAAAAAAAAAATTCTTTGGAAATTAATAAAAACTCATGGAAAATCCAAAAATTACGAATAATCGCAGTCATATAAATCGAATTTAGAAGCTGGTTTTTTTAAATTAGGCGTAAACATAAAATTTCTTAGCAATTAACGAACTTGGCCATGAACCGGATGAATACAATACAATCGGCCATGTTTTATGGAGTACATGCGACTGTCATTACGTTTACATGATTTACTTGAGTTCCTGACTTGAAATTTACTTGAAACTCAAGTTGCGTTTTCGGTTCATTTACTTGACTTCAAAATGTCTTGAAATTTTCTTGAACTGACACTTGACCTTTCATATTATAACAGAAACTATCTTCAAATTATAATATAAATAACTTTAAAAATATTGCATCAAAAGTATACATTCACTACAGTTCTTATCTTCTTCTTGTTCCAAGGAAAAAATACGCATGCAAAATTTCAAGTATTCAAGTAGTGTTTACATGATCTTTTTCAAGTCAATCAAACAAATTTTTGTGATTTACTTGACTCAAGTATACTTGAAGTCAGGACGAGTTTACATGCATATTTAGTTACTTGAAATCTACTTCAAGTATACTTCAAGTAAGCATGTAAACGTAATGTGTGCCGCCCTCATTAATCAAACGAAAATTGACAACACGGAGTTTATACTCCTTGTATATGCTCCATGAACTAATCTACGAAGGTCCTTCAAGATCAATAGAAGGAGAAATACACATAATAGATTTATATTTTTTTGTTTTAAATCTCGAGTTTCCTAATGAATTTCTTCGGGAAATGGGAATCCCGAAATTTTAAGAATCGTAATTCTCGAGATTCGGGAATTGAATTTTCTTTGTAAATCTCGAGAAATCTCGAAACGGGATTTCTCGAGCACAATCACTACACATAAAGTCATTGACAGAAAATTATCGAAGTCATCATATCATGGTGTTGGGTGATTTTAATTTAAAAAAAATCGTATGGGAAGAAGATGAAGATGAGCTTAATATTTTTTATTTGCCAAAACTATCGATAACGAGTCAATCGCAATACTATTTATTTTATTTATTTATTTATTTCAATAGAATTCACAGAAGGATTTTACAATGATAAAAACAGAATTAGTGTAAAATTTAGATAAAAGAAATAACAAAAATAAAATTACAAATGCTAAACAACACAGACAGCTTTCGCTGGTATAAGCATTGTTAGCCTAAAGATACTAATTTGAATACGTTAACTATAATAACTGGTATAATGGTTAAATTTAATCAAGTTATTATTCTTTAGAGAGTACAAGTTTTATATCAGTTATTTTGATTTAAGAATTTTTTAAAGGCTTTTATAAATAAAGGGAGCGTACGTTGGTTCTTTATGTCCTCTGGGATAGAGTTGAAGGTCCTGACAGCTTTCGCTATAGTATCCTTGTAGAGTCTGTTGGTTCTGGCAGCTCCCTGTAATATTCTATGCCTATTTCTGGTTTGGTAATTGTGATTGTCCCCATTACTCCTGAATTGGACCTTTGTTTTTGTCAGTTTATTCCTGATTTTGTATATGAGTTTGACTTCCTCAAGAGCTATTATCTTCTCAAGGGTCAATTGATTCGTGAGATTATAAACCTCTATTGTTGGAGTAAGTGCAGGCAACTTCCAGATGGCTTTGATAGCTTTAGACATGAGTGTTCTAATTCTGGCTTGGGATGTCGTACCACATTGGGACCATATATTAATACCGTATCTTATATTTGATAAAATGTGGGTGTTATATAAAGCGTTCCCAATGCTGGCAGGCAAGTTTGGGGCACGCCTAAGAACTCCTATTAATGGTGAAATTTTCCGCACCAACTGATTTAGATGAAACGAAAAATTCAAATTTTCATCAATGACAAGTCCAAGGTATTTAACTGCTTTTACAGGTGCTATTATTTCACCCTCCATTTCCACGGAGATATTAATGGGGGGAACGTTTTTTTGCCTAAAGACTATATAACTAGTCTTGCACTTGTTGACTTTGAATTTATTAGCTATAGCCCACCTTGAGAGGATAGCTAGGTCATCATTAATTAGACTCTGTAACTGGCTTTGAGTCTTGGCAGCCTGAATCAAGACTATATCATCAGCATAAATGCAATAATTTCCATTTAAATTGATTTTGTTGATGTCGGTAACATATAATAAAAATAAAGTTGGGCCAAGAATGGAGCCCTGTGGAACACCTGACTTACTTGACATTTTGATGCTTAATGTCGAGTTGACCTTGGTGGAAGTCTCTCTATTTTCAATAAAAGATTTAATAAGGGTGTATGCGTTGCCTCTTATCCCTAACTGATCAATTTTATTAAGAAGTATATCATGATTCACCGTGTCAAAAGCTTTACTGATATCAATAAAAATGGCAGATGTGTGTAACTTCTTGTCAAGATTTTGGTTAATAATACCAATTGCCTCGATCGCAGCAGTCTCAGTAGAGGAAGAACTTTGGAAACCGTATTGGTTAACATCAAAATTACACGTTGTGGAAATAAAGTGGCGTATTTGATTATCAATCACTTTCTCACATATCTTAGCGATGGTATTGGTGAGTGTGATTGGCCTATAGTTATTAATATTGTTCTTGTCTCCGTCCTTATGAATTGGTATAATAATGGACTGCTTGAGAAAATCAGGAAAAGCTCCAGTGGACAGCATGTTGTTAATTCCATCAGTCAACGATTCTATAATAATATCCAGTACGCTTATAATATCTCTCAGAGTTATTCCGTCAGGGCCAGGTGATGAGTTAGAATTCATACACATAACGATATGCTTAATTTCATTTTGATCTACAGGTCTCAGAAATATGGTTTTGTCATTAAACATTAATTGAGGACAAATTATGTTGGGTAGATTCTTTGTTTGATTCTCTCCAATATTGCAGAAATGCGTATTAAAAGAATTAGCAATGTCGTGATTGTTTGTATATATCTTATTATTTACCATAAGTTCATCTACATCGTTATCGTCTTTCTTGTTCTTATTTAAAATATTCTTGTTAATTACCGACCAAAGTTTTTTGGTATTATCCGCACTAGAGAGCATTTTTTGAGTGTAGGCATTTTTTGCAATCTTCACAATTTTATTCACGTAATTTTTCTTCTTTTTGTATGCATTAACCAGATTCAGATCACTTTGATTTCTCTTCATTAATTTATACAAGGCCGTTTTCTCTTTAACTTGCATAATAATTTCATCATTTATCCAGTCATTATTTTCCCTTGATCTATATTTTTTGTATTTTGTGGCAGAGGATTTTGCATATTTAATTATTTGGCAAAGAGAATCAAGATTAACAGACGAACGGGAGTCTAACAATTCGATAATTTTTGATCGAAACAAGATGGTTTTCACGAAACCCCTACATTTATTTAACATCCTCCTTCGCTGTTTACCAGTTCCTTCTAGAAACAACAACATCTCACGATGATCGGATATATCATTGTCATAGAGTGAGATATCAACGTTGAAATCATTACACAGATCAGTAATTGCATGATCGATAATAGACGGAGTGTTGGTGTTAAGGCCAATACGTGTGAAGTCTTCAAGCGTAAGTGAGTTGATAATTCTATAACCGGCTTGTGAAATAATGTCTTTATAAACATTATTTACCGTGCATTCCTTGAGTAGGTTGTAGTTCACATCTCCTACAATCACGGCATTTCTATGCTCATCGGTCAAGTTGGAAAAGAAATCAAAAAACGACATATTATCTACATTGGGCGGGCGATATAGAGTAATAACCTTTATACTTGCTCTTGGCTTCCGAATTATTTCTATTATAATGGTGTTAAAATCCGAGCATTGCATCAGCAGTTTGAATTTGATATTATTTTTAATAAAGATTGCAGTACCGCCACCTCTACTACCATTCCTGCAGTTAAAGACAGACGTGAACCCTTCAATGTTGTAGAATTCAGTTTCGTTATCATACAGCCATGTCTCATTCAGTATTACAATATCAAGATTGCCGAGTCTTTTTAGGGATATTAGTAGGTCATCGAACTTATTGCGAATACTTCGGATATTTAAAAAGAAAATTTTTAGTTTCATAATGAGTTATGATATTAGTGAATATAAAGTTGATCTAGATGTGCTTAATGTTGTAATCGGTACGATTAACAGTAATATTAATTCTATTTTTATATTGGGGGCACTCCGTCGAATTAGTGCTGTGTGTGAGTGATAAAGCGGGATTCTTTCCTTTGTGACACCAAAAACATTTGTTTACATTGCTATTGCAGTCGCTTATTTTATGGGAGTCACCGCACTTGCCGCATATGTCATGCGCAGATGGACAGTCTTTTAACAAGTGAGATAAATCATGGCATTTCAAACATCTCCTAATTCCGTAGTGTTCCTTGATATAATGTGTTCCCCAATCAATGTTGATATATCGGTTGCATAATTTGTTGTAGGCAGATGCATTTACTTCAAAGTATACACTGAACAGTTTAGATTTGTGGTTAATTTTACTATACGTGACTTTGACTTGGTCATCGTCAGTTATGTGATGGTTGAGGGCTATTAACTCTTCTTTTAGCTCTTCAGTGGTGAAGTTTCTATTCAAATTATTGACAACCAAGATTGGAGTTCTTTTTTTTGTAAAAGTGATCTTGTAATTGTCACCGATTTTCTTTTCGAGTAGGACCTTTAATTTATTGTTGTTGTCGTCACTATCGGATTTAACTAAAATTTTGCCGTTTCTAAGATTTTTTATTAGTTTTACCGGTGCTCTCACTTTTGAAGGTTGAATTTGAATAATATCACTCCTTGTTTTGTCGACCGTTTGACTTTGGTTTGGTTGTATAAGAATTCCTTGAGCAGCTGATTTTGTTGTGCTCGTGGGGTCATTGCCCGTGTTTTTAACAGTTTCGGCATATGTTGGAATCGCCACCATAGCGATTTTATTTTCGATTTCTTTTATAGTGGTATTAACATCCTCTATTGCCTTGTTGTTATCATGTATTTTAAGCATTTTGGTGTTAATTGTGTCAATTAACTCACCTAGTTTAGAAGATCTGATTAGTTCGAAGAATTTTCGACACTCACTACACATCCATAAAAAATCTTTGCCATGAAGCAGATTATAATCAGCTTCAGTTATACCTTGGCATTTAATATGGTACCAGATATTGCATAAGCCATCACACTGAATCGCTTTATCTTTAGCACTAACGACTTTATTACACTTTCTACAATTATCTTCCTTAGAATTTTTGCCTTTGTTAGACATTATTATCAAGTAAAGGAGTTCAAGAAAAAACACGTCTGCACTCTCCAACGGATTTCAACGGATGTGTATGCCAATGATTTTATTATGCGTATGTTATCGTTACCGATGTTCCAATTATCAAATGTCAAAAATTCGGCAGGTAATGTACTTGATTTAGTGTTTGTAACCGACAATATTGATGTGAGCCTGTGTGTTGACCCGCATACGATCATTGATGCAGATCAACAGGATGTATATCACAAGCCATACGACATTACCATAGATTATTGCGCAAAGGGTTCATTGTTTAATGATTATGAAAATATTCAAGTTTTCTGTTATCGTAAAGGAAATTATGAGCGCATGTGTCAGCAGCTTGCAACGATCAATTTCGCAAACGAATTCAACACCCGTTCGATTGATTCAATGTATGAATTTTTTCAATGCAAAATTAACGAGCAAATTTTAGTAAATGTTCCACAAATAGTGCGGAAAAAGTATGCAAATAAGCCGATATGGTGGAACAGGATACTACAACAAAAGAAAAATCGTCGCGATAATTGCATAAGCTCCGACAGAAAGGTGTTGTTTCAAACGAATACATAGCAGCGATCGTTGAGTTCAACGCACTCAATGAACGCTATTACAAAGAACACATACAACGTGTAGAAAACAACATCAAAAATGATCCAGCGACATTTTGGCGTTTTGCTAAACTGAACAACACAACATCGACATATCCAAGTGAAATGCGACATGAAAACATCACAGCCAATACACCAAATGACATTGTTGAAATGTTTGCAAATCAATTCGAATCTAGGTATGTTACCGATGAACAAATATGGAGTCTTAATGACTATATTCAGTCATTACAATCGACAACTGAAATCAATGTGACACTGGATGATAGTGGAATGGCAATTAGTAGATTAAATTGGAAAAGTGGTGCTGGTCCAGATGGATTGTCACCTTTCGTTATTAAAATGTGCGTCAATGTAGTTATGTGGCCAATTTGGTTGCTATATCAAAAAACGTTTAATGAAGGATGCATTCCAAATGCACTTAAATTATCAAGAGTTGTTCCTGTGCATAAAAAGGATGACAAAAGTGATATTTCAAATTATCGTGTGGTTGCTATCAGCCCTGTGGTTTTAAAAATATTCGAAATAGCAGTGAAAACCCGGCTAATGGTCATCGTCGAACCAAAATTGTCAAATACCCAACATGGACTTCGACCAAAACGATCAGTAACAACGAATCTATTGAATTTATCTATTGACGTCAACAAAGCATTTCAAAGAGGCAATCAGGTTGATATTTTATATGGCGATTTCAAGAATGCATTTAATGTGGTTGTTCATCGTATACTCATCGGTAAAATGGGACGCTTTGGACTTGGGCCAAAGACTGTTAAATGGCTTTATGAATTTGTTGCAAATCGAATGAGTTATGTTAAGATTGGTAATTCAACATCACGGAAATATCATATGCCATCAGGTGTTCCAGCTGGAAGCACCCTTGGGCCAATATTGTTTTTAATGTTCATCAATGACTTGCCTGATGTGATTCAACATGCAAAATTATTGTTATTTGCTGATGATTCGAAAATGTTTTGTGAAATATCGACTACGAGAGACACCGAATTATTACAAAGAGATTTAAACAATATGATGCGATGGTGTAATGAAAATATGCTGCCATTGAATCTCAACAAATGTTACATATTCACGGCATCCAGAACGACAGCACCGATTTATGTAAACTATTCAATGGCTGGTCATATCATTGAACGCAAAGAAACGATCCGAGATTTGGGTGTTATTTTGGACAGACGTTTTTCCTTTGGTGATCACATTGAGCAAACTACATTGCTCAATCCAACCTACTCATAAACGACAGACAGTATTTGTTTTTGTTCACAAATTTTTGTTCAAATCTCAAAAACTCCCATTTCATGACAATCACCCATATATCTACGGCCAACTGATGAAATAATCGTCGACAATGCAAAATGTGATTGGACTCATTTTGACGCACCATGAAACGATATGAATAATAATTCATTGCGCTAACCTTTTTATTTTTTTCCGATCCTAAAATAAATAAATCATTCAAACTAAGAAAAATATTTCTTCTTGAACTATGAATTGTTTTTACTAACCATTAGATGGATCTATCATTTTGATATTGAAATGATATCCATCCTCCCCTTTCCAGAATATGAGCGGATACTGCAATGCATCATAACTACGATGCGTTTCGGACACCCGTTGTAATTCCATATTTCGACGATGTAACACAATATCTCGGGAGTTAAATTCATCTCCGACAATTACTATGGCGACTTCATCTATAGTAGGGGCATTGAATCTCCTGGCATGCTCTCGAGCTGGTACTTTATCGGCCTTTATAACAATTTTATGGTTATCCGAAGGCATACGTTCCAGAGCTGTCTGGAACAACCGTACCAATTGGTTTTCATCGTGGAGAAGCTTTTGAAGACGTGCCACAATTTGTCTTCTCAAATTTGAGCCAATACCACACCGACGCACAGTGGGACCAAATCCAAGAAAGCTGCCCAAAAGTCAAAAAGTGCATTAAATGATCTCAAATTTTACACTCGGGGGTTTTCGGGTTCGCTGATGACGAATCCGGTGTCGAAATTTCGATTTTAAAAATGGCGGACAAATTTGTTTTAATATAATGTTTAATACTTTTGATTAATTTTTGTATAAGCAAGTTATTTTATTAGAAAGTCATTGTTTATTAGAAAAACAAAATAAGAATTTTTAAGAATGCAATTACAGAAGAAAATCATTGTAAATACAAGTAAAAATTGTATATTTATCTTCTGAGGCTTATAACTTCTTAATTATTAAATTTACCCAAAAATATCTTGCTAATATATTGTAGATAATTTAATTATAAACAAAAAGTGCCCTTAATGTACTGTTACGGAGATATATAATGGAAAAACCATTTGCGCACCTTTTCCACGATGGCGGCCAAATTGGGGGGGAGTGGGTTAGAATTCCGAAAACTCATATTTAAGCTCACACTGCCCCCCCCCCCCCCTACACATCCCAAAAATAAAACCTTGTCCCGCATTTTTGCAAAATTGAAGTACCATTTCCATGGGCTAGTGCTGGACGTATGTGACCCCTTAAAACACGGAACGGATTTTTTTTGGAGGTGAAGGAATACACTTTTACCAACAACGCCCAGCAAGTTTTCCAGTGGAGCAGAGTGGAGCAATATTACTTTTTGTCCAATATATATCGCATTTTTACAATCCTAATTCATAAAAAGCACGTGTAATAGATGCTTACTGTGTATTATATACTTGCTTAATGGGTATAGTGCAATTTATTTATACTTTTTTATACTCTACATACCTTCCAAAGAAAATTCCACTTTACACGACCACGATTGCTTGGTTACTTAATTTTTTATAGCGTTTTGAAAACGTTAACCTTTTTTCACAATATTAACGTTTAAAAATAAGCAAAAAGAGTAAAGTAGCAACTACAATTTCTCAGTCCGTAGAAAAAAATCTAACCTTCCGTGACTAATTGCTCACTATTGGAAGTGTCCCCCCCCCCCCCCCCCAAAAAAAAACCGCAATCTATAAACTTTTTTTTTAGACTTTTGGCCAGCTTTTTTGGATTTGGTCCCACTGTGGCGACGGTCAGCTTCGAGAGAGGGATAGCCAACAAAATAAATTTATAAAAATTGGTAATCGGAGCCGGCAAATGGCAGCAATGACCCTACTCTGTGATAAATCTGGCCTTGAATCTGAATAATAGAACAATCAAATAAAGGAATATAATTTCAATACAAACATATTTTATATTGCCATGCATGGAAAGTACCTTGAAAGTTGGCATAAAATTATCACGAATGATATTAGTAGCACCAAACGAAGTCATTTGGAAACATGAATTGTATGCCTGAATATTCCGCAAAAAATGCTTCGATTCAGGTGTACCACCCATGACCAAAGATCGTAATGCCTCTGGAGGTGGATCTAATTCCGGTAATCTCACTTTTCCATTAGCACAACATAAGCCTGGTGCCTCTTCTTGAACTTAAATGCTTTGCAGTATTTACAAACAATATTCATTGGTCCAATCAAAACTGATGCATGCAAACTGTAATCTGCTGTTGCATCATAACTAAACGCAACACGCTTCAAATTTGCATGCGTTTGCCTCCTAGGCCTCCGAACCATACTTTGATTCTGCGAACCTCTTGACCGCGCATTACGTTCTCGATTAATCAAAATTCTTTGTACACGCTGTTCCTCACTAACTGCAGCTCTAAAAACTGCAACATTTCTAGACAAACGTGAACGACGACCAATATTTTGGCGAGTAGATACCATTTTACTAATCAAATATTTGTTAATGTCTTTATTTATTTAAAACTAACTTTATTTAATCAAACTGAAGAATATCCGCACTAAAATAATCATTATTAAAAAGAATGAAAAACAAATCATGTAAAAAGGATACTTACACAATTCAAAATCCAGAAGAACCTCAATCAAATATACCTATGCTACCAAATTCCAAATTCGCAATTTTACCCAAATTCTCTATTTATTCAAACACAAAAAAACTTGAGTATACCGCACTTCATGCAAATGACCCTTTTATTTTTTTTAAAATCAAGGCACATGAGATTTTCACAAACTGAAATAGCTTAATTACAATATGCATCGTTTAGTTCAGTGAAAAAGGCACGGAATCAATAGCAGTGAAACATTCCACCCCGTGATTCGCGTACAACATTTAGCATACTGGATAACCACTCCAATGCAAAGGGAAATAGGGTATGTGTGTAGAACAGAAATTGTAATGACAGTATCTCAACAGTGAATGGCAGTGAATGGACTAACGTACACGTGTCAACTCTCAACATTTGATAAACTTTTTTTAGGTGAGAAGAAACAAAAGGGGCAAAGGGAAGTATTTCAGAAATTCTTCATAGATAAAGAAGCATATACGTGTGTATCAACAATAAGTTACTCTTCGTGAAGAAGTAGCTATGTACTCCGAGAGTATGATAACAAACCTGTTAACCAAGTGTTAAGATTGACCCGTGAACGCCATCCCAATGAGTGTAACATGTACACGCACCCCAACTTTATTACTGTTACGTTTTCTTTAGTGCGTTTACAATTCGATACAACTTTCTCTGCTGCAATCCTTTTTTAAAGCGATTTACCCTTTTTTATTTCATTTAATAAAACAAACCCATTTCACATACAAATCATATCAATTTATTGCGAAAAAAAAAATCTATAGGGATATCGACAATTCTTTTTCAAGCGCCATTGCAAAAATACCAACAGACATAATCATGAAAACTATATACATAAACCTTGCTATTGAGGTCTTCTAACACAAACAACACCCAATCAGTCATTTCATACAGCCAATTTTGCACACATCGATTACATGCAAAATAAAGATTCATTTTTATATATATTTATTTATTTTTATTTTTTATTTATTTATTAACAGGTGTAATTAAAATTTACAGATATTATTCACAAAGTTAAAGTAAGATCACAAAACTAACATAGCAACCCTTATACCCCGGTCGTACGAACGGGTTAGTCAGTCCGCCCGCTCTATGGCCAGGATAAAGGACAACCTGTTCCTCGATTCGATACAATACAAATAATAATATCTCCGCAGAAGGCAGTTTGCCCGTTCTCTCAATAAGTGTGTACAAAACAATTCAATATCATATGAAAAAAATATACAAAAAATAAAATTGAAAAAAAAAAAGAAGGAAACAGTTCAAATCTAGTACAATAAAATTTCAAGCTACTATCATATCCCAGGTCTGGATGAAATAGACTTTTAATAGTTGGAGGTGATAGTTCAATAATCCACTTTCTTATCAGCTTGCTATTAATTAGGGTCGACATTCGTTTTTCTTTTAACTCATCAGGAAGTAAATTAAAAGTTTTGTTTCCAATATATTTATGATTTCGCCTATCGATTTGTTTTAACACTTTAGCCGCTGGAACAATTCGATGTCTGGATAAACTTTCTTTCAACTGTTGGTATGCGGATTGTAGTGAATTAAAATTTCGAAAGATCGATTTCTCAATGAAATATTTTCTTATACTTATAATAGATTGTTCTTTGTACAAATCCCCCGAGGAATAGAATAGAGGTTTATTGAAAATGAGTTTGACTAGTTTTTTTTTAACAGTAAGAAGAGGCCTCATTGACACATCATGCGTGCCTCCCCAAACAGTAATGCCATACGTTACAATCGACCAGAATAAACCATAATAAATCGTTAACAATTGTTTGCTCGTAAGAATCGGTTTTAACTTGTAAACGAGGTAAATCATAAATCGGGATTTCTGGACTACTTTTTTAAACGTGCTCTGTCCAGTTTAAATTCGAATCCACTATTACACCTAAATATTTACTATGTGATACTCGTTTTATCTGCGAACAATCACAAGTACGCGGATAACAATTCACAGCATGTATTGTAATGTTCGTATTGAGCGGTAAACTATTTCTATAACTGCCAAACGTCATATATACTGATTTTTCCACATTAAGGGAGAGGTGATTCTGAGATAACCATTTCTTTACTTTATTTATCTCCTTTGACAATTAATACTTTTAATACTTTAATTATTGTCTCTCCTTTGACAATTAATACTGTGTCATCTGCAAAAGATACAATTTCGCAACCTAAGTCCATCATAAGCATACTGTTAATATACAGTATGAATAAGATAGGACCTAATATCGTGCCCTGTGGAACACCACAGCGTACACGCATCTCATTACTATATACATCATCTATTTTAACAATTTGAGTTCTATTCGTTAGGTAACTGCGTAGGAGATCATGCGCTATACCTCTAAATCCTAGTTTATAAAGTTTTTGCAATAAAAAGTTATGGTTGACTGTATCGAACGCTTTTGCAAGGTCTAGAAATATTGCTACACAAGGTGTTGTTTTACTTATTGCATCATGAACTTCATCAAACACCTTAACAAGTGCATCGTCAGTACTTATTCCAGCCTGGAAACCGTATTGATTTTGACTAATAATTTTATGTTTATTTATATAATTATTTAATCTTGTTTTCAACAATTTTTCAAATATTTTCGCTAAGTTAGATATAAGTGAAATTGGACGGTAATTTGTTGTTTTATCTTTATCACCCGATTTGAATATCGGTACAATTTCGGTTTTCTTAAATTGATCAGGAAAAATTCCAAATTCTAGACATCGATTTACAATATAAGTTAAAGGCTTGCAAATCAAATGTGAAACTGACTTTAGAGTTTTTGCTCGTATGCCGTCAATACCAGACGCTTTATTACTGTTCAATTGTGAGATGATTTTCAAAATTTCTGATTCAGTGGCAGGATTTAAGAATATAGAGTCTTGAATTGTAATTTGTTCGCTATCAAGAGGTTGAATGGAGACGTCATCAAATTTCTTAGCCATTTCCGGACTCACCGAGGAGAAAAATCGGTTAAATTCATTCGCAATATCTTTTTTATTTTCTACATAGTTTGTTGTTTCATTAATTTGGATTTTTTCTATCTCAAAACGATCGGATTTTTTACCCTTAATTTTCGAATTTACAAAACCCCAGAGTTTCTTGTTATCATTAGAAATATTGTTAATAAGTCGGTTATTGTACACAATTTTTGCTACGCGAATTTCATTCTTTAGTTTGTTCTTATACGTTAAAAATTTATTTTTCAATGCTATATTACCAGGATCTTTTTTATGTTCACGGTATAGCTTGCCTTTAATTTTGCAAGATTTAATCAAGTCTCTAGTCATCCAGTCATTTCGCATCGCGTTTTTGTTTCGAGAAGTATAAGTTTTGGTAGCTGAATTAATATGAAATTGCAATTTGTCAATAAAATTATTAATCGCAACATTACTATCAGATTCGTTAAAAACTTCATGCCATTTTTCTAAGTTTAACATGCTACACAATCTCTTGTAATTGATTTTAGATCGATGGATCGGTTTGTTTTTTGATTGTCCTGAATTCACGGGTTTTTCAATAAAGAGCAAAGTACAAAGATGGTCCGTAATATCAATATCATACACAATCGGTTTAACATTTTCATCACAAGATAGTTTTGCAAATATGTGATCTAGACAAGAAGGTCGTTGATTCGCAAAAATTCTAGTTGGTACATTTATAAACGATTGGTAACCAAGTTCATAATAGTTTGTTAAGTACTCACCAACATAAACATTCTCTAACAGTATATCTATATTTATTTTTTTATTTTTTATTTTATTTTATTTTATTTTTTATTTTATTTTATCGCCAAGCAAGGCACTTAAAACAAATGGATTACATTAGATACAAAAAATACGTAATAATTAACGTAAAAGGAACATTGTGAGTATTTAAGTATTCAACTAAGATCTAAGTCTAAGTGTTAGTGAGAAATCAGGAGGACAGTAGGGAAGTTAGTTTTCTTTTATAGGACATTTTATTAATTGAGGGAGAGAAACAGGACGCGTAGGAATTGAAGGTAATGCAGCACCTGTTAACAGGCTCTTTTCTAGCATATTCAGTGCGATGCGGGTACTCTTTAAGTAATTTGCAATGTCTTGTTTGTCGAGTATCGTTAAATTTGATGGCGTCCGACAAGAACTGTACCTTGAGGTTATTGTTCAGGACGTCCAGGGTAAAACAAGATATGAGTAATTTCCGCCTAAGGGATAGAGGTAAGAGATCAAGGATTTTGAGCCTGTCCGTATAGTGAGGAAGGTTGTGAAAATCCGAAGGATTATAAAGGTTCCTAAGCGCGAAAAGAAGGAACTTCTTTTGGACAGATTCTATTCGATTTACACTAATTTGAAATATGGGATCCCAGATCTGGCAAGCATATTCAAGAATAGGACGGACTAATGAGCAAAACAAGGCTTTAGTAACCCATACATTGTCGAATTCTTTAGCTCTTCTCTTAATAAAGCCTAACAGCTTATTGGATCTGGCAATAATCTTATCATAGTGTAAGTTAAAGTTTAACTTGCTGTCGAGGACAATGCCTAAATCAACAATGTGATCGACATGATCCAAGACATTGTCATTGAGATAATAATATTGCAGCTGTTTTGTTCTTTTCCTGGAGAAGGTAATTACGTGGCACTTACTGGTGTTAAGAAGAAGATTGTTAGTGGTGCACCAGTCTTGTAGTGCATTAAGTTTCGACTGTAAAAAGGATACATCAGTTTGAGACCTTATAGCACTATAAATTTTTAAATCATCGGCGTAAAAGAGGTGCGGAATGCCATTTAATTTCTCAGATAGATCGGAAATGAATATGTTGAATAGAAGTGGCCCTAGGTGGCTGCCCTGTGGTACACCTGAGGTTACATTGATTTCTTTCGAAAGGAACCCTTGAAATCTTACTACCTGAGTTCTCCCGTTAAGATAGGATGTTATCCAATCCAGAAGGGGGCCGGATATCCCAAATCTTAATAGTTTCGTAAATAAAATGTGGTGGTCTACCCGATCAAATGCCTTGCTGAAATCAGTGTAGACAGCGTCAAACTGCTGGCCCTGTTCCATACCGCATAGCAGTTCGGAGGTCAGAATCATAAGATTGGATGTGGTGGAACGACCTTTTCTGAAACCATGCTGCTGATCGTTTAGGTTCGGAGCAATTAGAGGGGCAATCTTGTCATAGATAAGTTTTTCAAATAGTTTAGGTATAACAGATAGGATAGCAATGCCCCTATAGTTGTCTACCGCATGTTTATCACCTGATTTAAAGATTGGTGTGAGGTAGGATTTCTTCCATACCGAAGGAAACTTACCGGTAGTTAGGGACTTGTTAAAAATTAGGTGAAGAGGGGAAAGAATGAGTTGGGCGTGGTTCTGCAAAAAACTTGCGGGTAGACAGTCCGGACCGTGACCTTTATTGACCTCCAGATCTATTAGACCTGTCATTATATCTTCGGGCGATAGAGATATGTTGTCTATAAGGACCGTGGTCACTGGATGCTCTCTTGGGACAGTGTGCGAAGTCGAAGAAATGGGGGAGAAGATTTCACTGAACCTGTCCGCAAACATGTTGGAAATTTCTTGAGGGAGTGAGGAGTGTGTGACACCGTTTGTCATTGTTGACGGATAACCTGATGTTTTTCGTTTTAGATTAACGAAATCAAAGAATTTTTTTGGATTACTTATGATATTTTCACCGACAGTCCTTGCGTAGGTAGTATAGGCCTCCCGTGAGAAAGTAGCGCCCTTGAGAAAGTAGTAGGACACATCGTCGTTGGTGCTCGAGGTTACTGCCCTGAAACCACTTATCCCGCTGCGTACGTGAGATCTTAAAGCACGCCGCTTCTTCCTACTGCTGCGCCCGGAGGTTTTCGGTGTATGTTTTTTCATGTCAATTTTCATTCTCTCCAGCCGGGCATCCCATTCTGACTGAGACCAGGTTGTACCGAACATACTTATCGTACGCTCGGGCAAATGAAGCGGTGGCAGATGGAGCGGCGAATTCCCCGAAATAGATAAAGTCTGCTGGTGGAGGCCGTTTAGGGTTGGGGACCTCAGAGTAAAATTATCGTCGTAGACAATACTTCTTCTGGACGGCGATTCTTCACTTGATTCGGCAGGAGGCATTTGCTCTCTTTCTAATTCATCAGCGAGAGAGATTGATTGCTCCTCTTCAATGAGGCTTGTTTTATTTATTAATGTTTTAACAAGTAATATCTCCGACTTCAAATGAATTAGTTGCGATTGTAGGTCGCTTTTATGTTGTGCCATTGAGTCGCCGATGGAGGAGAGTTTATTAATAGCGTCGCAGGTTTTAGAAAACAACTCATCAGTACTGTTTGCCGAGTTGGTCTTCATTTTTTTCATGTTAGAGATGGTTGAGATTAATTCGAGTTTTAGACTCGATAAATCGTCTACCTTGATAGCGGCATTATCATTAAAGGAAGATAACTTGTCTATTCTAGACTTTATCGATTCCAAATTATTCGAGTAATCCTGGAAATTCGATTCAAACCGGTCAATAGCACAGGTAAGCTCATCAACATTTTGTAAAAGCAGATGTGTATTTTTTTCCATATTGGCAGCTTTCTCTTTGCGAGCTTCTAAGTCACTCTTTAGGCAGTTCACCGTATCATTCAAATTAATTATGTTATCGTTGTTGGTCTTAATAGCTAGCAGTAAATGTGGTAAGTTAATCGACTTACACTCAGTGCAATAAAACTTGAAAGCTTTCCGAAATTCTTTCAAGTATCTTGTAGCCGTGCGCGAAAGACCAATGCAAGATGCGTGGTATGAGCTTTCACATATTCCACTGCATGACACCAATTCGTTATCGTCAGCGCGTGACGTAATATCGCACGATTTATCATTGCACTTGTACATTTTGAATTATGAAATATGTTTATTATGACGAAAGTCCAAAGTCCAATAATTTTTGTGGCAAATTAAGAAAATATTGATATTTTCACGGGGATACACTTATGACACAGGAACGACACTCAAAATAACAATATCACACTTTATGGCAATATGGGAAAAAGGTCCAACAGAAATTAATAATTGATTTAAACAGATTTAATAAAGTCACTGCGGAGAAACGGTCAAAACGGTCAGCTCACGACGACGCGACGGTTGACAGACTATTTATATCACCGATTACTATATGATTCCTCAAGGCTCTATTTTTTAACAAATGTTCTCGTAAATCGTTAATAAATGCACTAATCGCGATACATTGAGATCTATATAGCGACGTTATGTATAATTTATCGTTATCCAAAGATAATTCAGTGAATAAAGCTTTTATTTTGCCAACAGAAATAATTTCATTCTTATGTTGGATCTCATCTGATACATAAATGCAAGTACCGTCACATTTATTTATATCACTATTAATAAAATAAAAACAATAACTTTCTATTTCATAAAAATTAGGCAGTACAATATTATGAGTTTCAGTACATACAATAACATCAGGCATTTTTTTCATTGATTCGATCGCAACTTTCAAATTTTCGAAGTTTTTATTTAAGCTTCTAATATTTAAATGCAATATAAGAAAACCATTTTTTTTCGTTACAAGTTCATCTAATCGCAACAAACTGTCACATTCATGTGTTACTACTTCATTAACTTGATTGTTAATTTGGTTTATTACTATTTATATATAAGGAGAGTTCCTTAATTGTACTCAGTTTGCGCGATTGCACGTTTCTTGAAGAACTGGAACGTCTCGCAAACACTTTCCTCAAAGGCATAGTGTTTGCGATCTCTTTCAGTTCTGTACTTTGAATTCGATTGTAAACAGTTTGTGCATTGTTTGTTTTCTTTATTTTGACATGCCCTACCATCGTGATTTCCCGCGCATTACTGACATATAATTTCGTTCGTACATTTTCTTGCACTGTGACCGTAGCCAGAGCATTTGTAGCAACGGTTCAGATTAAAATCCTCATACACGCGGCAACGTTGCCATCCTACATAGAGTGTTCTGGTGCGCATCGTCGCATGATACAACTTTGGTGTTAATTCGACAAAGATGTTACTCTTGTTTTTCTTTTTGTTCTTCTGAATATGAACGATTTTTAAGTCATCAGGAGCGGCAGCTTCAAAGTTCTGAGAGGGTTTCTGGATCAAGGTCATCACAAACATCAACTATTTTGACTCGCGGTTTTCTCAAACTGAGTGTTTTGACTTCACAATTTAAGTTTGTTATTTTCTGAATCTCTCTGACCATCGTTTCATTGTTTTCTACATTATTACACTTAATCATTACCGAACCATTTTTTACTTCTTTAACAGTGTCGACCGAGATGTTTAAGTCTTGAATGTTGACTTGCGACTTAATCTTTGTTATTATAATGCCCTTTGGTGTTTGTTTAAACGGTTTTATAATAATCGGCGGCACCTTTTTTTGGCTAGAAAGAGCTTCGGCGTATGACATAACACTTTTTTTACTCGAGTCACATTCAAGGTCACGAATTTTCTCTTCGAGCAAAAGATTTCGCTTTTCCATTTCCACGAAAAGTTTTTTTGAAAGATGAAGCTCATTTTTCACGTGAAAAAGAAGCATAGAATCGTTATCAAAAACTTTTGCACAACAAAGAACACCCGTACCGTCAATGAAGGAGATATTTCGAGCTCTATCCATACATGATTTGTGGAAAATCGCACCACAATTGATACATACGAAAATCCCAGATTTCTTTGTTTTGCAACATTTAAAATAAGTTTCCTCCATAGCGACAATCCGGAGCTTCAATCGGCGTGCAAAGAGTAGGAAACGTCCGAACCGGTCGCCGGTCAAAATCAACTGATTAATAATATATATAGATTAACATATTTTGGTAGCTTCATAGGTTAAAAGTAATACCCTAAAACGGTTTTTGAAAATTTGATTTTTTTAAAAATTTATGGGCGATTGAAAATTTCGGGTACTTTTCTTTAAAATTACAATATCTCAGTGAATAATTACTGGATTTCAATGAAAATTGGACTGTATGTTAAGGAACAGAAGAGGAACAAAAAAATAATAATTCACACAAAAAATAAAATATATAATAATTAATTTTACAATAAACAAATGGTAATTTAACTAACTTCCCGGTGTTGTAGGAGAAATTTTTTTTCCAAAAAATATTCGTTAAACTATCAACTAAATGACTGCAAAAGAAAATTTTAGTGCTCTCACACGCAATACGCGTTGCTTGCATTGGAGGAGCTGGGGAGAGCATAACCCAACTTTTCATCGTTTTTTAACATCCACAATCACAATTAGTTCATTTGCTAGGAGTTTTGACCTCTAACTAAATGTTAACTTATAAAACTTTAAAAAAAAAAAATGTTTCGGAAAATTGGTTGTACGCTACCCCTAAAAACAGCCCCCTAAAAACAGAGAATTCTGTATTAGGCTAATATCTCTTAAACGGCAAGTCTTATCATAAAATATTGTTTATAAAGTTTGTAGATCATGCGATTATCGACAAAAAATGGCAATGTAATTCGGTTCATCTTTTAGGTAAATGTGTTATGTTCCAGCTGTAGAAAAATTGCGTTCGGCATCAGCCGATGTGGCAGGAATACACAAATATTTACGCGCGACGGTTTCTAATATACGATATTTTCGTTTTCGAGCCTTCCACCATTCGAATGGATCCAAATTAAACCTTATCTGAGGTTCAGCTAAGTACTGTAACAGCATAATGGCGCGACTATATACTGGGTGCCATTTATGCGAGGTGTTGCCCCCTCAGCCAGAAGCCCGGAACAGCCTGACTAACGCAATACCCGACATAAAAAAATCGGAAGAACTCGTATCCTCCCCAATCGCCCATCCTAGGGGGATATGCTGCCGGCCACACGGAGTTCACTAGCTCGCCGTTTGGGGTCGAGGGGTGTGTGGCCGGACCTATACTTATTATGGTTCACCACTTACCTGTGACTATGCACATTCATCTTCAGTTTCAATCCTTCTCCTGGCCTCGCTTGAGCCGTGTCATTGTAGTCCGTTCCCTTGCCAGTTCATATGTAGTATGGATAACCATCAGCTGACAAGGAAATGCACCACCTAAGAACCCTGAGAGGAAACAAATTCCGCCCCAACCATTCCCAAAAAAAAATCTAGCCAATGGAGTTAAGCATTATAAATATTTAATTTACTTGTTTATTTCCAATACAATTATCCGCACAAGAACACACAGAGTTAAGACCAATATCAATATTCAATGCCAATGAACAAAGATCATTGTCAAAGGCATAAACTTATATATACTCAAACTACAAAACATTTCTCTGAAAAACGTGTCGTGTTGGTACCAAAACGTCACGTTTTTTTACACGAAATATCACAAATAAATGGTTCACGTTAACGCGAACAAATTGCCTGGAAACAAAAAGAAAAACTATTTCCAACAAGGAACAAACCAATTTACAAACAATTATGAATACGATCAAAAATTATTGCTAACGAAACTTAGAATTAGTGTATATTAATAAATTAAATTAATAAAATTGAATCAGAAACAAATATTTTATTTCCTGTGGTGTATTTTTGGTTTTGTATATTTATTTATTTAGTAGTATTGTGTTTATATATAGGTGTGTATATCTATTTTAGATATATATTGTTTTTCTTTTGAAAACAAATTTACTACCACTTTTCCTTTCCAAGTTACCGGACAACAATTTTTTGTTACAAAGCGAGCGAAGAAAATTTTCTTTATCCCTTCCATAAACTGACTGACTAAAATCTCACTAAAAACTCTGACTGACTAAACTTTTTTCCTTCTTCCTTTTTGTTTTTCTTTTCTCCGCCTACTTTTTTCGTTCCGAACAACTTCTAGATCTCATTCCCGACAGTGATTTTGAGTCAAGTAGTTATTTAGGGATTCCGTGCAAAAACTGACCGTTACAATACTCATCCCATTGAGCTGACACAGAGTTTCGTCCCAGCTTTTCCTGATATAAAAACTCAAGTGCAGAGTTATTCGCTAGAACAAGATTAGATTGTTGGTTAGATGTACCTTCGTGTGAAGTCAACGTTTGCTTTACATGATCTCGAATTTTGGATCTTGCATCATATGATTCGTGTTCTAAATCTTTATATCTTTGATCCAAAAAAAGATGCAATTTGTCTAACTGTGATATTATTGTCATTTGTATCCTTTGTAAGCCAAAACGGCGTGTACATTCGTCTTGGATGGTATTTTTAAAATTTGCAACCATAGGTACGGCTGTAGGATCTGCAGACAAATGCTTTTGTAGAAGTTTATGTATTAATAGAAGTTGGTGAATTACCATTCGTACAAAAAATACTTGTAATAACTTGCATTGGTTTCAGAAGAACGACAAGGTTCTCTATAGCTAACTATTCTCTTTCTGCGATTTCAAACTTTACAGCTACTGCATTTGTTGCGACACGCCGATCAGCTAATACGTTAGTTCAGGACTTCGATTTTCTAATAACCGTTCTAACATGGCATACGTTGAATTCTATCTGGTTCGGCAACTTTGACGCGGAGATCTCACGGGTAAACGTAGCTGTTCTTGTTTCTTTTGAAGAGCATCGTTTGCTACGTTTGACTGTTTAAAATGTGCCACTAGTTTACTAGATTTATTAATCACAGCTTGAATATCTCCTTGTTCAAGAGCCTTATTAATCGCTAGTTGTAAGGTATGGGCGGCACAAGCTGTATCTTGGTCTTCATTAAGAATTATCTTAGTAGCGTTTACGATATTTGCAGCATTATCAGTTACAATTGCCTTTACCTTCTCCTCTATGCTGTAATATTCGCATAAGCTTGATATTTTATTAGCTAGGTTAACTGCTGAATGACGGTCATCCATTCCACATGTTTCCAGTGTAAAATTGTGGGGAACCCAATTTACATCCAAACAATGGCTTGTCAGAGTTAAAAATGTATCTTGAGCCCTAGATGACCAACAATCAGTTGAACATGCAACGGCTTTGGAAGAATTTAAAATAGATTTAATTTTTTCTTGGATGCATCTTCTCATGGCATCAAGCCTTTTTTAAGGGAATCTTCACTGCATGGAGTATAGTTTGGTTCTACCACTTCCATAAATTTTCTGAACCCTTCACTAGTGCAAAATGATAGTGGTAGTTGATTAATAACAATCAACTGAGCCAGTGCCTCATGAATCGTATTTTTTCGCTCTTGGCTGCAGGTTTTATCCAGTGCTTGTGCAAGACGCCCTGGTCGTCGTTTTCTGTTTGTTTGTTCGTAATTCACATTGCGAAGAGTGCAACTGTGTACTCTGTTGAGAAGATGTACCCACAGATGATTCTTCTTGAGATAGTTGGTCCAGGGAAAGTTGCAATGATGATCGATCTTGATCTGTACCTTGATCTGTTTCTGCAGTCTCAACCTCTTCTGTATCACCATGTTCAGATTCAATACTAATGATAATTGATTTGGTAAACATCTTAATATCAATCATCAGCGGCAGATGACATAGCGAACTTAACAAGTTAAAAAATTGCAATTTTTTTTAGATATTTTTAAACAAATACTGTTTATTACATTATTACACATGATAATATGTAATTGCAACGATTTTAAATCACATTTTATAATTTATTTTTTGATGATTTATTTATTTAAAATTAATACATATTTATATACTAATTTTAATCAATTAATAATCTGGTACATTATACATAAAGTATACATATAAACTGAAATGAAAAAATATACTGGAACATTTAATATTCATACAAAAAGTTTTTTTAAAGGAACTATTATAGTACAGGAAAAATAGTAAAAATAGCGGAAATGGTCGGGTACAGGCTGAAAATTGGCACGGAGCTTCCTTTTAGGGTTCTTAATTAGGGGTTATAAAGTCTACCGATTTTCTACCCCGGGAACCTTTCTTTCTAGGGGGTTTTAGGGTCAAAATTTCTGTTTTTTGCAAATGCATCTGAAACCGTAAGTCCTATCATAAAAAAATGTTCACAAAGTTTGTAGCTCATACGATTTTCTACAAAAAATGTTATTATACATTTTCCCGTACGTATTGCCATTCATGAGATATCACCGTTTTAAAGATTTAAAATATTCATATGAACTCATTCACGACTTGTATAGGTTTTCCAACGTTCAAGTTGGACTACTTTTCTAATTTTTTCAGGGGTCATTCCTGGATGTATTTGGAGGAAAAATGTGCATGAGCGAAATGTTTAAAAGTCTAATGATATTTTTTATTCAATTTAAAGTATATTTTCTGTTTTTTTTTTACCAAATGGTCCAAATTGGAACAATAATACAAAATTACATCTAAGTCAGATAGTATTATTGTTCCAATTTGGACCATTTGGTAAAAAAAAACAGAAAATATACTTTAAATTGAATAAAAAATATCATTACGGGAAAATGTATAATAACATTTTTTGTAGAAAATCGTATGAGCTACAAACTTTGTGAACACTTTTTTATGATAGGACTTACGGTTTCAGATGCATTTGCAAAAAACAGAAATTTTGACCCTAAAACCCCCTAGAAAGAAAGGTTCCCGGGGTAGAAAATCGGTAGACTTTATAACCCCTAATTAAGAACCCTAAAAGGAAGCTCCGTGCCAATTTTCAGCCTGTACCCGACCATTTCCGCTATTTCGCTTTTTTCGGCTTAATTTGACTGTACTATTATTATTATTTATATTCTTTACTTTATATTCAATTTTATATTAAGTAAAAAAATGAAAATTTATTCTTTACACTATTTTTTCAATTTTTTTATACCGTTCCATTTGGAAAACTCAATAAATCGAGACGGAATTCTGAGTTGGTGCTTATTTCAGAAGATCAATTCGAACCGTAAAAAAGAAAATATTACTTGAGTTTCGTTCACTTTTTCTTATCTTACCGTCTTTTTTCTCTACACAGTAGAAATTATTTATAAGCATTGTATGTATTTTTAATAATTGATTAGAAATTTATTCTAAATTTAATTTAATAATTCACAGCAACGCACCTTTGTTTTCTGGGTTGTATGCCATGGAATCTTGTCAAATGTCTTCATAATGATACCGTAGTACCACCAGGGCATGAGAACTCATTGTTATCATTTTTATCACACAGATTGCAATATGCTTTATCGTAATTCCGATGAGCATAATCCCATACCCAACTTTTTGTTTTACTCATAGCGACCGTCTTTTCCGAATCATTAGCAAACACTGAATATAATATGTAAACTATTTAATACGCAATATAACATATATTGCATGAGCCGTTTATTTTGAAATTGGCAAAAGTCACTTTGCCTTTAAATCGATATAGTTAAAGGGTTTTGCCTTTTAATACGTTTAAAAATGTCAGAGTCATCAAATCCAAAATTTTGGTTTTTTTCACTAAAATTTCCACTGCAATCACCTTTTTCTCCAAAAAAAAAAAAAAAAAACGTAATTAACCAATACTTTTTTTCACAAAATTGGAAAGCTTGACTTACTTTTGAAGTTATAAGCAATTTTAATGCGAAAATTGGCCTTATTTGGTATTTTTCGACAAAACTCAGGTGAAAAATTACTAAAAAAGGACGAGATAGAACAACAACATTAAAATTGCCAATAACTTCAAAAGTAATGCCGTGCTCATAATGTTAAAGTACTAATTTTGCTATGTACACAGTGTTGAAGTGAATTTTCGGACATAATTTAAAAAATGTCAATATCAGCTATTACATTAAATATTCACTAAAGAAATTGCTAACAGAGTTCTCGATCTTTACTAAAACTTGATTTGACCGGACTTTACTTAATTTTAAAATCAAATTTACTTAATTTTTAAGTAAAGTCGATAAAATTTGGCGAGATTTCTGTTAACTGAATTTTAGTTCAGACTATCTCTTTCGGAAAAAATATGTAAGTGCTGCCATCTAATGAACCCGAATGAGAAAAAATGGAAAATACGATTTTTATTAATTCAATTTTCACAAATTATGCACTCGCAAAGCTCTCAAATGACTTTTGCCGCAATATTTTTTTTATTTTTAATATATTTTATGTTTTTCAATAGAAAATAAGTAACATAAATAACCTACTTGGGTACTATAATTTTTCTTGTTCATTGGTGTGAGAACCAGATGTCACTTGCTTATTCCGAATTTCCGAAATTTGAGTGTTGAAGTTGAAGTAGAGCCAACTTTAACTGATGTTCTCAAATTTTGACTTGAGATGGAAATAGAGAATTAGGCAGTGGTCTGAGCGGGACGAAACATAAAATAAATCCAATTTCTCAATGGATTGGCTTTACTTCAACTTCAACACGCCCTAGCGGCTAAACCGTTATGATGAATTTTCTGCGTACCACTCGGGGACGCTACTTCATTATGAAGACCACTGGCTTGAAACAATTAAATAAGCTGTAAATATTACAAAGAGTTCAATTTCATGAAATTTCTGTAAATTCACATCATAAATATTACATATTCACAATCGTTAATAATATTACATCGTTTATCAATGATTCGAGACTAGATTTTGTAAATACACGTGTAAAAGACATACACGTGTGTAAATATTACACGCCCAGTAGGAAAGTGAACTACTTCAAAGACTAGTAGAATAACTAGTTCCTAAGGAACGAGTAGTAGTTCTCAGTTAGATACCTTTTATATGGAAACAACTGATTACTTTTGTATGGCGATGTCCTACGACGGAGTCAATTGTTCTCTGCTGCATCACTATAGAAATACTTCGAGAACTAATTCATTTTGAAGTACTTCGAGAACTAATTTATTTTGAACTTCTTCGAGAACTACTCCATTTTGAACTACTTCGTGAACTACTCCATTTTTAACTACTTCGAGAACTACTCCATTTTTAACTAGTTCGAAAACTAATTCATTTTTAATTATAAAAATAAAATTTATTTCATTTAAAAACAGAGGTAAAAAATAAATAACAAAACAACATTAATCATAAAGAAAAAAATTCATAAAGAATAAATAACAAAACAATAATATGAATATTATTAAATATTAGTCGTCTTGTTATCCTCGACTTTTCTTTTTTTTTCTCGCACACTTTTTTAAAGTGCTTTCGTTTTGTGGCTTGGAAAGCTTCCCTCATGAGCTTCATCTTTAATATTGTGATCCGTTTCAATAGCTCCTATGCAAAAATATATATAAATTAAGAATTGAAAAAACTGATTTAATTTCTAATTACTTTTTGTGACTTCAAAAATATTAGAAAAATCTTTAAATCTTTTCTTGCCATGGGTTCCATCCAAATTGTATTTTAAAATGATGTCCTTACTAATAAGCTCGTTTATTTGCTTCTTGAATCCACGACGAACCATGGATGAAACTGCAGAAACCTAGTTAATTGTATCATTAAATAAATTTATAGCTTATTAAAATTTTTTTTCTTTACATATAAATCGCGATTTTCTTCACATATGCCATCATAACATTTCGTAGGTTTTCTTCACTTCTTATAGGAAATGTTGGCAAGATTGAGGTATTGGTACATTCTTGCCGAATTAATGTTTTAATTAAAACTGTTTGTGTTGCCAATACCTCCATAATGGCGGCATTTTGTTGTTTTGTTATTTCTGTAAAGAATTACGTATCAATTTCACATGATTTCAAGTGTTTTAATTTGACTAGTATTACCTGTAACTTTTTCAAATTTCCTACCTATATACGATTTTAAGTCGCCACTCAGGTTTCCGTTGCTTGTATAACATTGTGGAAAGAGAGCCTCTCCCATAGCTGCATCACACCGTCTCAATTGTGCAGGTATATTCTCCTTTTCTTGTTCGAAATTTCTTCGTGCCATAATTCCTCAGTTTGAAACAGAAAAATTTTTGAAAATAACAACCAGCTTTAAAAATATGTTTTAATTATTTAGCTAAGCCCTGATAAAAACAGAAAAAAAAAATTAATGGTTTTGGATGTGAAGTATCACGTCCGTATTTTAACGTGACAACGTCTGTTATTACGTTTTGTATTATTTTCTCAATTAATAAATTATATATTTCGAAGCAAATTTTTTTTTTGTGTGCGGGACATTTTCACACGCGCGTCCTATGTTAAACCGATTTCATAGTCGTTATCACGTCTAAAAAACAAAAAAAAAATTAAAAGCAACGATGCAAAATCGGCAGCAAAAGTAAATTTTCTTCATATGGGAGACACATAAATTTGCATTCAATTTCTTCTACACTAAAGTACTCATTAACTTCTGAAGAAATTGAATCAACTAAACTTATTCCCAAACAAGATAAGGAATCAAACGGCTCAGTGAAAAACGTTCGAATATTCAATAATTTTCTTCCAATTATATAATTTTGTCCGTCCTTTTTGAACCTTTTTATATGTACAAATGGGCGAATGCAGCAATAATTATTAGGACTTTTCATGCTAAAAAAATAACTATTTGCACTATAACTAACTAACTCCCCATTAACTGAGCTAAACCTTTCTAATTTCGATTCCATAATCATTTGTTCAAACTGAATTCTATTAAAAATCTGTGCTAATATTTTTGACGGTTTCCTTACATAACTTTTTAAAATTTGCAAGTAATTTTCAAAATCGTACGCTGAAAATGAAGGAAGAACTCCAAAATGTCTAACACTATCTGGAAAATGTAGTAATCCATGAACGTTGTGAGTGACGCTGGTCTCTCCAAAAACTACCGGAAAATTTTGAACAAATAATTCTAGCATATTTTGAGCAATGCTAATATTTTTTTCAAAGTTTTTAGGACGGGATAATAGCCTACACGAACAGTGAAGCAACAGAAATTCGTAGTAAAAATCATCGTGACTTTTTCCTTTTAAAACCGCCACCCCGGTATACATCAAAAATTGTCGAAATTCTGCAGCTTTCCAGTTCAACATTTCATCAAAACCTCTAGGGCAACGAGAAAATTCTTTTGGAATATACGCACGCAGTGATTCCAAATGCGATATTATACTTTTGTTTTCCTTAGTTACTTTAAAATTGATTTTGTCATTAATAATTCGCAAAAGAATTTTTCTTGTTACCCCAAGATCTATTAGATGCATACTATCAAAAGGAATTTGACTAATCATTCCAACATTAATGCTTTCAAAAGGAGTTTCTTTGTCATGAAAACGTTTTTGATGATGAGTCAAGTTCTTCCTATCTTTAAAATCTTTATCAGAAATCAGATCACCAGATTTAACGCTATAAGTCAATATACCATTTACTTTCCTAGCAACCTGAGTACATTTAGGACAACCATGAAGAGTGGTATGGCCAACAATTCCGCTTCCGCTTTTGCTGGCGCATCGCAAACAATACATCTTCTTTTAAATTTAATTACTTTATTTTTTACCTGAATTCCGTTTTCTGTAAGATATTTAATTTAGTCAACAAATTTGGATTAAAACTGGTCTATGTGATCTGGTTTTTTTTACCTAAATAAACACCTACGGGAAATATTTTAATATTTTTAATATTAGTGACTCGCAGTAAAATTGGCCACAAATGAATTTTAGAGCTTCTAAATAATGGCAATCCGTCAATATTAATGTCTACGATAACTTCTTTATGTTCAAAAATAGTGCTACAAATTTTTTTAAATTGTTTTTCGATTCCAAAATGAGAGTACACACCAGGCGAGACTCTACTTATAGTGAGTTTTTCTCTACTTTGCAAAATTGTCTTAGAACTAAGAAATAAGTCTAAATTTTCTTCCCTTAAAATACTTAACAATTCATCAAAACATTGTCGGGAAGGCCTATTTCTCAAATACCATTCTTTTAATTTCTCTACTAATGATTTTTTGGCTGCTGGATTTTGAAAATCTGTTAAAGCTGTTGTTTCTACTTCAAAAAAGTATAATCATTAGTTGTTTCTAAATTCGCTTGCAAATTTTCCGATTTTTTAATCACGTTACTGCTTAATTTGCTAAGGTTTGTCTCTTTTTCTTTTTTAATTAACCTTCTAATATTACGCTTGCTGCTACCCCCTCTACTAGACATTTTTTTAAATTATATGTAACAAAAGAGCGGGTACTTACATGTAAATGCACAACAAAACACAACACCTTTATTTTATTTTTACAAACTTAACACACGTGTATCCTTCTCTACGATTATACAACAACTGACATTTTCTCAGACAGGAATGGCCTTCCTTTTTTTGTCTCCGGCGAGAGCATTATTGTTCTGAAAATTCTCATGATCATGTGGATTTTCCGTTGATGTCGTTATTCATACTAACTCCTTCTTGCATTACTTTTGAACCAGTAGTGGAACTAGTCCATTTTACACTAATGGTAAGACTATTCCTTTTTTATAAGGAGTCTGTTTATTCCGACTGGGCGTGTATCAAGTACACGTGTCATTACACGTATTTTACACGTGTTGTACTTACACGTGAATTTAAATACACGTCAAAATATTGAACCTCTAAAAGCTACCAGCAGGAACATATGCTCTCCGCGCTTCCTTAACGTATCTTTCTCCATCTCCATATTGTTCCGCACTCTTTTTCTACAGGAATAAATTAATTTTATAATTTTATATCAACTATGCAACTACCAAGGTATATCAAGCTAGCTAGCCAAAGAATCGTGTCACACACGGGTCTAGGTCTATAATTTGTTGCTAATTTTGTTACGTCAAAAATATTTTTGTCACTCATTTCATTGTTTAAATAATGATGAAAACGCTAGGTTGATATCAAGCTGGCTAGCCGGTTTTTTTTGACGACCCACAAGACGATTATTACTGATCGGTCCATCAAGGTGGCAGGCCAACATACGTATCTCCCATTTTAAAGGAGGTAATACCGGAGACACACTACCTTTATTAATCTGGATTACGACGTCAAAATGACGTAGACCCATATAAAAGATATGGAAAGAAAATACAGTATACGTCATTCTGATGTCATAATCTAGATTAGTGCTAGTGTGTCGAAGGTTTAACGGAACGGGGTTTACGTCATATTTTGTCTCTAATTTGTCGCTGAAAAAATCGTGTAATGTCGATGAATGAAGCTGATGGCCAAAAAGCATAGCCGTCCTTGTTTGTTTGTTGAACTATATACATATGTATATATAATAATATTCTAATATTGAATAAATCGAAATAAAGGCGTAATTGCGTTTTAATTGCGAGGGTCTTCATATGAATAAAAACGATGAGTTTATTGCCAAAGTTGATGAACAATGGCGCCAAATCCATATTATGTGAAAAGAAACCAAAAATACCAACAAATTTTCGTATGAAGCTCTGCAGTTTGAAGACGCATTGATTGGGATTGTCAGGAAGCTGATCAATACTCTGGATCCGTTTAATGACGACCGGAGCTCAATGCTTTCGTTTGAGCTTAAAGTGCTGGTTGCATTGAAATTCTTTGCATGCGGATCGTATCAGAACACTGTTGGATGTCACGGGGTACTCAATCTTAGCCAAACATCGGTTTGTTGGGCCATAGAAAAAGTGTCCCATTTGATTGTTCAACGCATGCACTTTTGCATACGTTTTCCAAGGACCCTAGACGAAGTCGATGTAGTCGCAAGTGGCTTCCGCAGGAAGTTCGTATTGGAAAACGTTGCTAGATGCATCGATTGCACCCACAATGAAATTTTTATTATTTAAAACTTTTTGGAAAGTTTCGAAATGTTCTTACCAACTGCCATTCCTCAATGCCCCTTTTTGGGCCAAGCGTGTTTAGCCGGGCCGGACTGACAACTGCTGTCAAAGGCTTCTGTAGCCATCCGGCTAACTTTTCTAGTACTTGAGGGTGGCGTTCGCAGAAGCTGATGTAGTACTCATTCTGTGCATGAGTCGTGCGATAATACTGCCACGGCGTCTTGCTGGCCCATCCAGCTGAGCTGTTGAACTTGACTTGTTGAACTTGACGTATGCGCCCGTTCAGCAGTTGGCATGGACTCGTCCTCGTTGTCCGCGACTATCGCTGCTGAATATTCATCTTCCGAATTCATTCTACCAAAAAAATTACCCAACAAGAATAACCATTTGCAATTTTAGAACATTTTTAGACCCGTATTCGACCGGGATAATAAATATCGTGGATATTTCGTATTTACCGACCGCGATTTTTGGCACACGGATAAAGTTAATCCGCTGATTTCTAACCTCTGAAGTTTCTAAGAGTGAAAACTGAGTGAAAACTTAAAACATAAAATACGAAATATCCAATATTATATATTATATATATTTAATATTATTGTTTACCATATAAATAGGAATACCTAAACTTTCGATCACTCACGTTACATTTTCTGACATAATGTTAGTACCTATTTGTGTAAAAGCCTGCTCTGTTGTAAATAAGAAAAAAATATTAAATAATAACATGTGTTTTCTAATACTGATAGGTTTATCCCACTTAGCAAATAATAATTAATAATAGCATTTTTGAGAGTCACTCATGTTACAAAAAGTTTGGTAACTCATGTTACAATTTTTTTAAAGGACTCCTACAACCTTTAAATGTAACAATTATTTATTTAGGTAAATTGGAAATAGTCACATCATCGTCGGACCTATCATTCGATCCATAAATTTGTTCGAATGTTGATTTAATGAGCTTTGAATAAGGCGTTAACTCCTCTCCTTTCACTGCACCATTTATTGTGTAAAAATTATGTATTTTACTGATTCCAGGAAATGCTGCGGTGTTTTCAAATACATGATTCAGTGGCATGTGCTCAGAGCTCTTTTCTATCAATTTGATGACTTTTATATAAGAATATTTGTTTCCAACGTGCCTAACTGCCAACTTACTAAAAAAAGCAATGTTGCCAGTAAGTAGAAATAAAAACCTATTATTTGGCTAAAATACCCTCTTAATATTGCCAATTTAATTTTTAACATTTAATGTCACATTTAAATGGAAATACCCTTATGCCTCCTGAAACGAGTTGAATCTCATCAACCAACCGATGACATGTGCTTGGTGGAGCGGAGAAGGACTAGCGAAGGCTATGACAGGAGGAATCAGGAATGTAATGAATGGAGAAGAAAGAAGGAATATTATATACGTGGGAAAGTGGAAAAGACGAAGGACCGCGGGCCTGGCCGGGATTCGAACCCGGGACCTCTGGGATAGTAGTCAGGCGCCTTATCCCTAGGCTACCGAGTCACGTTAGCTCGCGTACTAAAACAAGTGAATGTGTTACCTTTAACGCTTTTGGCGCCTCGTCCTCGGTGTCGCAGCAGGAAAAGAGGACCAGCATAATCTACCCCAACTCTTTCAACAGCTCCACTGAAGATGACTCGTGAGCGCGGAAGATCGGTCATGAGTTAGTTGTTGTAAAGTACGAGCACGAATTTTAAGGCATGTAACACATCTTGATGTGTTCCTTAACTGTAGCAGAAATAATCCAGTAATTTTAACGAATGATATTGAGTACCAGCGTTGCTCCGTTATATTTCTTATGTAAGTAATCGATAAGATATCTCGTAAAGATGTGATCCTTCGGAAGAATGCATGGATGCTGAGAATCATAAGCGCAGGAAGCATTTTCTAATCTGCCTCCTACTCGTAACAGGTTGTACTCATCTAAAAATAGAGGCAATGGCCGCAATGGGATTGATATTGTAACTGATCCAGTTTTTTGTAGGGAGTTGATATCACTGGTAAAGGTGTTGTGTTTTGTCCATTGTATACAACAGTTCCGTGCTGTTTCTAACTCTGTTGCTGATAATCAATGATTGGAGAGCGAGAGTTGGTTTGATTTTTTACATAGAACGGAGAATCGTGGAAATATTGCGACAATGAGAAGTATTTTTATAAACGAGGAGCTCCTGCTGAATAGCTTGTCAAGTGTTTCGTTTCTCAACAGGCACGGTTGTGTATTTTTTTTTTTTTTTTTATGTGGCAGACTAGAGGCTTAGGGAAAGTCCCTTTGTACTGTCGACAATCTATTTTTTTCCATATACACCGTCGAACAGCAGCTCTAGCCGGAAGATAGAGAGAAGAGAGAGAGAAAGAAGAGAGGAAGGAACTGTCACAACCTGATTGCGATATTTTTATTCCACCAACTCTCAACCATTTCGTATGTTGCCAAACAACGACTTCGCATTTCTTTGATTGACGACGTTTGTCGATCTGGGGTTAAATCATGAATTTAATCTCTCCATTTAGTTTGAAGCCATTCCACCACAGACTCGAGTTTACTAGTTCAGATGGGGAGACTTCACGTGAACCTGAGTCTGCAGGATTTTCTTTTGAGAACACATGATACCAAGAACATCCCGGAAGGGGGTAGATACGATCTCCGATGTCCGGTTTCCAATGAAGCATTTCCATTTACTTAGGTGCGAAGAGAGCCAATGTAATACCACCGTGGAGTCTGACCAGGCAATACAGGCAACGTCTGCATGAATTGCTGTTCTGACTGAGCTTATTAATTTAGTCAAAAATAAAGCAGCACACAGTTCCAATCGAGGAATAGAGAGTTGCTTAATGGGGGCCACCTTGGTTTTTGACGTCATTAACGTGCTGATCGACTATTCACTGGAGGACGTTGGTGATGTTGTGAAGCTCGGTAGGCTCCGGTGGGCAGAGCATCTAGCTCGTATGAGTGAAGATGAGCCTGCTCGGAAAGCTTTCTGCGGTAAGACCTATGTGGCGCGACAGTGAGGGAGACCCAACCTTCGCTGGAAGTATAACGTAGACCAGGACGCTCAGAGCTTAGGGATGTCGAACTGGATGACATCGGCTCAGAATCGGGACCGGTGGAGAGAACAGTTGCGAGAGGCCAGGACCGGATCTCGGTTGTAGAGCCGTTAAAAAAGAAGGCTGCGCACACTTTTAACGATCAAGCTCCGAGAGGAGGAATCAATTGATTCTAGAGCGTCGCAGCGTTTTTGCAAGAATGGGATTAGTTGCTCGAATGATGGAATGTCAATCATAGCTGCTGCTTCCGCCTAAGCCTGTCGAGTATCTCCATCGAATTTAGTTACTAAAATATGGACCAGGCAAGGATCGTATTAATGATGAACGTGAGCCTTGTGATATAGTTGTTTGTTTCATGAAAGACTTGATGTACGATGTTAAAACTCGTTTTTTTTCTTGTCACATCCTTCCATGAGTTTGTTCCAGGCTTCGATGTAATTGTCATTGGGGGGACGTAGACTAGTCATGCTTCAACATGTAGTAAGACAGATTTTACTACATACACACGGCGTACACTGAAAATTGGTTACTGCACTAAAATTTCTTGTCTTTACAAGGGCCATCAATGTGTGTGTGTCTGTCATTTTTCGATTGACAGATTGAGTTTTGTAATCTTTATTAATGATTATTTACGTCTTTGCTTAGACAAAATATTTAAATAGTTAATTAATAATTAAAACGAAGTTGACATAATTAAATTAATAACAATAACGCATTGAGATAATAAAATAAGTTCTCTGTGCTTTTTTGTGGAAGTTTTGGCATTTTTGTTAGTGATTTCCGAAAATAATTATAGCTCAGTAAACTAATTTTTAGTTACCAAATGGATCTAGAGCAAACAGGAGCCGTTTTACATTTGCTGACAGCATCAATAATGGATCTTTTGGCAGCCGCGGATGCCATAAGTAAACGAAATAATGAAGCACGCAGAAAAAGATGCTGGATAAAAAAATGGAGAGCAACAAGGGCAGATTCCGGAAATATTCAATTGTTATTAAGTGAATATAAATTAGCATTTGATGGAGATAGATTCAAGTCATATTTAAGGATGGACGAAGTTTGCTTTCTTAGGCTTTTATCACTTGTTGAGGGAGACATTACAATGCAAAATACCAAATTACGAGCTAGCATACCAGCTAAGGAAAAACTAGCTGTGGTTTTAAGGTTTCTGGCAACAGGTGAAACTTTCAAGGAACTAGATGAAAACACTAAATTATCGGAAAATTATATTGGAAAAGCCGTAATAGAAGTGTGTGAGTCCATTTACAAAAATGGCAAAGATGAGTTTTTAAAGGTATGTTATAACATTATATGTATAATATTTAACCGGTCATTATGACTAATTTAGTTTCCAAACAGAAAAAGCGAGTGGGTGCAAATTGCAAAGGAATTTCAATGGCGTTGGCAGTTTCCGCTGTGCCTCGGAGCTATAGACGGGAAACATATTGCATTTAAACCCCGAAAACACAATTCTCAAATATTTTATAATTATAAAGGGTTTAAGAGTATTGTTCTTCTAGCTGTTGCTGACGCTTTTGCAAAATTCATATTTATTGATGTCGGCTGCAACGGCAGAATTAGTGACGGAGGAGTTCTCAACAGATCCAAATTTATGGATATACTTCAACAAGACGAGCAATACCTTCCCCCATTGGGCAAAATTGGTGATAATAGAATTGTACCATACGTATTCATAGGAGACAATGCTTTCCCCCTATTAAAACATTTGCTGACTCCATACCCCTTTACAACGAGGGACCCTCAAAAAATAACATTTAATTACCGCTTAAGTCGGGCCAGACAAAACATTGAACGAGCATTTGGCATATTGGCCAGTAGATTCCAAATTCTTCAAAAACAAATATTGCTCGATGAAAACAAAACAACGAAAATAGTACAAGCCTGTTGCGTTTTACACAATTTTTTAATTGTAAACAGTACATGGTATGTTGAAAACACCGCCCTTTGCGAAAATAATAGTCAAAATAATACCGAAGCTTCAACTTCAAATAACCACTCCACACATGATATAGCAACAGGACGAAATGAAGAAGTGAGAACGTCTTTTAAGGAATATTTTTCAAACGAAGGGAAAATTTAAAACAAAATGTTTTTCAACTACAACATAAATTTTTAATTTCTTTTTGATTTATAAAATCTAAATAAAAAAGCTTATCTTCTAAATATAATATATTATTTTAATGTAAAACATAATTCGTTTTCTTCGTTCTTTTAATAAATAAAATAAATAAATTCATTTGGTTTTTTTAAGACACTTATTCCTCTTCAAAAAGATTTGCGATAGCCATTGGCAAAATATCCGGGCTCTCCATGAGATGAGAATTGGCTGCCTTCACCACTTGCACCTTTTGCACGTTGATTTTTGTATTGCCTTTACACTGCCTGTCCAATTGCTTGTACTCCAAGTAAGACCCTGGTGAAGAGGATCTCGAATTTGAGTTTGACGTGCCCATAATGAAACTAATCGGCGTTGATGAAGCAGATAGTTTTTCCCTCCAGTCAAGAGATGCATCTTGCTGAGTCTTCTTTAAAATTTTTAAATTTTCCTTCTCTTTGGCTTTATTTACTAGCTGCAAAATGTCGATTTTCAATTCGTCGAATGTTTCTACCAGTTTTAATGACTTTAATTCGGCAGCTAAAAATTCTCCGAATTTATCTTCCTTGCTTTTAACATTCTGGTTATTTAAAAACCTGTCTACCAAATTTAATGTTTTTTCTGCTCGCGAACGCAACTCCTGAGCCTCTTGATTATGTTTGGGTTTTTTCTGGAACATATACATATGTATAATATAATTTATTTTATAAAGTTCAACTTAAAACGACTTACCGAGACTTGTACTTCTAGGTATAGCTTCTTCAGCTTCTTCTGTTTCGTCTGGTTCTTCTGGAACAGCGGATGCATTTCCATTATAATCTTCCTGTAACAAAAAAAAGTAGTAGTAAGTAAAATGTTGTTTAACCCCTGTCCAAATTTAAAATAATACTATTTACCTCCAAAAAATCAATATTAGTTATTCCTATTTTTTCATCCTTCAAATAAAATAAGAATTCTAATTCTTTAAAGCACCATAACTTTGGTGTGTATATATCCGCTGTGCCTGCACCACTTCTGGTTGAATTTCTCATCTTTTGTCTTTCTTTAGATAATTGATTAGTAAGAGTCCTTATTTTTGTTTTGATAGATGCTACTGTCACATCTGGCTTTATAGATTTTAATTGATTTTGAATGAAAATCATTTTTTCACTTCTTTTGTTTCTTTTTAAGTAGTCTGCGTGCTTAACATCATACAAACATTCGCATTGTTGGTATAAATTTATTAATGTACGCGTTTGGTCTTTTGTCCAATTATCTGCCATTATTTAAAACAAAAAAAATCTAATTTCTTTAGTTCTTGATAAATTAAGTCACTTTTTTCACTTTTTAAACTCAATTCAATTCAATTCAATTAATGTAACAAGGGGTTTACAAGAATCACAAGGGGTTTACCAGAATCTTTATAAAAGTTTTTCTTTTGTACTCAGCCTGAGCTTTCTGTAACTAAACACTATCTTATTTGTTCCAATAGGCACCAATTTTTTAATATTATTATTGACTTAATTAATTTTTAAACTCACTTCTCAAAACTTGTTGACACTTCGAACAACCGAATACGAATGACACACACAGCAGAGTAAAAAATCTGAAACAAAAAAGAAGAAGAAAAGAGATAGGTAGAAGCGCATTTTGAATGTGTTAGTTTTCACGCAAAAATTTTTGGTTGAAAATTATTGGTTTGGTTACTGCACTTCCCTTCTTTCCTTTCTACCCCTCTCTTCCTGAAAATCGGTTTTACTACATAGTAAGCGTGACTAGTCTGCGTTACCCCATTCGTGATTGTGATGTGCTTAATGAGGGATGCGGCCTCATCCTTAAGAGCGCTTTTTAGATGCTCAAATTCGTGAACGTTTGACAGCGAAGCTTCTTGATGCACGGATGATATGAACAAATCTTTGAAAGAGGGCCAATCCTTATTAGGCCCGCAGCTCAACCAAATTTCATCGCTCGAAGTGATGGAAATGAGATAACCGGTTGAAACTAATTGCAATCGGTAGAGGATGTAAGAATGCATCTACAGTTGATTTTGGCCGAAGTTTGGACGTTGCCAACATATAAAAAAATCATAAAAATACATTTTTTTCGTATTCGCCGTTTGAACGAAATTTTCACTTTATCTCGACATATCTCCGTTGATATTACATAATATCGATTTAAAATTTTAATATAAATATAATCTAGTTTAACTAATTCTCTAAATATTAAACTTTAACCGAACTGTTTACATCATTTAAAAACAAAATGGCGAATGTTTAAAAATTTTCCAACAGATTCGTTAGACTTATTTTTCGAATTAAAAAGTTGTGCTATATGTTTCTGAAATTCGCTCTTTTGGCTATTCTTCATTTTATTTGAATACTTAAGGCAGTTTTCTGTAAATTTTCACATCAAAATATCCTTCCGTTTAAAATTTACAGTAATATTGGCTGACGCTCGACTTCGCACGCAACAAATGTTCAGATTTAAAACATTTTCTGAAGCAGTTTCCAAAAAAATTAAATTCACTTCATGGGGGAGTATTGCTTGCACTTCATGCTTGGAAGTACCTTACTTTTTTAAATTTATTATAAATTTTGCGTGGAAGTCAGATAAAAAAAATATTTCTCCGTTTTGCAAAGCGTTTTCATTCTTTTCCCAGATCTCGGTGGCAGTCATTTTCCACAAATAACTTTTTCTTGTCTCATTCTTGTTTGAGATTTCACCATTTCGTTACAAAATGTCGCGTAACACGGATAGAATACATCGGCATTGACTTCTAAGTAAATCGCGGATATTTTTAGTCACCTTCTTGCTAAAATGTTTTCCCATATTTGGAATGGTCTCGATGTTACTGCTGATAAGTTTTTACCACGATTACATATAAAACATAAATTCTCCCAGCCAAAAGAACCCGTGCCTCGTATACATTTCTGTGAGTTACCATCAGTATGAAATTCAGAACTCTTCCAAAAAATAATTCTGTAAGCTGAATAATTTTTGCAAATTTCATGAATAATGCATAGGATTTATTATAAACATAATATGAACTATTCCAAGAGTTCATAACATTATTATATATTAGATTTAACTAGCGACTTACTAGAATATAATATAATATACAAAATACGGGTCTTTCGGTTAAACTTTGCCTCTGCAGGTCCCTCTGCCTCTTCCGCTTCTGTCTCCTCCGCCTCTACCTCTTCCGCGACCTCTACCTAGATCTCTATCAACATTACTGTTTTCTGGTGAACTGAAACTGAACTTCATTGGAGTGGACGCAAAATGAGTGCAAGGTGGTCACAAAATGCACTCGGTGCAACTCAACTTATTTAAATACAATGACTCAGGTTCACTGCCATACCAAACGAGCTAAAATAAAGACTTGATTTTTGGAAATCTTCTGGGACTGCCATCTGTACATCCATAATTTGAGCCCCATTGACTTCGAAAATCCTTATTTTTCCGTCTTCTTGACTTGAAACAAGGTCGACAATGTCTCTGGCAATGTTTCTTTCGTTTAACTTCATTGTCGTCCATTTTTCTAAATACCACTGCGTAGAATCTAAACCAATTTAAATAAAGCATTAATTTAGATTAAAAACGAATTATAATTTCTATGATTATCATATTTACATAAACATAATTTTAAAACAATAAATTGAACATTTTCAAATTCTGTATCAAATTTGACATGGTTACAATTTTGACATTCACTTAAATTATTTTTTTTACGATTTATGATACAATTTAAGCGAAGGAAAAGTTACATATGATTTAACTCGTTACAATTGGTCATAAGAACTTTGACGGGGATGAATTTAAGGTAATATGAACAAATTAATTGCAGTTACAATTTTGACCGTGTAGTAACGGCTTTACAAGATTCATCGAATGGATTGGACACAAATTCATCTCCTTGGTCGGACATTAACAGCTTTTTAACAATTTTCTGTGAGCTCGAAGCTTTCTTTGGATATAGCAAAGTGATTTTGTCATGCGGGCCTCCGGTTGCGTGCCCGAAGAGACCAACCTCAGACCCTATACAAAACTAACAATTTACACAATGGAGGTCAAAAATACCATGGCCGTATCCTGGGCCTCCAAAGACGGACTGGCTCGTCGGGGTGTGGAGACCGGAGATACCACCTATCTGCATGCATCACCACTTTCCTCATTGTGGCCTCCTCCAGGGGGAGCAGAGTTCCTGAAAACAAAAACCCAGGGCGCGATACATCGCCCTCTGCTGTCTTTAAAAGCCCTTAGCAGTTAGGCTCATCACTATAACCAATGTTTATAAAAAAAAATTAGCAGACCAAAATCAAACAAAAAAAAATGTTAATACATATCTGGAAATAAAATAATAGTTATGAACGCAAACTCTAGTGTAAATATTAGAACCATTATAATATGTGAAACTTGTAAAATAGTGTCACGCATCCACGTGTCTCACCATTTGTTGAAAATATACGTTAACAACGTCGTTATTAGAATTAAAACACCAGGTCCGATTAAATATAAAAATGTTTATTACTTAATTACCATACTGCGATACGATCTCTACGAAATCTAGAAAGACTGCTTTATAATTAGACTAATTTATTCTGAGTCTTAGAAATGCTCATGAGGAATAGCGGATTTACTGTTTTGTTCTATTGTCTACATCCTCCGGGCGGACGAAGCTTCAATTAAGATGAAATTTCCAAGGGATATAATAATTGTACTGATCGTTTTACTCTTCAGTTCCCATATCCAATCTTATGCTTTTTTTTAAAATTTTCTTTGATTTTCTAGTTAATAGACGTTTATTGAAGAGGTAAAAGAAGAAAAAAAAAGTAAGGTTGCCCCCCCCCCTCCCGTTTTAGGGGGTGTCACCTATAGGTGACACTGGGCATTGCGATAGATGACTTATGAGTTTGTAAGTATAATTTTGGCAGAAATAAAAGTTAGGTTTTTATTTATTCAATAGTATATTATGTATTATTTATAAAAATATAAAACAGGAGCAAATAACGATATCTAATGCTTGTTGTGAAACATGAACCAACATTTCAAATGCAAACCGATATTGCATTTACCGCACATTTTTCTTGTTCGTTGGTGACAGTACCCGCATCTTCGCTGAGAACAGTCGATTTCTGAGTGATCATCCGCAGATCCTGAGCTTCTCACCTCATTTGGCACTCTCAATTGCACGGGGACGCCACAAGCAGAATTACGAGTCGGTAGTTTTCCATATTTCTGCATATACGTAGTGGCAACATTTCGCCGGAAGTCACAATAGGTCCAGTTATTTTCTGACTGCCTTTTGATCAGCCATGCATTTTGACAAGCTGCATCCAAGCCAAATGCAAAAAGAACCATTTTTTGCCACGAAGAGCTACTCTCATGGAGTCAACGTTTTCGTCAAAACGGTCGACCCCACCCATGTACTTGTTATACATTTTTATTATAGCTGGGCAATCGACTTGTATTTTGGCCCATTTTTTATCAACAAATCCAATTCGATCCACTTTTGTGACGGGCTCCAACCAGTGACAGTTGGATAAAATGGTGATAATACTGTTGTCATGCCATTTAGCAGCAATAATTCCTTCTAATGCTTTATGCGCCAACTTACCTCTAGGCTCCTTTTTCATATCTTTGGAGTTTGGAAGTTTGCAGTTCTCCAAACGGTTTTCACGAACAGTTCCAGTTCCTCCTATATTCTCATCTCGCAAATATTTTAGTAACGGTAGACCAGTAAAAAAATTATCAAAATATATATTATACGGTCCTAACTCTTGAGGTAATCTTTCATGAAGTTCTAAGACAACAGCAGCACCTAGGCCCAAGTCGGATTGCATCTTGAGGCTAGGACCAGACGCACCCTGATAAGGCTCGCAATTCACTAAATAACCATGGCGAGTTGCGGCTGACCACAGCTTGTAACCAAACCTAATGGGTTTTCCATGTATATGTTGCTTGGTGCCGTGCCTCCCAAAATATGGTACAATAGTTTCGTCAATGGAAATATGTAAAGAACCAGCTCTCTTGAAATTAGCACTAAAATTTTGGTTGAGTTTTGTAAAATATTCTTGTATTTTAGCAAATTTGTCGTTCGATGGTAAGGATGTACTATCACAAAGATGAAGATATTGCTGAATTTCGAAAAATCGATTACGCCTAATGCTGGACGCTACTAAGTCATTGTGTGTGTCACTTTTTACTTCCCAGAACATTCTCATGTACTTTGGCGTCAAATATCCTGTCAACAGGAGTATTGCAATGTACACTCGAATTTCCTCACAAGCTACATTTAGATGCGATTTCTCTGTAAAGCGTACGTGTTGGTCATATCCACTATTTCGTCGCTATATATCAATTCAAAACATCACTTCACTTCCTGTGAGTAACTAAACACTCCTTCGTCGCAGTCGCCCTTACCGCAAGTAGTAAAAGATGACATAGTGACATCACCATACCATTTTTTTACAGTATTCTCTTTTTTCTTTTTCTTTTTGGGGGCTGGCCCACATTCCTCTTCTTTCTCGTTTTCCAGGTCATGTACACGAATTTCTCCAGAAACAGAAGGTCGATTTTGAAACGCAACTTGAGATCTAAGCATGCGACTAGGTAGATGAAGAATGTTAGCATCGTTTTCATCTCCACTGTCTTCATCAGTTACTTCACCATCGTCAGGAGGGAATAAAATAATATCACCTGGGTCTTCTTCCCCGTACTGAAACACCTCAGCAATCTCATCTAATGTCAGACTGTAAAAAAACAACTTCTAAAACACTATTTCCGCAAAGCGATATGACTAACTATAAACAAAAAAGATTAGTTAAAATAGTATAAAAATACATAACATAATGCCCAGTGTCACCTGTCGGTGACACCGCACATTGTAGGCGTTGTAGTAAAAATACTATTAGTTATTTTTGTCTATAAATACATGCATAATAAAAATTACATATTTATTTATAATATGTAAAAAGAAAAAATACAATACTTACGGTCTAGACATTTTTATATGACTTTTTTTCCCAATGAATCACACAAACTCAGCTAGTTCAAAATAAGCGCGAAACAACTTAGTGACGTTGACAAGTGACAGTTGATGCGAGTTGCCAGATAAAAAAAAATTAAGTGATGATTAGTAGCATTACTACTATAATGATAGAATTGGAAATAAATATTGACTAGTGGTAGAAAATCACTATTAAAGTTTTGTCACCTACACTGGGAATTGAAGAGTTAAGCCTTTTCCCTGTTGCCGGGATGTGTCACAGGCTTACCTAGAAGTATTTTGCAGATAGTGCAGCTTTTTTCAGCTGCCTTCCTTTTGGTATCCAAAATTTTTCGCGCGGCCTTGAGAGTACCAAGGAGGCTCCTTCGTGGAAGGCCGTCACATGAGCTTCCTTGACTAAAAACCGACTGACATGACTACTTTGACAAGATACGTGGATGTGCTTGATTTTCACCTTCAGCTGCGGATTGCAAGCGTCCTTCAACTCGAAGAAACCCTCGATTATCTAAAAATGGATTCAACATTAATATTTAAGAAGAAACTGTTATACCTCGACCGCTCCGTAATTCTTTGTGTTCGTGCTGCTCGTCGCGAAAATGGAAAAACGAAATCAAGAACAACGCGTCGCACAGTGGACTCAAACTTGGCAAAACGCGCGCATACGCATTTACGACAGCAGAAATCATACTAAAATTGCTATACAAACACTTCTTTATGTTTTTTAGGTTGCTGATTTCGAATTTGAGGTCAAAAACGTGTTTTAACCAATCGATTTTTTATATTAATTTAAATATATTGTGCTGTTTGATATGGTTATATAGGTTTTTGAGGTCGCTGATTCCAAATTTGAGGTCAAAAACAAATTTTGAACAATTATAGGTGGCGCCACTGTCGAGTTCTGTTAAATTTCATTACTCGAAGCCATTTGGTATGTTTATACAGGGTTTTCAAGCTATATTGGTTCTAAATTTTAAAGAAAAACAACAATATAGTAAATATTTTTTTTATTCTATATCCAGCAATATGTAATAAACTGTTCGATCTATAAATTAACAAGTAAGAAGACAAAAATACAAATACAAAAAATTTTCGAACAAGTCGAAAAGTGATAAACAAATGATTGATGAGATTGAAACTTGGGTCATCGAAAATGTGTTATGTGTGAAAGACAATGCCAATGTACACAAATGGTTCATCAAAAAAAAAAGGGATGAAACTGTGAACACTACCGACAGACGGTAACTTAGTAGATTAAAAATCATATATGGTGCAATAAAAAAGCATTTCAATACGTATACACTTTCCTTTTAACACGTTGGAATATTTTATTTTACCAGAAACAAAAAGTATAAATATTGGATTTTCGTTATTTTATAAAAATTAAGATGTTTGGACCTCCACCAAGGCCAAACTTGCAGGTTTTTGCAGCTGGAAATTTGATGACATGTTTTTGAATGTTTGAACTTTTTTTCGTATAAATCTCATCGCTGCACTCCACGGCACAAAAAAGTTCTGATCTTTTTAGTTGTAAAAAAACATTTTTGCTTACACTAATCAGTATAATGCAGCCAATTATATCCATGCAAATATTGGCTCATGAAACTTTATGGGATTATAAAGCAAAGATAGACCTTTATTTTCCTCAAAAAATCATTACCGCACATCATTGCATACAAAAGATACAGTATTTTTTCGAATTTTCAAAAATAAGAAAAAACGAAAAAAATTAAAAACTATGGAATTGACGTTAATTTTACACATCACACCATAGTCAAATGACATTGATGTGACAATTTCTGATCTTCATAATAACTGGCCTTAAAGAATTCGACATTAGAACCCGACAAAACGAAATTAATTTTTTTACTGTATGCGCGCCTTTTATCGAGCTCGAGCCCACTGTGCGTCGCGATAAAATTTTGCGTCGAATTGGGCGAAACAGCTTCGGAAACGATCAAACGATCAAACAGCGTGGGATCGTTTTCCACTTGTTCCAAACAGTCTTCTGCGACGGTCATTCGATGCTGCTTTTGGTCCTCGGAAAGGTTCCTTGGAACCATCTTCGCGCACAACTTTCTCATCCCTAAATCGTCGGTTAAAATTTGTCTGACTGTCTGATTTCGTGTTTCCATTTTTGTGACGAGCACCACGAACACACGTTTACTCAACACGACAGAGCAGGCGAACTAAACAAGCTAGAGCGATGGCAAATATATCAATGGAGAGGGCAAGGACGCCGAGAGAAGGGAAAGGGAATTTCAAGTTCGCAGGGCTACCACAAACGCGGCAATATAATCAGTCTCATTACTTAATTGTCACACCTCGTATATGTATGTACAAAACGAAATACATTATGCAGTCACTCTTAGTAGACTCGCCCAGCTGCTGAAGTCGCTAATATTTATGATGGTAGTATATTCAATTGGCAAACCCACATCCCTTGCACCTGTTTTTGCGTGTGACTTCTCTTTTTATGGATAATCACTATTTGTGTTGGTAAGTATGATTTGATATTGATGAAATAAAAGATATTAAATGGAACGGTTGTTATTTATTAAGAAAACACTAATAATCGAACAATGAAATGATAAATATGGAAACGCGTTATCTTGATGTTAATTCTTGTCTCTAAACCTGTGTTACAATTTGGTAAATCTCAAACCGTATCTACCCCTATCTGTTGGATTCCTTACCAGGTGTGGTGAATCCCACTTGTAGGTAAAGAATAATTTGTATGTCCTGGAATTCGCCTTTAAAGGCGCGTGGAGCTTCACGTTATTTGGTATCTCTACGTTTCACATGACAGCATCGTATTTTTTTTCTCTTTCAAAATTTCACATTGCCGCTGGACGCTAGCGCAAAAGTTGGTTCTAGTTCTACTTTCGCGTTGGCAACTTCGAAAGCTTTCGAAATTTTAGCTGCACCTATTTGACACAAGATCGTGCAAAGGCGCAATGTTCTTGTTGAATGAAGAAATAAGCAAAAAAAAACTAATTAAACGGATTTTATTCAATACTGTATTTTATAATTTGGTAAAAGAAATTTTTTTTGGAAAAGTTATTATTATTTCAGCTATTATTTATTACTGAAATTTATATTTTCGAAAATGCTGTATTGTGCATTTTCGAATTGTTGTTAAACTGTCAAACTGCTTATTGGAAAATATCACAAAAATAAATCATGGCTTGTTTAAGTATTGAACAATATTTTCAATTTATTGAGCTCGTGCACGGTGAAGAGCTCTTGTGGAATGTTACATCCATGGACTTCCGAAACACCGAAAAGAAAAAATTTAACAAGTTTGGCAAAAACTATTTCGTCTATAACATGATATTTGACAGTTAGATTCAAAATACATTTATTTCAGCTATGACCAAAATTTCCTGTGTATTCTGTTAAAACCATGAACGTTAAAAGGTCTAAAAATACCCCAAAAGCAGCATTCAGCACTCGAGATTCGAAGGCTATTTTCTAGAGATTGTTTTAATTTAAATCTGGAAGACTTTAATAACAAATTGTTTCGAGAACAATTAAACTAAATAGAATAATGAAACAAATTTTTTATAGTTGGAAAAAGTAATGCCAAAAAACCAACTTTTATTGTGACAACCAACAACGAAAAACCACGAACGTTAAAACATTTAAAACCAACAAAACTCTTTAAACTGCAACATAAACTAACTCTTTAAACTACAACATACAACTAACTCTTTAAACTGCAACATAAACTAACTCTTCAACAACTTTTCATAAAGATGAACGCGAAAAACCAATTATTCCTATAAAAGTGTGAGGCATTAGACTCATTATACAATATATAAAAATATATCTACCTATTTATTCAAATGATGCTCCGTCATAAAGGGGGCAATTCATTGATATTTGGCTACTACTTCTCCGCATAGTCTGTCTCTTAAAGTGGACCCGTTTTCATGGTCGTAATTAGAACTAATTTCGGTATTGTCATCGTTCGATGTTCCTTCATTAAGCGAATCTTGATCACTTAATAAATCTTGGCCACAAAAATTATGAAGAACAATACAAGCTCTTATAAAGTGGCAAATTTAAGGAATGCCTCTGAGCTTGCAATAATAGAGTTGACGGAATCTTTGCTTCAATATACCGAAAGTGTGTTCTATTATAACACGACCGGAACTTAATTTTCTATTGAATAATTTTTGGTCACGAGTAAGGTGACCATTATCTTTGTATGGTGTAATTACAAATTTTGTACAGGAATAAGCAGAATCGCCCAAAAGAAAATTATCACCACATAGATATGGAATTTTTGGAAATATGTATGTCTGAGTTCGCAAACAATCTGTGATCGTGCACCGATCCTGGGTATCCAACAAATAAATCTATGAATTTTTTCTTCTCATTACATATGCCCTGTAAACAAAGGCTAAAATTGTTTTTCCTGTCAATGTAGTCATCTCTTGATCGTAGTCATCTCTTGGTGGATCAATTCGAATTCGAGTTCCATCTATTACGCCTGATCATTTTCAAAAGCATCAATATTTTAACCTAAAGTAAAACCTATTAAATATGTTATACTTATAACTCCATTTATCCCTGTCTTATTTTCTATGTCAGATATAGTTGCTAATTTGTTTGCATCTGTTGGCCAGGTAACTACATTTTCTGACATATTGTTTAAAAAGAAAATAACCCTGCTCAGCATTATACATACAGACCCCAAAGATAAATTAAATCTATCCCCTAAATCTCTATAGGAACATGCCTCGTGGCCAGCGAACCATAAAAATAAAGCCAAATGGCATTTTGCAGAAGCAGCTCTTGAATCAAGATTTGCGTATTGAGAAGATTGCTCAAACTAGATTTGAAGCTCTTCAAAAAGCGATTTCTGGATTCGGAAATGGTCAATGAACTCTTTCTCATTATACGCGGGGACCACTTCACTTAAATACCTAACATGTATTACTTTGAATATACTTAATTTAGATTAAATGTAAACAAACACACTTTTCTATAGAGTTTCTTTTATCTTTTAAAACAGGAAAGAATAGCGTTTCAATTTCACTGTCCTCCTCTTCTGATGTTGTATCGGAAGAATCGAGGAAATCTAAAATAATCAAGTTGAAAAATATGCAACTATTTTAAACAAATTTAAATTAATTGAAATACCATCTGAAAGAAAAGATCCATCGGATTGTTCTAACTCTTCTTGAATTAATTTATGTAAATCTTCTTCCATTTTTGAAATTCTTATTTATTTATTTATTTTTTTATTAATAAGCCAAAACAAGGCACACTTAAACTAATTTACATCATTGCCCTTATTATATGTAGTACATAAATATAACTTAAGCTATATTGATTAGTACAGACTAGGGAACTGAAAAGAGTTTTAGTAACCCAAACATTGCCAAATTCTTTAGCTCTTCTCTAAATGAAACCTAACAGCTTGTTGGCTCTGGCAGTAATGTTGTCATAATGCAAATTAAAATTTAACTTGTTGTCTAGAACAACACCTAAATCCCTAATTTGATCGACATGGTCAAGGACCTTGTCGTTCAGATAATACTGCCAACGCTGTATATTTTTTTTTTTTTCGTGAGAAGGTGATTGAGTGACATTTAGCGATGTTGAGATGTAGTTTATTCGTTGTGCACCAGTCTTGCAAAGCATTCAGTTTTAATTGAAAGAACAATACATCACTTTGGGACCTTATGATGTTGTATATTTTTAAATCGTCTGCCTAAAAGAGATGTGGAATATCCTTCAGTTCGTCAGATAAATCAGAGATAAATATATTAAACAAGAGTGGGCCTAGATGACTGCCCTGGGGTACACCGGAAGTCACGTCGATTTCTTTAGATAGAAATCCTTGAAATCTAACCACCTGAGTTCTTCCGTCAAGATAAGATCTTATCCATTTCAGGGCAGCACCGGATATTCCAAATTTTGAAAGTTTAGTTATTAAAATATGGTGGTCAACACGATCAAAGGCTTTGCTAAAGTCCGTATAGACTGCGTCGATTTGATGACCATTCTCCATACCACATAACAGTTCAGAGGTGAGGATCATAAGGTTTGAGGTGGTTGAACGCCCTTTTCTAAATCCGTGCTGTTGCTCGTTAAGAAGTGGGTCAATGACGGGAGCTATCTTGTCGAAAACAAGTTTTTCAAAGAGTTTTGGGATTGAAGAGAGAATGGCAATCCCCCTATAGTTGTCCACCAAGTGCTTATCGCCTGCCTTATGGATTGGTGTAAGATAGGATTTTTTCCACAGCGATGGAAACACTCCTATTGACAATGATTTATTAAATAATACTTGAAGAGGGAGTAACATTTGCTGTGTCAGGACCATGACCTTTATGGTTATCAAGACTGTTTAAACCAATCATTATATCTTGAGTCGTCAAAGACAAATTGCTTAGGAGTGCTGGCATTTCTGTACTTGTAAAGTCAGTGTGCGCTGTACTATTCGGGGAAAAAACTTCACTAAACCTATCAGCAAACATGTTACAAATTTCTTTGGGGCATGAGGAGTGTGTGCTACCAGTTGTCATAGTTAACGGATAACCTGAAGTTTTTCGTTTTGTATTAACGAAGTTAAAGAATTTTTTAGGGTCGTATATAATATTTTCTCCGATGGTGTTTAAGTAAGTCTTATAGGCCTCACGTGACCTAAGTGAGAATTCAGAGGCTAACCTAGCGTATTCTAATTTGACTTCCGCCGTTACGTGTATGTTTTTTCTAATCATGTTATATAACTTATTTCTCTGATTACGCAGAGATCGCATATTACTATCAAGCCAAGGTTCCGATAATTTATTCCTTTTTCTAATTTTGGGGACATACTTGTCAATGATGTTGAAGATAATAGTGTAGAAGGACGACACTACTTCGTCAAGATCATTGCTTGAAAGCCTATACTCCCAGTCGACAAGGGACAATTCGAAACCAATGCTATTGAAATTTGCGTTCTTAAAGTCATATACTATTGAGTTGTTGTATGACGTAACATTGTCAGAATTGGTGGCTCGGAGTTCAACCACCCAAGCGGAATGGTGAGTAGAATTGGTGAATAGGTTTTCCTCATCGGAAGCGGGTAGGATAATTACCTCCTCATAGGAATTAGTGAAAATCAGATCCAACCATTTTCCAGAAGAGTTTGGTTGCCTGATAATTTGTCTTGTGGACTGTGTAAAGAGTGAGCGCAATATTTTTGTAATTGGCGTAACTTATTGTAGGAAAAAGGTAAATAAAATGAAATTTTTAAGGAGTTTCGCATTCATCATGCCATAGTAGGGAGAAATCATTCGAATGTAGGTATATACAAACAATAATAAGAAATTATGGAAATACTGGAACGCTCAATATAAAACAAAGAAAAGGTCGCACGAAAATATTTTCTGTTCGAGATCAGCGAGTTATCCTCTTTTTCTTCTTCTGAAACTGGAACCTGTCCACCAAGTATCACCCAACAAATATTAGATTCCACAGGTAAAAGATAGAGCCGTTGAGAGTCATAGTGGCGTAAGTCATGTTTTATTAATTCGGAGTAAAATGAAACTCCGCGTTGTTCTTCAAAAAAAAATCCCGTCTAGAGATACGAACATGTAATTCTTTTATGCCACTTTATAAACTATCAAAATTTTAGAATATAAGCTTTAGTTTGTTTTTTTTCAGTCAAAACAACCCTTTTACAAGCTTTAACTTCGTTTTCTGTGTGGGACAAATTTTGCGACCGATTTTTCGGCCACTTCCCGAAATCCGGTGATGCTGAAATTTGGCACAAACCTTTGGTTCTGAAGACAATGCAATGTAGTATATGCAATTTTGCGGTACATCCAATATGGCGGCCCCCATAAAATGGCGGATATTTTTGCGGCGGAATCTTGCGATCGATATTTCGCCCACTTCCCGATAACCAGTGATGCTCAAATTTGGCTCAAACGTTTGGTTCAAAAGACAATGAAATGTCAGTTTATAAATGCTTCAGATATTAGCTTTTACTTGTAGTTACATACAGGTGGATTAAAAAAAAATATTTTATACTTTTTAGTTCACCTTATTAACGCATATTTAAAGACTTTTTATCATTTAATATTTTTTATAAAAGCTTGTTTTTAATTTTTTTTTATCTAAATTGCCTTACAATAATAATTCCTCTGTCATTCTTAGTAAAGTACGGAATTAAATCAGTTTAATGACATAATATCGCAAAGATATTAAAAAATAGTTTTTAAATAAAGTATGAGAAATGTGTTTTAATAAGAAAAAATAAAAAAAATAAGGTATTTTAAATGAAATGAAAAACAACGTAATGAATTCCAATGATAAAAGAACAAAAATTAAATATAAATCTTCAAATAATTTCCGGTAGTTTATGAAATTTTATTAAACTCAGCAGGAAACGTTATTTTCTTCACCATTATTTTCGTCTTCATGAAAATACAAAGGTCCAATATCCTCTTCATCATCAATAGTAACCAAGTTGTGGAAAAAACCGTGGTGTACTGGTGGAATAAACGGAAGTAGATCGATCATGTCCTTTTTCTTGAGCACAGAAACATGCCTCTTTCTGGGATATAATAGTTCCCTAGGAATTTGTTGAAGAAGTTTTGGTCTACCTATTCTTCCTGCCGGTTTAACGTATAAAATATTGAAATTTGCATTTGGTTTAACGTATAAAATATTGAAATTTGCAGATTCTTGCAACGACTCCTTATAAAGAATCTCATACGGGCGGTTTTTGTCGTAACATATCCATTGCATTTTCAACCAGTTCACAGGATCTTTTTCTTGCGACATTTTTCGTTTTGTAATATTCTGTTCCAGTGTTTTAGTAGAGAAAAATTCATCGGAAATCATTTTCATAAACGGCAAATTTTTTCTTGCGCCTTGCAGATCTCATAATATCATACCATTCTTTAAGAATGTAAATAACTTTTCCTTTGGCTGCGATTTCAACTGATCCAAAATCGGAATCATTGGGTAGAAAGGAATGACCAGATATTAAAAATTTTTGTTCTATTTTTTCGATAGTCGTTTCATTTGTTTGAAGGAAGTACATGAGTGCTAAAGCCATTTTAATATTTCTATTTTGCCCGGCGCAAGTGTGTACAACATTCGTTTTACCTTACGCATTAAGTTTTAAATGTTTAATGAGACAAGAAGATGTTTCTTGAGCTCCTCTGGAAGCTATAGTCTCATCCCAAACGTGAAATGAACCCGTATCTGTTTCAAGATCGTGTACACCGAAGTTATAACAATAGGGGTATTCACTCTTCGGTGTATTTGGCCTTGTATCTTAGCAAATTCTTACAAGGTTGTATCAAATTACAATTGCAACAACAAAAACCACTTGACATATTTTACGTTAGATGTAAAAGTTAGCAATAGGCGACGCCTCTAGCATTTCAAAATTACACCCTTGTATTATCTTTTTCTCAGATGATTCAATGACATTTTAAATTGTATTTTCAAATTATTTTCAAGGTTAGTGAAAGTAGGTACCGCATATTACAAACATTCCACTTCAAGATTTTTCCTTAGTGATGGCAGAAACAGTTGATATGAAAAATGGATCTTCGAATCCTCCAAATACAAAAAGAAAGCGAAGCAAACCAAACAAAAAGTGGACTATAGAGGAAGAGGTCAAAATTCTCGATTTTTTAAAAGATGAGCAGGAATTTGAGGTAGATTTCATTAACGTTTCGAATGGACGAAATACCACTTTCTTACTATGTTTAGAAGCCAACCGCACAAATTTTTTACAGAAAATTTGTTGAACAGAACCCTGAAGTCGGAACAACATGGGATTTGTTACGGTGGAAAGTAAGAAACATGAAGCAATCGTACGTAAAAGCAGAAAAGTGGAGGACATCAACTGGGGCTGGGATTTTACAATCTGAGAAGGAGCTTTTGAGTATTAAAGGTAATAAGACGTTAGTTTTTTTTCATGATGTTACAACTCCTCTCTTAACAGCCAAACTTGTCAAAATATGTCCTCATTATGGAAGGCTAAATGAGATCTTTGGTGCTAAATCTGAGAAAAACAACAATGAATTATGTTCATTCGACACAGCAGACACGATCTTCTTGGAAGAGAACACAGCACATAATGCTGATTGCGATGGCAGTGGAAGTTTTCATTGTTCTTCCCCGGTGTTTTTATTCCCTTCTGCTTCCTCAGATTCCTATCCTGTAAATTTTGAATCAGTTTACGCAAGATCTGATCCTCAAGAGCTTTCCATCCATTCCACACCTCGTGAAAGATCACCAGCTCAAGCAGATGTGATAACATCTGCCCCTCATAAGATCTCAAAGGAGCAACAGAATGTACATTCCTTCGCGGAGAAGTTGAAAAAGGCTGTTCCGAAAACAGGGCTCTCACAATTATCACAGATTCAGACAGAGAGAACGGACATCCAACGTAAAAAGCTGGAATTGGAGAAAGAAAAGTTTCAAAATGAAATTCAAATAGAGAAAAGAAGAATGGAGATTGAGGAAGAACGTTTTCGAGCGGAACTTGAATTCAAGAAGGAAGAACTTAATCTGAGAAGACTCGAACTCGAAAAAGATGAAAAATTGAAAAAAATGGAACTCGAATATAAAGAGAAATAATAAAATTTGAACTTTATTGATCAAACAATAAAGAACATAGTGCTTGTCGTTTAATTTCGTATTTTTCCTTTTCCTGAAGTGTTTCATATTCTGGAATATTGTCTTCACTATCCGGGTTTTCAGTGTTAAAGTTATCCACTATTGGTATTTCTAGATTACTTTCGTAGATCAAAATATTGTGCAAGATACAGCAAACGATGAACCATTCACAACAGAATGCATGATTTTCCTTTGAATGAATGCGCATTTTTAGTTGCTTAAGGCTACAAAACTTTTCTTGCAGAAAACCAAAAGTGTGTTCTACTCTTACTCTATATTTGCTGTGTCTAAGATTAAATGCCTTTCGCTTATCTTTGTTCATACGATTTGATTTGTTCCTGTAGGGGGTTATCAAAATATTTGAAAGTGGATATGCAGAGTCTGCAGCTAACCATTGGTGCGACGAAAAAAACTTCGTCTTCTCCTTGTTCAGCCTGCAGTTTGTAAAAATTTTGGCGTCATGAACACTGCCAGGGCTTCCGACATCAACATTTCGAATGCGAAGCTTGTGGTCACAAACTACCTGTGCCTTGATAGAATATTGATGCTTTCTAGAAAAAAATGAAACGGGGGAAAGCACCGGAGCTTCTGCTAAGGGAATTTCTGTTCCATCGATGTATCCAATACAGAAAGGGAGCTCATTGTATGTCGCTGTAACTATGGCAGTTCTTTCAGCCTTATCAGGCCAAAAAATGTACTTCGCTCGTAAATTTAATATTGCTCTAAAAACGCGCGCTGTTATTTTCGCAATAGTACCTCCATCTCCAATGCCAAATATTGTGGCGATCTTCCTCAAAGAAGCCCCTTCTCCTGAAGAACCAAGCCTGTAGAGAACGATTGCCAACTGAAATGATACAGGAAATTGTTCACACGAATGCTTTCGATGAAACTCAGCGTCTTGAGAAATAAGACCAACAATTATTTCGAGTTGTTGTCTGTTGACACGTAGCATCTGCATAAATCTGCCTTCATCTAGTTGCGATAATATATTATATGACCAGTGCAAAGATTTTGGAACAACAGTTTCGACACCTCTACGACAAGCAAGTACTAAAAAGAGATCCTCGTACAGCTCATCCAAAATGATCTCTGAGTAATCTTCATCATCTAATAAAACTTTCATGTAGATGCAAAACTAAATATAAAAATTTCAGTCATACCTACCTGTATCCATAATTAAAGACATTTCATCAACGCAATTATTAATTAAAAATTGTATTATATTAGCCTTTATGCTTTGTCTCGGCATTTTTATCGCTAATAATAAATTATCCCAACTCGAAATCTGATTAGACAGACAGAGCAGAGTTGTCATTTTAATCAGCTGACAGAAATTTTACAAGGGTGTATTGATATTATGATACAGGGTGCTCATTTTTCATTGTAAAAAAAGGCTACAAACTTGCTATTTGAAATAAAATACATCAAAGAGTGAATACCCCTAATATAAATTTCGTTTGTAATAAGCATCGCACACTGTAATAACAGGAAATGGCAAAGCTTTTTGTAAATCCATACTACAAACATACGTTTCAGGACTATTTATTGCATATTCCGAATCTTGTTTCATAGAATTCCTTGCAAATTCTGATTCCTGCAAATGCGTTTCGTGTTCATTTTCAATTTGAGCTTTTTATTGTACGCTTATTTCAGGATTATTAGTTTTAATTTTATAAATATCACACTTTCTACAGGTATCCTTTTTAGGTACATGAAATTGTAAATTGAATTTTGTATTGAAAATATATCTATAAAAATGCTCTTTCACTGGACTTACACCTTCTTTTGAACATTTTTCTACAAAAAGTGTATACATCTTCCTGATATTTAACGAGTCACTCAAATATTTTCTGTTTGCATTATGCTGCCTTGTGTAATGACTCTGATAACATGGAAATGATTCAATATGCTGACAAACGTAATTTACAAGATCTTCAGGAATTTTTCTAGGTTGGCAACCCTTACTACCTCTAAGATCTTCACCTGTCTGTTTTCCAACGGATACTTTTTTGAGGACTCTATTAACTCGTCCTTCAGAAATACGTAAAGTATCGAGGAAGAACTTCCTGCAGACTGCCACTGACAACCCGTTTTCTGTTTTGAGAAAATATTTATTAGAGCCACTTCTTAAAGTAGCGTCAGTGTTCCTAGGCCTCCTTTTCATGACTTCATACCGTTGAATTAGTCCTGAAATAAAAGTATTCTGCTGAGAGAAATTTCCCATTTGCCAAAAGGAATCAAACATTGCTTTTCGGCTGCCCGGTGTTATTTTGCCATTACAGTTATTTTTACATCCACACCGAGTATTCGAAAATGACTTTTTATTAACTAAATGCCCCTTTACGTTTAGATATAGTTTACCAGAGTTCCTCAATTTCTTCGATATTGCCTTTTTGTGTTTTTCCGGGTTCCTTTTTCTTTTTCTACATGAATTTGGATTTAAAGGTCCCATAAAGACACTGGATTCACTTGGTGAAGATTCGGAAATATTTGTATTCATTACATTCCCCATCAATGGAACTGATGTGTCCCCACTTTCGATAAAAGAGGTACAATTTAGGTCACTGATTTCGCTATCGGGAGTATCGGAATCGAAGTCACTATTAATTATTATCCTTTTGTATTGTCTCCTGCGATCCATTATTCCTTGATGCTATATAAATACAAATTTGAAATTATAATAAAGTTAGTTAGTATATTTAATTTTTTCATGGAATCTACCTAACTATAAAACTATTGATGGAGTTTAAATTTACCATATACAGGGTGTCCCACATAAACTTACAAAGCGGCCGGCTGTGGATAGGTCTTGGATAGACGAACAAAAAATCGTATGGGTGGGGGGGGGGGAATCGTAACGGTTTAGCCGCTAGGGCGTTTTGAAGTTTTTTTTGCTAGAGTTTTACATATCACCCTGTATTTTTGTAACCGTGTAACCCATTTTCATGATTATGGTACCGGTGTACGCAGAATTCCCCCACCTATCTACGACGGTAAAAATAATGGTCCTATCTTATAAACTTTTGGAGTTATGAGTCGCCAAAGTCAAAATTTTGTATTTTTTCCACTAAAATTTCAACTAAAACCACCTTTTTCTCCAAAAAATACGTGATAAGCCTAAACTTTTTTTTCCAAAATTAAAAAGTTTGGACAATTTTATAAGATAGGACCATTATTTTTACCATCGTAGATAGGTGGGGGAATTCTGCGTACACCGGTGCCATAATCATGAAAATGGGTTACACGGTTACAAAAATACAGGGTGATATGTAAAACTCTAGCAAAAAAACTTCAAAACGCCCTAGCGGCTAAACCGTTACGATTCCCCCCCCCCCCCACCCATACGATTTTTTGTTCGTCTATCCAAGACCTATCCACAGCCGGCCGCTTTGTAAGTTTATGTGGGACACCCTGTATAATTCCTTGGCAACGAAAATAAAATTTTGAACATTCACTTTACTATTAATAAACGCACACAATAAGAAAAAAATACAACCCGCGATTAATTGACTTACGCCACTTTCATCCTCAGCAATATGACGGTTTTGTTCGTAATGATAACAACACGCTGCCGTCTGGGGTTCTAACGGTAACTTATAGCTACTTTTAATATGGGGCTGAACAGGGTGATGCGTAAATAGTATAATTTAGTTTTAACTCAATTTTTGAAAATTTTTGACTTACGCCACTATGATTCTCAACGGTTCAATAATCCCCAAAGTGGAAGAAATATCCTGCATACTGCCGATTTTCATGGTCGATCACCTCGAAGAAAACCCTTTATTTCAAAAGTTAATAGGCAGAAACGGTTAAACATTGCAAAAGAGAATGTAATTAAGAGAGTGATGGACACTCGAAAGTGTGGAGAAAGGCGAATAAGGAGATTAATAAAGAAAATATTGATGCTACCGTAAAACATGGTGGGGGTAATGTGATGGTACTTTTGGAGTTGGTAATTTGGAATTCATGACACAACAATGGATAAGAATGGTTACCTAAGCATTCTCAAAAACAATTTGATGGCTTGTGTTGAAAAAATGGGTCTCAATAAAAATTATTTCATGTTCCAACAAGACAACGACCCTACGCACAGTTCAAAACTCGTGAAAGAATGGTGAATTTTCAGGGCTCCAAAACAATTAAAATCACCCGATTTAAATCCAATGGAGCATTTTTGAGATTTATTGGATCGACTCTAATAAGCGAATGCGACAAAATAAAGCCAGAAGACACATCTGCGTTGGTCGGCAATATGAAAAACACGTTGCAGGCAATTATAAAAGCGAAATGCTACCAAACAAAATATTATTAGTATTATTTTATACTGATATTATTTTTTGATATTTGTTATAATTAGGATTTTTTTTTTTCTTAATTAATTGTTGAATGTCTTTTTTTTGGTTTCACAAAATACACTGAAATGCTAACTAAATTATACTTTTATTTTCAAACGAAAAGACGTCAATTTTTACAAAATATAAAATGTAGAACAAAAAAGTAAAAAAATAGCGTTCATTAGATTTTCTATTCTAGGTTGTTCTAAAATGTTTGACGTTTAATTGCTAGTTGTCCAATTCTCTTCTATTCTGTTCTGATCTGTCCAGTCCTGAAAACTAATGAACAAAGCTTATCAGTCAACATTTATTTTGACTTGTCACGTCAACATTCTCCCCCTTGAGAAATTAATTTGATCAACTCATTTTGGTATTATTTCATTTTAAATTTTTATTAATATTAATTAATTTTAGGATTTATATACTTCAAATTCGACCAAACAATTTTATTTCTACGTATCGAAATTCTTACACTCCGCCCTCCATCTAAGAACATCGTATAACGCTTCCTGGCGGTAACTCGAATATATTTCCACGGTATAGACTCTAATTCTTCAAAAAAATGGTGAAGCTTCTACCTTCTTTCGTAATTAACGTGTAATCCTTTTTTTTCTCAATTATTATGTTAGTTAATTCGTTTTCCAGCTCATTTTGGACGACCATCTCCTCCCGTATTCTGCTGAGAGAAATTTCCCATTTGCCAAAAGGAATCAAACATTGCTTTTCGGCTGCCCGGTGTTTTGACTTGTCACGTCAACATTCTCCCCCTTGAGAAATTAATTTGATCAACTCATTTTGGTATTATTTCATTTTAAATTTTTATTAATATTAATTAATTTTAGGATTTATATACTTCAAATTCGACCAAACAATTTTATTTCTACGTATCGAAATTCTTACACTCCGCCCTCCATCTAAGAACATCGTATAACGCTTCCTGGCGGTAACTCGAATATATTTCCACGGTATAGACTCGAATTCTTCAAAAAAATGGTGAAGCTTCTACCTTCTTTCGTAATTAACGTGTAATCCTTTTTTTTCTCAATTATTATGTTAGTTAATTCGTTTTCCAGCTCATTTTGGACGACCATCTCCTCCCTTTTGTTTGCTCCGGTAACAACGTCGTCTACATATAAATCTTCTTTGATACTTGTGCGGCTCCTACGTAAAGTTGCCCTTCATCGTCGGCGAGTTGATGAAGACATCGAATTGCTAGATATGGAGCAGATGATACACCAAATGTCACCGTGTTTAATTCATAAATCTGTAGCCTTTTGTTATTGTCTCTCCATAAAATGCGTTGATATTTTCTATCTTCTTTCCGAACTAAAAATTATCTGTACATTTTCTCTATATCTCCGGTTAACACAATCGGATACTTTCGAAACCGTATCAACAGAGAAAATAGATTGGACTGAATAGTTGGACCCACCAAGAGACTACAATGTGTGATATGTCATACATTTAAAGACACACCTGTAGTTGTTTTGGCAGATGCATCAAAAACAACTCGAACCTTTGTAGTCATACTGGATTCTTCGCATGTTGGAAAAATTGAGTCGGTTCAACGTAGGTTCGTTCGATTCGCATTGAATCACCTTCCTTGGGAAGACCCTTTAATTCTTCCACCATATGAATACCGACTTAAGTTACTCAACTTAAACACTCTCCACAAGCGTCGTTAGGTTGCCGATGTTGTTTTCGTCCACCAGCTTCTTAATGGACATGTCGACTCAGGTTTTCTAAGTCGCCGTGCGTCGTTTAGAGAGAGCCGATACAATCTGAGAGGACCACCGCTCTTACACATCAACTCCTCTAACACCAATTATGGCCGATTTGAGCCTGTTAATCGCATGTTCATTAATGTAAATAAAAATATTAATGTTTTTAGCTTGAGCACTAACAAAGATCTCCTTAAAAGGAGTCTCTTTGTTCTCTCATGACTGTTTATGTGTTTCGCATGCAATTTTTATTGGTACTTAATTGTTTATGTTTGCATGTCTCAGCCGAGCCCACGTGGTCGTGGTAAATGTTTCTCAGACCAGCTGAGAAGTGCGCCTTCTTGATAAGAAGGAAAACTCTATTATTATTGATTCCTTTATGACTGCATGATGTGGTAAATAGTAAGTTGTTGACGGACTCGATTCATCATTCACTGGTGACATATGACCCAATGTTAAGTATTCTTTCAGAACATCATTATATTTATTCTGAAGCCTTGTATCCTTACTCAACTTTCGCTCAACACTCTCAAGTCGCTTTAGTGCACATTGGTAAGAACTTCCTAAGTTAGTAACTTGTGATTTGAAAGGTACTGCTACAATATATCTTCCGTTAGATGCTCGTTTGACGTGTTTTTGAAAATGTTGTTCACATAGCTCTTCTTCCAAAGAGAACTTGTTTTCCCGTGGACACTCTTCTATCTCCCAAAATTTGCTCAAGTTAAATTGTAACGATGTCGTGAGATGACAGGCATGATGTTTGCGTGATGATTTTATAGTCGGTGCGGCGCCTCCGACAATCCAACCAAGCAATGTCTTTTGTAATAAGAACTCTTGCTTCTCTGGTAGTTGAATTCGTATTTGCCCTACCTACTGAGAGCGTTGTTCCTGCTCCTAAGAGGATATCGATTGGTGCTGGTTGGTAAAACTTAGGGTCTGCTAGTTTGAGATTCCTTGGTATACAACCGATCTTGATTTGTTGTTCTGGTATTGCTTGAGATATGGTCGGTATAATTAAGAAGGTCAATGTTCTTTCATAATTACTTCTACATAATTGAATGGTTGTGATTACCATCTCCTTTGCATATGTTGTCGTTTCGTTTAGCATGCCTACGGGTATCTTGTAGATACTCCTTTTCAAACCTAAAGTGTTGGCTAAACTCTCTGTTATAAAATTGGTGGTGGAACAGGTGTCCAATAAAGCTCGGCATTGAATTGGTTGAGTGTGCTTGTCCAGAATGTTTAGCATAGCCGTTACCATAATATCGTTTGCCACCGAGTTTATAACCAAACTAGTTGGGTTTCTTTGACTCGCCATAGCATTCCGCATTTTTTTTTATTTCGTACTTTTTAGTTCATTAATTTTTTTCGGGGCAATATAAAAAAAAATTATTAAGGTAGGTCTACACGGCACAAATAGATCGTTGCGTGTGAACTCAACTGTTCGGCTTGCACAATGTAAAATGTTTGGATTGTACCAAATATGTCTCGGTGATGTTCGACCACTTGCTCCTCCGACCTTATCACAATCAATGTAACATAACATAACGCGTAGATAAGTACCTATAAATATAATGCGCAATAACTAATGGAGGGAATTTTCACTCGTCATTTGCACTCAGTTTATTTACACAATTCGACTTGCGCCAGACCAGACAATTTAAAAAACTAAATTGTTTCGTATGAGCCTACCTTTACGAGAAGTATGACCCGCTGCCATAGTATCGTTTAACCGACGATGCAGCGTACGTATTGCGAGAATGATTCTACTTTTTAAATCCATTCTGAGAAGTATAACACACAGTTTTTGCAGTAATGTATTTGCATATTTTCGGACGAATTTACAAAAAAACTTATTTAATATGAAACAAAATTCTCCGGGGGAAATTAAAAGAAACATTTATTGTGAAGTCGATAGTTTACTGTACTATACTCGTCATATACTTTCATTTGATACCCATAACAAGGACGTTCTAAAGAAAAAGTAAGCCGCCATTTTGGGTTTTAAATGACGCCACATAGCGAAGTGTGTTCTACTTGTCACACCTTTTTATTTGATACCCATGTCGGTGGTCGGGGAGACCAATTGCAAAATTTAACTGCCATCCTGGAACCGCCATCTTGATTTTTTTACAAAATGATCAGATTGTATTGTCATGCGAACTATCTATACGTATGTGTAAAATTTGCAGTTGATCGGTTATATGGAAGTGGGTCAAAATCAAGTTCGACATTTGTTTACTGTACACACCCATACAAATCAAGGAAATATAAGCTTAATTGCTATTGATATCGGGAAAATCAAATGTAAACAATATAATTTTTTGATTCTTCACCCACGTCATGGTATATTTCTTTATTCAATATAAACAATAGTTTTGGAGCTGCAAATAAAAACTGTATGCCATAATTTCGTTATCACCGGATTTTGTTCTGAAAGCAAATTTAGAGACGTATTCATGTCAAAAACTTGTTTCATATGAAACAAAATCCCCGAAGGAAAGTAAAAAAAATTATTTTCACGAAAAAAAAGCACCGCGAGCCGAAGAATCGAACTCACAGCCCCACAGAGCCCCCAGACGAGGGTACTTCTTCCTGGCCTTTCGCGCCATGGCTGATACTATCAGTGGTTGACTAATATTTAATAAATCATTTCAGAAAGAAGAAAAAGAGAAAAACGAACGACCAGGGGCCTGTTGCACGAGACTACAAGTACTTGTACTACAAGCGATTTTTTACAAGTGTAGAAAAATTCTGTTGCACAAAACTACAAGTCCGTCCCTCAATTTACAAGTGTAGAAAGCGAATTCTACAAGTGGGAAATTTAAATTTCCCTAGTTTTTGTTGCACGAAACTACAAGTGTAGTGTGTAGATTCAGTTATAGCTAGACTTGTAGAATTCTTAGCAAAATTTTATAGACAAACTGAGATGTGGAAAAGTTGTACAAGTCAGTTAGTGATCATCGGTTTAACTTAAAACACGTTTGCAGCTGAAGTGAACTGGGAAAAATGTTTATTTGGGATGATAGTAATGAAAGTGAAGACGAGTGGGAAAACATTCGTGTATATAAAAAGAGAATAAATTTTGAAGTAAGTGATAATAACTTTAAAGAAAAATTCCGAGTGCCAGAGGCAGTGGTCGAAAAACTTGAACATAGTTTATATAATAAATTGAAGTCAGTGACTAATAGAAGCCAATCACTTTCTGTAAGACAGAAATTGCTAATAGGACTACACTGGTTCGGAACGGGTGCACAATACCATAGCGTAGCAGATATGCATGGTATTCAAAAAGCAACCGTCTGCAGGTGCGTGCACGAAGTAACAGCAGCTATAAATGAAGTAGAATTTCAAGAACAAGTTCGTTGGCCATCTAATGTACATAGATGCTGTGGTTCAAGAATTTTACGAAAAAGGCGATTTACCAGAAATATGTGGCGAATAGATGGAATTTTAATAAATATAGACGCACCACCACAAGATGAAGTAGCTTTTGTTGACCGTCATGGAAATCATACACTAAATTGTATGGCTGTTTGCAGTCCTGATTTTATTCTACTACGCCAGCGCTAACTGGCCAGGGAGCGTACACGATGCAAGAGTTTTAAGAAACAGTAATTTGCACTTTAAGATGGAAGATAGGTGGAGACCATACCCTAATTCTGTAATCCTCGGAGACTCTGCATATCCATTGAAAACATGGTTAATTCCACCCGCAACAGCAAACCTCGAAGATGATGCTGTAGCTCAATTTAATAGGGCACATAAGCGCACGCGACGATTAATTGAATGCGCTTTTGGCGTACGCAAAGAAAAGTTTTCATGTTTTAATCATTTGCGAGTAAATCCAGTCTTTGCCGCTAATATTTTCAAATGCTGCGTAACTCTATGTAACATGACAAGAAGTTACATTAACCCTACAGACTTTTTGAATGAAGCAAATGACAATACTTCATTTCAAATAAGCGATAGCGACTCCAGTCTTTTTGAACCTCCAACAGCACAAGCGCGAGCAAGACAGGAACAAATCATAAACACTTTTCGAAATTAAATTTTTTTTAATTGATTTAAATTTTTATTATTTACATGTACTCGTATATCATTTTTACCATTTCTAAATTATATTAATATGTATTTATAAATAAAATAAAATTTTGTTATTTTTCAATTATTAAGAACCAAAAAAACTAGCCTTTATCAATATTCGCTGAACGGTAAAACATTTATACTCTCAACAGCCTCTTCTAAATTGTCATCGCTTCCATCGCTTAGAGTTTTTGTAAAACTAGAAGGAGGAAGTTTAAGTTGGCGCTCAAGTGCCAAAATCTCCAACCTTGCTTTGTAATTAATTAGCTCCAGATGGTCAACTGAAAGCTTTAGCTTTTTCAAAGCAAGCTGAGATTCTTCATCGCCTTTACAAGACCTTTTATTCCCTACGTATGTACATATTTAAAACATTATTACATATGTTTATCATATATGTAACTTTTGGCTTTGTTGTGTATTAAATTTTACCTATTGTTTGTGATGGACGTTTACTATTTTTTCTCGGCTCTATGTTAGTAGTTACAGAATAATTGATTGACTCAGACTCTCCGAAAACCAAAGGCTTGCTTGCGTTTATATTAGGAGGATTGGTATCATTTAATGATTCTGTAACTCCCAATCTGTTAATTATTTCCGACTCCCGCCCCAAGATGTCTAGTACAATGTCGCCAACTGGCGTAAATTTGGCATTTGGTCCTCCCCCAGTTCCCGTTTTTCTTACATTATCTATTTTTGCCTGAATATTTAGATGTTCATTACAGTTTCAAATTGAATTTTGTATGCTAACGAATACTTACTATTGTAGTTTTTTAAAAGTTTGCCACAATACGTCCCTCACATAATTCCATCCCTTGTTTTTAAGAATTAAATTTATGCTGGACGCTAATTGAAAGATTTCTTTCCACTTTTCGTTTTTAGCACTTTTAGTAATATCATTACTAAAAGCACCAAACAAAATTTCTTTGTTCTAACTTATTTTCCTTAAAATACTTATTTTCTTTTCTTCGTTACACTTGCGGGCCATCTTTACCAATGAAATTTATTTGAATAGAAATCTGTCAAAGGTAAATTTAAAAAATTTAAATCTTAAAACAAAGTTGGTATGGCAAACACGACAAAGGACAATGGGCAAAATTGTATGGAGCCTGGGCGATCTGCGGCCAAGAATAATATAGATATTTATTGGTGTGGTTAAGTCCCACGATAGCTGTGGAGAAGTTTTATCACCGAGTTGTACTTTGAAAATGGATAAAATACATTATTGATTTTGTGCACTTCAGACAGTTTTCCAAAATTGAAAAATAAAGTAAAATAGCTAATCTGGATAAGCTTTTATGTTTATTATACATATAATAAAGTCTTTATAATAATCGCCATTAATAAGTTTTTTAATCTTACGATCATGCAGATGCAATACATTTTTGATAGTCGTTCTCTATAATGATAGTTAATATATTACAAATTATTCAGCTTTTATATTATTAGTGATCACGCTCTATAATCATACTTAATTCCGCTGCTGGTAGTCTAACATCTTCGGATTGATTTCTTGCCCAACCTAAATACCATACTACGCACATAACATGTGCGCAGCATCCGATTGTGCGCCTTCCGCTCAGGCATGAACAATAGTAGTGGGCGATAGCTTCTCTTCCGTTTCTTTGTCGGTCAATTACAATGTAGGAGTAATAAATCGTAGACCTAACATGCCTGGACTGTATTCGGACACGTAACAACCAAACGTCTCGCTCTTCGATGTATTCGCTAAGACCCCTTATTTGTTGCTCTCAGTACACTTCAATATTATATAAGCCCTGTGTTAAGTGCTCAGCGTAATAACTGCGTGCTAACTTCATTTGATATGTACCAAGAGCAAAAAGAATAACATCGTTTTCTGACAGATTTGGAAAATCGTCGAAAACTGGCTGATCGCCGGTCATACTTTGAAACGCCGCTCGCAGTCTATTTATATTATTACGAACAACGTAGTCCGCTAGGTAATTTGGTCTATTCAAGCGGTCATTTACAATGTCCACAAATGTAGCTGCATGCACACTATCATGGATTGGCTCCTGGAAAGCATTAATCAGCGCTGCCGCTATTTTGAAGTCATCAAACATGTGGGGTAGTGCCCGATTGAAGAAATTCTGTCGGAACAACTTGAAGTCACGCTTGAATCGACCATTTATTACTTCTACTACCCAGCGGCATAAGGTAACCAATCTACACCTGTTCGCTTGTTCCATTGTGAGCTGATCTGCACCGCGATCTTTGGTTTCAGGCATATGAGCCGAGTAATTGAACTGTGTCAATTCAGGAAGGACGTCTCTAAACCCACGGTCTAGAATAAAAATATCGCCAGGACGAAAGAACCAATGAAATGTACCTTCACTATCATATATCATTCTTTGTAAAATAGTTGCATCTGAATCAGTAGCTGCGTATGGACCACAGACATCTAATATATAACCATCGCACGCTACAATAATAAATGGTTTTAAAAGGTTTGTATATTTGTGCAAACTATATGTTTCTCTTTGGAAAGAATAATTGGAGCTTTTCTGAATGTAAAGATATGTTCCGTCCATTACTGCTATTGCTTTCCTGTCTTTCAATGCAGAGTTAGGGTTTCCAAACAAATCGTTCGGTACGTAAAGGTTGCGTTCAACGACCATTTCTCTATCCATGTGATCAAAACCGAGATGCCTGGGCATGAACTCTGCAAATAAACAATCTCTCGCGTTTGTTAAGAGTCTTTCTAGAGTTATTCTACTCATTTGAAAGAGAGTTGCTAACCTTTCGTTGCTTTCGCCAGTTCGCAACTTCATTAGATAAATGGCTAGAGCAGTTTTTGAATTAGAACCAGTTAATGAAGGCGTCTGTTCTAAGATATCAGAGAATTGTTCTCGGGTAAGACCCAATCGAACATATATTTCATTGGTGTCCATACTTTCAATATTTTCAAAATTCAGAATACGACTTCTTGACACAGCTGCTTTCATAAGACTCATCATTTCTACGAAATGAGTACTATTAAAGTGGTGTATTAGATTTGGACTATCAATGATTTCATTCCAGTCATTAAATCTTAGATGTGTTTCACACACTCTAGCTTCTTGTGGTATATACAAATTGGAATCCACCAAAAGTGACACCCGTATGTTTTCAGGAATCCGATGACGGGTAATTCTCCTACATCTCTCAAACATACAGTTTGCTGCATTGTTAGGCACTCGAGAATACTCTTCGATATGAAGTTCACATTCGTCCGGGGCGGGATTTGGGTTAGGCTGTACAGCACGTTGAGCTCGTTGCCAGCACGGTCGGCAAACGTATTCCAGACCGTTAAATTCCATCTGGAATAAGCATATATATTAAAATAAATAAATAAATAGAAGTACATACTCCGTTAATAAAATAAAATCGTTTGGGAGCATGGTATATTAGAGAAAAACACCTAGGCGCGATCGGTAGTGGAATGAGAACCGGCAAAAATATTTCGATCCTGTTTTAAACCTATTCGTGTTTCAGATGGCACCCTTAACTGTAAATCTCGTTGGCTGTCATTAGATGGTGATCGTTAAGATGTCGACATGTCTTTTGAAACTGTCGCAGCCCAACTAGCACTTGGCAAGCATGAAGTAGTAGCCAGAACCAGAGTAATATCTAAATAGCCACGATCCTAAGGCACAGGAATGGGATGTACATAGACCATTGGTGTGAATTAAATAAATAATAATATTAATGTAGTAAAAATGTTTTGGCCCTACGCACGCCTTCTTAAAGTCCGGGAAGGACTTCGTAGTCCCGAGAATTAAAAAAGACAAGGATAATAATAATAATAATAATATACTAAACGATCACTAAATGCATACTGTAATGCAAATTCGAAAAGCGAAATATAATCATAATAGTAAAATCGCATTTCATATTTAAATACAATAATATTTGTACTTACTTGCTGAGGAGAAATAGCTTCGACAATATATTGAGCAATTGCGGGATTTTCCTCGAATAGACCATGGGTTATCTCGAATCTTCTTCTGTTAATCACTGTTCGATTACACAAAGCAAATACTGGTCGATTTTCTGACATAGTTAAAAAAATTCAGTTCGCTCATAAAATTAACAAAGTTCAATAACGAAAGCCGAGTTATTATAAATCAACAAAATCCGGAATGCAAAATGAGTTTAAAAGGTTTGTAGAAATCGATAAACAATTGAACAAGGCACAACGAAACAAGCGTAACGAAGCCGGCGGTGCAAAGTGGACAATTTTAATTTTTTTTTTTTGACGTGACAACGTCTATTAAATCGGTTTAAGATAGGACGTGCGTGTGAAAATGTCCCGCACAATGTCCCGCACACAAAAAAAATCATATCTCCGCCCCCATACATGTTAGGGGGGTGGTTAATGGCTCAAAATTTTCGTTAATTTATCCTCTACACGGGAAAAATACAAAACGTAATAACAGACGTTGTCACGTTCAAATTAATAGACGTTGTCACGTTAAAATACGGACGTGATACTTCACATCCATTATTTTTTTTTTTTTTTTTTTTTCAAAATCGTATATCTCAAGAACGGATCAAGGTAGAACGATGATTTTCTGCAGCGTACAGGACGATTGTAATATAATACAGGAGAAACATTCATAAAAGTATAATATTATTTTCTAACCTTAAAAAACCATTGAAAAAATTGGTAACTTGTCATTTTTCATATTATTAATATACATTTAATTGCAATTACATTATATGTTCATTTCATTATTTTCTAAATGGAATACAGCGTAACGGCCATAGCAAAAATTATTCCTAGGTAACAGTACTTTCATTTGACACTACTTTCAGTCCTGGCCGCCGACAGCCCAAAATGCCCATTCTCCTTTTGTTTTGTAAACATTCACGTTGCCATGGAGTAAGCTTCTACACTTTTAAAATTTATTTTACATATTTTGGGAAATTTTAATAATTCTACAAGTGTAGAAAATTTTTTCGTGCAACCAAAATTTGGTGGACTTGTAGTACAAGTATTATTTTACAGGCACTTGTAGACTTGTAGTTTCGTGCAACAGGCCCCAGGGCTTGAACCTGCAACGCTAAGCGCCGCTGGATCGAGGATCCAACGCGCTACGCACTCTCCCATCGGCCTTCTACCAGTTTTGCAACAATAAAGTAATTTGTTCGGTGCCTATGAAATGTTTAGGTTGAACTAATTTTAACAGTTTTTTATGCCTAATTTCGAACTCCGTTATCAGAATTTCGAAAAAATTTAACGGGACCACCGTGGGAAACTCCCCCTTCAAATGAACAAAAAAAAGGCAAAAAAATTATTGGCTTACAAAGTTATGCATGAACAGGACTACAAAATACCTACACGTCGAATTGAGTAACCTCCTCTTTTTTGGAAGTCGGTTAAAAAAAACGGCCTCAGTGACCTGTGAAGTCGGCGAGAAGCCTTAGGAAAAAGTGAAGAGCTTGCTTCGACAACGATGATGGTTATTTCCGGAGGTTCTTTCCATGGTATACTCCTATCCTATCAGTTTACTTTTCATGTCTTCAGTTCGAATCAACTGCTACCCAGCTTTCGCCTAACGCCAGCTTTTGTAAAATTGTCGGAGAGTTTGGCGCTAAATCGATTGTCTTTTCTACTAACGCTAAACGTCCGTCAGTACACCACTTGACCGGGCGAGAAGTCTGCTACTCTACATGCAGATTGTAAGTTTGCTCGTGTTTTTTTGGCCGCAGGTGGTGCTCCAAGCGTTCCCGCAGCGCTTGCCTTCGGTCTGCGGCGGGCAACACCGTCACGTCTTCTTGTGGGGCTCCTAAGCCTCTTACAAGCGAATAAGTTGACCCGTGCAGGATCATGTGGCATCCGAACAAAGCATGATAAAGAGAGGTTTCAATTGACTCATGATGGGCACTCCGGAAGGCACATTCGATTGTCGTCAGGTTGAGGTCCCAATCTCTGTGATCTTCGCCTAAATACGCCCGAATAGCGGCTAGAAGAGATCGGTTGAGTCGCTCAGAGGCGTTGGCTTTAGGAGAATAGACAGCGGAAAGTTTGTGCTGGATGCCGTAATCGTTCATCAACTTGGTAAATTCGTGAGAAGTAAGATGCCGACCATTATCCGAGAATATTATCTCGGGAACCCCGAAGTGGAAAATTCCGTTTTCAAAAAAATTTACTGCGGCGTTATTTGTCTCGCCAAGCACCAGATGGAGAGAGAAAATTTTGAAAACGCATCCAAAACCAGAAACACTACCGTGTGTCCTTTTTTGTAGTGGGTAGAGACCCATATAGTCGATATACAGTAAATGAAATGGTCGCCGCGCCTCCATGGTCTTGCCAATCGGGGCCGTAATGGAGTGTTTGGAGCCTTAGATATCCCACTTCACACTGTCCTATATATTCCCAAACTTGGCTTAACATGCCCGGCCAATAATACTTTTCGCTAAGACGAAACAAGGTTTGGTGGATAACGCCATGTGAAGTTTGCTGAGACACGTGAGCGGATTTGATCAAAGACGTAGTCCGTAGTCAGTTTCGCGAGGATCCACAATTTCCACGTCAAGTCGTCCGCGACATATATGATATCGGTTGTTCTCCTCCATCCATGTCTGGCTGAAACAGCACGCTTCTCACACCACTTCGGCTAGCATCGCTTTCAGTTGGAAAAATCTGGAGTGACTAGCAACAGAGCCTCGGTCATAAGCTGTTTTAGCTCCTCGAAAGACTGCTGGGCCTCGTCCATCCATTTAAAGGGTTTGCTGCGTAAACAATCCGTGAAAGATTCTTCACAAATCACAGTATTGTTAAAAAACTAAACCACCCGAAGGTGTGGAACATTCTGTTTTCAAGAAAATTTTGCTGCGGCCTTAGCTGTTTCGCCAAGCACCGGATGGACAACAAAAATTTTGAAAACGAACCACAAACACTGCCGTGTGTCCTTTTTTTGTAGTGGGTAGGGGCCCATATAGTCGATATACAGTAAATTGTTGTTAATATTCTTGTTTTTGAGTTCATTGAATGGTTTCCTCCACGACCACGCTAAAAGCTTTACGTTTGACAGTAAAAAGTTTCGAGCTTTCAAAGAAACTTTCTGCTTATACTTTGTACAGGGCCACTTTGTTCTTTCACTTTGTGTTCGGGATGTAAACTCCCCTTTAACATTTCCGAGTGAAAATATAAGACTGAAAACAGGCTGAAAATTTACTGAATTTTTCAATGTTTAAGAGCAGTCGGAAAACGAACGGAAACTTTACTTAGGTAGTGAAAAAAAGACGGAACCACGGAACTGAAATTGTACTTAACATTTCGTAAATTCCACTGAATACTGTGGGCGTGGACCAGAATCAGGCGAAATATAGCGCGTTCTATGTAAGTGTGAGACTCATGACATTTTGCAGGAAACGTGGTCCTCTAACTTATGACTATACTTTCCTTAACAACACAATCTCCCGCGTTAACTCTGTGATCGATCTGGGGGTCCGGTTTGAAAGTAAGATGGATGGAGGAAATATAATTAATGTGGGTGGAAAACATTAATTATATTTCCTCCAAGGGGATTTCAGTCATGGGATTTATAAAAAGGTGGTCCAAGGAATTCAACAACTCCCTCATTTGTACATATGCTTAATGAGGCCTTTACTCGAATAGGCCTCAGTTATTTTTAGCAAAACCATTTTGAGCACAAAATGCCAAATGCATTTTCCACACATCTTCTGGCTCTACTCAACCTGTAGTTGAAAATTAATTCTTCGTGTGGCTGCTCTTTTCTCCCTCCCTATGGTCATATTCTTTTACATATTCGGAAGGCTTCGTCAGCGATAAAGTAGAACGTTAATTTAACCCCAATAATGGTACCATCTTCCGCTAATTCAATATGATCATTGAGCACATCTTGCCTAAATTGAGATTGGGAAACACATTCGTGTCGCCTTCACTGCCGTATGCCACTATGTCTAGATGTGTGAATTTATAATTTGCATCAGAAATATCCATGAGCAATACAGAATGAAAACCCTACAATTGTAAACTTATGAAGATATGTAACGCAGTTTAATACGTCAAGCGTATTTAACTTATAATTGTAAAATAAACTAGCAGCTCTAGGTGAAGCTTTTTCGGCAACGTGCTTGCCATCAATGGCTCCAATACAATAAAGGGAACTGCCAATATTTATTAAAATCATTGGCGCATTTAATAAATTCTTCCTTATTCATTGGCGGAGTATAAGATTTGTAGACTGAACATATAGCACCACATACATCATCCCTAAGTTTTGTTTACTTATTCTGTAGACTGATGCCATGTGGCCTGAACCACTTATAATAATATATAATCTGTGATCAAAAAAATATTAGCATGTACAACAATTCTGGATGGACTTGTGTAATGCATACCTACTCAAGAAACACAGCAAATTTTTCTTTTGCACTTATTTCATCGTTCGGTCGGGTATTTTGTTTAGGAGTCAATTACTGTTCCAGCTCCGCATAAATTTGGTCGAACGTTTCAATCTCAATGTGAAATTTTTCATAAAAGGATGGCTTATGTTTTTTTTAAATCTTCGAACTGAAGCCAAAATGTAGGATAAACGAAATCTTACTAGGTATCTTAAAAACTTCAATTATATTCTTAACAAATCTTCCTTTAGTTTTTCTATCACTAAAGTATGGTAAAAGTCAATCCCGACAAAACGATTGTGGTTCCTTTCACCAGGAAACGATCACTACCGGGACTTTTGGTACCTACACTCGCAGGCAGAGCTATAGGTTTTTCACAACAAGCTAAATATTTAGGAGTGACGTTAGATGCCAAGCTCAACTGGAACCAGCATAGGTACACTCCGATGAGTATAACGCGCAGATCCCTGTGGTGGTTCCACATGGGATTTGCAACCGAAAACCATGAATTGGATATACACCACCATCATTAGGCCCATGGTAACTTATGGAGCTTTAGTTTAGTGGAACGACGGTCCCGCGTCACCGGGGCTTCAAAGGCAACGAAAATGCGGATACCCTGGCTAAACAGGGCTCTGATAAGGCATTCATCGATTCATCGGTCGAGAGCCGGCTATTGGGGCACCATCGAAATTGCTGCAAAGGGCCCCGGCCGATCGGGCTTTGATGAAACATATACTAAATGCTGGAGGTCCGCTTCTACACTGGCCAAACCTAGGGGGTTCCTTAATGTGCCGTCCCCTAAAACGGACAAACAATTGCTAGGGCGCAGTAGGAATGTTGTCAGGACACTTGTTGGCTTGAATATCGGCACTGTGCCCTAAATTACCACTTATGGAAGATAGGAAGGGCGGAGGACCCCACATGTAGGCTTTGCCTGGAAGAGGATGAGTCTGCCCTCCACGCTCTCTCTCTCTCTGAGTGCCCCGCAATAGCGGGGAGCAGGGTTTCTTTGTACGGGGAGTCCCTGCTCGAATACTAAGTCTAAACGACAAACCTCTAGGCAGACTGCTGAGCGTCGCCTTCTGCCCTATAAATATGAGGTATAGGGGTTGTAGTACAATAGGCTAAATGAATGGCCGCAGTACCTTTGGACCCAATACCTCACACAGGAAAAAAGGTGTGGATTTGTTCGCATTTAACGTTTTTTGTTTTGTCCCTATTCTGCAATCACCGCATCCGCACCACTCATAATTATTTTGAGAAATTTTTGTCCAGTTTAAATATGAAATTACAGCCAATTTATCTTTGGCAAGTATATAACAGTCAACTATACCTCTTTTTCTCCAAAATATTTTCTACACGGATTTTCCGTAGGGGACTTAAGTTGAGTAATTTAAGCCTATTTTCTACGCGGAAGGATGCGTACGTCATCCCAAAGGAGATGTCTGAGTACGAAACGGACACACTTCTTTTTATTCGAGTAAAGGCCTCAAGGTTCTCTAAACAGAGATCAAAATTTATCATAGCATGCTGTACCGGCTTTAGGGGTCTGCGAACCCGGCCGACCGATCCAGTAGTGGGTTCATTCATTTAGTTATTAAATGATAACACCTCCACAATACAGAACACAACGGCGGATATACACAGTAAACAAAGCTTGTATTTGAAAAAACGAAAAAGGCAGCTGCTATTATGTTCAGTTTCTAGCAATACACAATTGCTGGTCAATAGCAGCTCTTGAGAGCCGCACGAGCTTCCCCGGAAGTTCTGGATCCCTCCAATCTTGTTTCTGAGTTCAACTGAGACAGGTAAAGGACCCTCTATTATTCTCTCTTTTCGTCTACTGTGACAAACGGTAGAAAACAATATTCCCCAAGAAATTTGTAACATGTTTGCTGACATTGTCATTAAAGTTTCTTGCCTAAAGACTAATGCAATGTAAACTGATCCAACGAGTACGGACACTGACACTAAAGCTTTTATAACTGGAATATCTCCATTTGTTGACGATATAATGAACGGTATAAACAATCTCGATATCAATAAGGTCATGGTCCTGAGAACCTGGCTCACTGATTTTTGCAGAGCTGCTCAAATCAAATTCTTATTCTCAACAAGCAATTATCGATAGCAATTATCTCTAAGATACGGAAAAAATCTTATCCTACTCCAATCCGCGAGGCTCACTGCCTTCTCCTTATGCACCCACCAGACTGCCTTTAACCTTTCCTATTCTTTTTTTATTATCAGGTCAAGCTTACTAATAGACATTGCACCATGAGTTGAATGACATGACGGTCTAGTGGTACAAAGGGTGATACCTCAGCTTGACCAACTACTCAACTACTGAGCTCGCGTCTATATGCATAATTTCCACTGAACCCAGGCAGCAGAGCCCTAAGTCAACTCGATTCACGTCTATATGTAGTTGGACTCGGGTCAAACTTGAGTTCAACTCATCATGAATACGTACTAACTAATAGAAGAAATTTCTTCTCTTCGGTCTAAAAAACCTTCACGACCCACACGGTTTTTGCAGCTTATCGCCCTCTACGGGCAGACTCAAGAGGTTGGAATTCATGCCGCTGCCGCATAGGAGGCAAGTGCCTATCTCTTGCTTTACTTTGGACGTCCCTGTTCGATAGAATCACGTTCGACACAATAGGTATACAAAAATATTTAAGGAAAACCCTCATCCGACTGTATATCGCAATACCCTCATCCGACTGTAAATGCTAAGAACGAGCCCGTCAACAAATAATGTATATGCTTCTCACCGAACAGAAAAATAATCCTTAAACAAATATGTAACTTTATAAGACAATTACCATGAGTTAACCATAGACAAGCTGACAAAGTATAAATTAACTATACAATATTTTGCACCTTTGTCTTGTTTTTCTTTTCTTTGAGCGGTTAAATAACAAAACTTGTCATTAAAACAGAAAACACCGACGGCTGGCGAGCAGTTTTTCTTGTGCATCGATAGTCTTTAAGTATAATAATACAAAGGACCATTGTACATAACGTAAATGATGAAGTTCAATGCAAATTATTTTTTTGGTTCAAATTTGCCGTCGTATGCCTGTGTCAACAGCTCAGTACTCGGCAATTTAATCAAATCGATCAAATTTTGCCGTCGCGAGCCCGTATGTGTTCCCAAGCGGCCTGTGTTCACCCGTTATAAGGCCATATATTATTTTTACTCGGGGTATTCTATAATTTGTGCATAGTAATAAAAGTAATCTACCGAAAGTAAAGGTCTAAAAAGTTAAGGGCGCATAAAAATATCTGGCACGGGGCGCTAAAATCCTAAAGCCGGCCCTGACAGCATGCTGCTTGCTGCATAGCTATTTAACGAGCAACCACAAAGTTTAATATTGTCCACCAAACTTTGTAGATCATGTTGATGCCAATGGAGTATTGGGAGTGAAGAAAAAATATAGCCAAATGTTTCCATGTTTGGAAATTACATTGCAGCCTCTAGAGGAAGCCAAGTTGACGTTGGGAAATACGTCAGAGATGCACTAAATATTACATAAATTCACCCCTTGAAGCTGTACCGTGACAAAATAAAGGAACATTTGTAAAATAACGCTACTGAATAAAACTCCAAATGATTTAAAAGTAAATAAAATACCATAAAAATTGCATTTTCTTCTTTACTTATGCTTTTCGTAAAAAAACTACATTATAAACTATTAATAAAACAAATTCTAAAATAATTAACATACAGTTATTCATTTTTGCTGGTGCATTTTAATTTTATTATATAACACTGTAGCCAGCTCGTAGTTGACTTCTTCCACTTCCTCCTCAGGCAATTTCTGCATCTAAATTCGCCCACATTGAATAATGTACAAGCGGTGGTTGTACTAGAGGTACTTCTGCCGATCTCTGAATTTCGACGACTTCTCAATGCTGTCCGCCAGCGTCGGTCCAAGCCCTTGATGAGGATAGAGCGAGATTGTCTTTCGGCGTCCCTTTGTCAACGCTTTCACATTACATAAATTAAATTTCAGTGTATCTTCTGCATTAATATAGAATAAGAAATCTGTGGCATCAAAATAATAGTCATTTTCTAATCCCATATGGTTATGTGCATGCTATTAAAACAGATTCTAGTATTTTTAAATTTTTGTCTGTATGTCCAGGCTAATCTTGAGTTGAGAGTACTGTTTACTCTCCACCAAAACCTGCACCAACCTTCCCTCCATTTCAGTGGGCGAGGATAATATAACAGCTGATCCATATCTTAACATCCTCGGCGTGACTCTATCCAACGATTTGCGATGGAATAATCACATACTCCAAGTCACCAAACAAGCGTACCAATGCCTCGGCTTCATTAAGAGATGCAAGTTTCTCCTTCATCCAACTGCCTTGGCTACAATCTACAAGTCCTACATTCGGCCACGCCTTGAATACAATTCGTATATCTGGGCGGGCGCCCCTAAAACCACCTTGGCTTGGCTAGACAAGGTGCAAAACCGCGCCATCAAACTCATTGGCGATAGCACCCTTTGCACTGATCCTTTAAGCAACCGTAGGAATGTAGCAGCGCTCAGCAAGTTTTACCGCTATTTTCATAGCGACTGCTCCACTGAAATCAAAAACCTCCTGCCTACACGGCAATTTTTCTCCCGCAACACAAGACTAGCCAATTCGGCTCACCCCTTCACTTTCACGCACATTACGTTTTAGCAGTTCGTTTATAAATAGAACAACTCGATTGTGGAACTCTCTTCCGCAGTTGGCGTTTCCGAGCTCATATAACATCTCAGAGTTCAAACGCAAGGTTCATCGATATCTACTCATGCACCCTCCAGACCCCTAACCTATCCTATCTCATCTTTCCTTCAGATCAAGCTTACTACTATACTTTGCACCATGACTTGTAAGACATGACGGACTAGTAGTACAAAGGGTGACTCCTAAGCTTCATCTTGCCAAAAAAAAAAAATCTCTGAAACGGCTAATCCGATTGCGACGGGACTTTTCCGGGAAGATTCAGTAGTATGGGCATTGGCGTAACTAGGGGGGGGGGGGCAGGGTGGGCCCAAGTTGGGCCCGGCCCCCCCCCAGAATGGCCGTGGCCCCCCCAGGAAAAAGCCAATTGACCGCCTGGATGTCCAAAACTTGCCGCGCGCTCTATGGAAAACATGAAAAACTATTGCTCATGGTCGGAGATTTGATGAAGAAATTGTATCGAATTGTCAAGAAAAATACTATGATATGATGATATACGCAATATCGCAATTGGATTCCATACAACTATTATGAATTTTTAAATTCCTTATAAATTTATTGTAATCACATTGGTGGTAGATGATAAAATAAGCAACCTCTTAACTAACTGTGAAGTGAAGCCAGTTGACCTCGATTTGTTAATGTTTTTATTGCTTTTCCCAGGAAATTTGTTCGCTGGTCCCTAGTCCTCTTTACGATTTGACTGTTTTTGTTTTTCCGATGAAATTTGGCCCTCTAAGGCCTTTCAGAGTTGTATTATTTTTCTCGCTAAGTGATCCAATTTTTTACGAAAAATATATTAAAATGTTGGAGTTTCTTTCACTAACACATTGAATTGCTCAATAGAATTTAAATCGCCTTAATTATTTCATGGCACTTTTTTCTCATTCCACTAATGTATGTATGTATATATAATTATCCAATCCAATCATCCAATCAACTATCCAATCATTAACTTAGCTAGCGTTCGAAATTTTGTTTTTGTTAGTTCGTGTTCAAGTTTTCACCAGCTCAGTCCTTGATAGTTTATAATATCCTGGTAGTGTCATTGTTACAGCAAATACTCTCCCTGGCTTCAAATTTACAGGTTAGTATACTATATGTATTTGTTAAAAAAAATCAAATTACTAGATATTACACCGACTTTCTATTCGTTTTGGATATAATCTTCGCAACTAGTACTACACGATTTATTATATTTATTTATATTTTATTTCATACAAATAATAATATTTATTTATTGGAATATTTTTGGTAATATTCCGGCAGAAGAAAAAATAAATTTTGAAAACATGTCACGTTTTCCATACATTTTTTATTCCTGCATTTGAATTTTTCCTTCACTTTTAACAATAAAGATTGACTTACTAAATTCATTCTATAAATACAAGATAATGTATATTATACACAGGATGCACTCTTTCTACAATAAAAATTCCTCATTTTTAACAAAAAGTACTGGAAAATTTAGTCATTGGTTTTTGTATTGCAAATATGCGGGGAATACTTTTCATAAAATATCCAACTTGAAATTAAAAATAACCGTGTTATAATTTTACGAATTAATATATCAAAGAAATTTTGAATTCAGTCAACTTTTACCGGAGTAATCGCGGTATATACATATGTAATGTTGGAGAAAATATGGATTTTCAGAGAAAGAAAAGTCTTATTTTTTTTAACAAAGTACAGATTTAACAAAAACAATATAAGAAAAAAAAATATCCCGGGAAATTTAAATTTTTGCCTTTTTTATAAACAGGCTTTCTTAAAAATGAAGAAATGCAAAGACATAAGGTCGTTTTTCAAAACTGCCAAAAATCAGTCTCACGACATTGAAGAAACTGAAATATCGAGTGCTTCAACGAGTGCGACGAGGGCAGATGCTACAGCACTAGCACAATCGTCAACTTCGACATCAGTTGGACAAGTGAAGCCCTCGTAGGCGAAGATGACAAAGCAGAAGGAGTAGTTGAATTATCTGTAGGAGGAGAATATCAAATGGATCTAGGTACTCTTGAATATGGCCCCGCCAATTTCCAAACCATTCGAAATGCGTTGGAGGAAGAAATTGAACAAGCGCGGGACAAGAAATCTGTAGAAGCACTAGGCATACTGGCTTCAATAACAAAGCCGCAATTCATCGTTTGTTTGTTCGTTTTTCATTCGGTGTTACTGATCGCAAACATACTGAGCAAATATTTCCAGAGTAAGGATGCAACACTTGGCCGGGCCAGTGATTTAATAAATAGTACTATTATTAGCTTTGAAGAAAAGAGGAACCAATTTGACAACCTGTGGAAGGACATAAATAGTTTCGCAGAGACACAAGAAATATGTTTAGAGCCTGCCAGTGTTTCTAAAAAGAGGAAGCAACCACAGCGATATAAAGATTACCTAGCTGAAGCAACCCTAGGCAAATCAACTTTGATGGAGATGCCACCAGAAACCAATGCTCTTGAATATTGGAAAGTAAACATTTACTACCAACTAATGGCTACAGAAACATCGAGAGCAAACGAGCCGGGAGGAACAAGCGGGATTTAGACCACATCGAGGATGCATTGATCAAATATTCGCCCTCCGTCAGTTAATGGAAGAAAGAATTCGTTGCGGCAAACGCATTGTCGTCGTTTTCATCGATTTCAAATCCGCTTTCGATTGCATCGATTGGAACAGCTTGTGGAGAGTATTGGTAACCGAACACGTGCCATTGAGAATCATCCAACTTCTCCAAGCGTCGTACGATGGCTCAACCAGCAGCGTTCGTATTCGAAACGACTTATCCGAGGAGTTCCCGATTCAGACGGGTGTCCGACAGGGAGACGTCGCTTCGCCACTTCTCTTCAACGTTGTGATCGACGCGATTATGCGTGAAGCATTCGTTGGACGACGCGGAGTTCAATACGACGACAACAACTTCGTAACAGACTTAATGTTCGCCGACGATAGCGCTGTTTTCGCCGACACGGATGCCGAAGCAACGGACATCTTATACGATATTTCCCGCATCGCCCAATCATACGGGTTAAAAATCAATGCGGAAAAGACCAAAGTGCTCACAACGGATGGATCAAGAGCCAGTGTTCACCTCGATGGAACCCAAATCGAACAGGTTCCAAGGTTCAAATATTTGGGATCATTGGTTGAGGAAACGAAAGTAGCATCGACGGCCGACGTTCACAGCCGTATCGGCCAGGCAACAGCAACATTCGCCTCGCTCAAGTGGTGCATATGGAAACGAGCAAATATTTCCATCAAAACAAAACTACGTCTTTACCGAACGTTGATTCTTCCGATTCTTCTTTATGGATCTGAAACGTGGACACTGCTCAAACCGGACGTTAAGAAGCTCGAGGTCTTCCAAATGCGATGTTTGAGGCAGATCCTCCGTGTCTCACTCCGTGATCGCCTTCGAAATGAGGTTGTCAGACAAAGATGCGATCAGCAAACACTGATCGAAGAAGAAATGCAAAAACGTCGACTACGGTGGTTTGGACATGTTTGCCGAATGGATGATAACCGCTTGCCACGTAAACTTCTCTGGCGAGACCGTCCCGCAGACTGGAAAATCCAGCGATTGGCACCGAAGAAAACTTGGCTAAAGAATATCGAGGGCGACCTAAAGAATCAAAGATTATCAGTTACCGAGGCTCGAGACACTGCCAAAACCCGAGAAGAATGGAAGCGAATCGTGAATAGAATTCGGGACCCAGCGGCACCGACAGCAGCGTATCCGTTGCGGGGACGTCCCGCTCGGACCGCCAGCTAACGGATCAAAGAAGAAGAAGAAGAATGGACAATATTATTAGCAATTTCAAAAGGCGATTCGAGAATCTTCCTCTTGCAACGTCGGTTGATTCATTCTTAATGCTAGATTTAGACCAAGCGGATGAATTCGTAGCAAATTACAAGGATGCATTTAATATCGATATTTCTGCACTGAAGGCTGAAGTCTTAGTAACGCAAAATTTTGTTCAAAACCCAAAATTAGAAAGCAGTTTGAACAATCTGAAAAGTCAGGTGAAAAGCGATTTCACTCCCAACCTATACAAGCTACTGCAAGTTGGTGTAGGCCTTCCGGTGAGCTCAGCTGGTTGCGAAAGGAGTTTCTCTGCTATGAGACGCATAAAAACTTGGCTTAGGAACACGATGGTTCAAGACAGATTCTCAAATTTAGCCATACTTAATATTGAGAACCAGTTAGTTAAGGAAAAAGTGCTGGCTGAAGAAGTACTGCAGAAAAATTAATTTAAATTAAATTTAATTTAAAGAAGTAACCAGTTTTTTTGTTTATTGTTTCATGCTCTTGTTTATTGTTTCATGTTCTTTTAAATGAAATTACTTAACAATTACGCATAAGTAAAGTGTTTTTATAAACCTTTCTCGCATAATAATAACTACTTTTTATAGTCTTATAAGGTGTCAACCACCATTTAAAAATTTCACACCCCTTTTATTGGACAAGAAATTATTATCATTAGTTAAATCTATATAAGAAATTACAGTGAAAAACAGTGTTTTTCAAGACACTTTCTTTTAAGCGTACATGAGACAAAATGGGATTTCCTATCTACTTTGCATTTCGAACACTAAGCACTTCAGGATTTCTGAGTCCCTGTTACCCTGGATGAAGAGAATGTTCCCCCTAGTTCCCCCCTAGGAACTGGTGCTGTCAATTTTTTTGGTTACCCCAAAGAGCTTTCGAAAGCAGATAGTTAAACGAGCTACCCACTGCCATGTAACCCGCGACACGATATCTTTACTTCTTGAATTGGTAGGCCCGATCTAGTCAGTTCATTTTTTCAGGATAGTTCCAGTGGCCACCACGAGGAGGTTATGATCGCACTTGTGCCAGGCCGAGATAATTACATACTGCACTTGCGTAATTAATTACTGAAATACACTACATGTTGCTCCCCCTATCCCGCTGGTGACTGATGCCTCGTGCACAATGAGAAAGTGGATTTATTTTATGTTTCGTCCCGCTCATTCCACTGCCTAATTCTCTATTTCCATCTCTACTTCAACTTCAACACTCAAATTTATATTTATTTCCGAAATTCGACAATAGCTAGCGACACCTGTTTGTCGCCTTTATAAACAAGCAAAATTATTGTTCCAAATCAGATAATTTATTTTCATTATTTCATATTTAAAAGCATAGAAAAAATTAAAAATAAAAAAAAAAAACAGTACAATAAAATCCATTTGAGAACTTTACGAATGCATGTTTTCTGAAAATTTGGTTAATAAAAAGCTTCATTTCGAACTTTTTTTATGGCGAGTAATTGTATGGCAGAGCCGTTTGTTTTTTTTTTCGAAATACTCGCTGGTACTCTTAGCAGTTGACAGTTTGGTTATTTAACACAATGAATTTAACCGAAAATGATAAATTTAAGTTTATAGAGTGCGTGCATTCCCAGCCAGTACTTTGGAATTTATTAAACAAAAGTTATAAAAATTCCATTGTGCGGGAAGATATTTGCAAGAACATTGGGCTAAAGTTTGGGTTATCAGGTAAATTAAAATTAATTATATGCGCGGGATAAATTTGTTACATATTTATTGTATTATAGCTGAAGAAGCTCAGGCCTTATTTAAATCCCTGAGAGAAAAATACCGCAGGGAAAAGTTGAGAGACGAAAATGCAACACGCAGTGGATCCGGACTATCTCAGCGTATTCCATGGGTGTTTATGGAGGCATTGAGGTTTTTAGATGATGCGTATAAAAACCAAAGTAATATTTACTTATTTTTAATAAATATACACTTTGTATATAGTTTTTTTTTTTTTTTTTTTTTTTTTTTTTTTCATTTTTCAGAGTTACCGTCTCGACATCAAGGGCCGCCCGTTCACTACCGCCCGTTCAATCACACGTAGCACCAACGTCTCCTTCAATATTATCTGGCATGACTCCGTTGCTTCCATCCTCGCCATCGCCCGTATTGTCGCCAACCATTTCCAAGTTTGGAGATTTACAAAATACTTCAAATGAAGGTAAAATTGTGGTATAATTTATGAATCGCATTTTCTGAATTAGCTTGGAAAGTCCTTTGGAAAATGCGAAATTGACTTGCCAAAATTCCGAACGCATTTTCTATATGCCTTCTTGCCGATGACAACCTTTCGTTGAAATATTTTTCATCTTCAGGTAATCGACGCCCTCCGTAAGGCCGCAATAAACGTCCCAGCAACGGGAAAGCTTCATCTCTAACTAAATAAAAAGGAAATTTTATGTGTTGCAAATCAAATCTTGACCAAATTCAGAACGTCTAAGAACACCACCTGAAAAGAATATTATTATTAACATTACGATTATGTGCATTTAAGTGATATTTGGTAAAGGTATTACCGTCAGATTCGGAGCCATAAGCGCCAACGTTAACGTAAATAAAATTGCAGTCAGCATCACACACAGCAAGCAATAGAAAAGAAAATGTTTTTTTTTGTAATTGAAGTTAAGGCCCAAGTAACAAAATTCGTCTCATAAGACTCTACTAGTGTCTTATGAGAGGATATTCGACTTTTTTAAGAGAGTATCACTCTCATAACTTACTCTTATAGAACACTACAAGTGCTTTATGCGTGCGTTGTGAGAATTAAATGGCGCAATTATGAGAGTTATTTTTGTCTTATAAAAATACCTTAGCTCTCTTTGCAAGGGTAACTATAAGGGCGCTGTAAGAGCTATACTCTCCTTAACAGTACTGTTAGAAAGGCAGCAATATATGGAAAGGCGATGTTGTTTAGAATAAAATAATTTTTATGAGAGTTATTTGCTCTAAATAACTGTCATAAAAATCTATTCGAAAAATATAACACTTAAGAATTTAATATTTATTATGTATGATAATAAACTTTAGAATTCGATTTTTAACGAAAATATTAGTCGCAATTTTATTGCGATTGAAACTTTACCGATAATAACAACCATTCTACCTCGATAAAAATCAAAGCGCCTTAAAAATAATCAAACTTTAACATATTTTTTGAAATTTTATTTCTTAAGAAAAAAAATAAAAGCTTTAGTATCGCTCAATAATTTATTTTAAATTAATTTATCATCTGAAAGAAATAACTTTGTATACTTTGCGCATATTCAATTAGGTAAATTAGCTTGATTTGTGGAATTTCGTTTCAGTATAAAATTCTATATTAAGCGAAAGTATGGCCGCTCGATGGTTTAAGTTTTTTTATAAGAACAAAATTCTGGTTATGAGATGGTAGTCTTTTTGCACTAATAAAAGTCTTCTTATAAATGTTTTAACATTTTTCGTCTCATAAGAGCATTTATATAAGAAGGGATATACTTGAAGTCTTGTAAGAACTTTCTTATAAGTGTCATAACACTCATAAGGACATTTTTTGACAGTTAAAGCCTTTGAGAGTAAAGCTTTAATAAAAAAGACACAATAAGAATAGAGGTTTTCTGGCACTCAATGTAAGAGTGTAAACATTATCTCATTATGAGAATGAAAGGCTTAGTAACTCTAGTAGACTTATTATCTCATAATAATACTACTATGAGTGTTAATTTAATTCTTATTACAAGAGCTATCTTCTTGAGGGTATCGAAGAGTGTTAAGAGAGTCTTATGAGATAATTTCACAATTTCCAAGAGTTTTTCTCTGGAGAGTTTGTTAGTTGGGGGAGCCGCTATTTGGAGGTGCAACAATATTGCAATGTTTCCCATCAATCGCACCAAAACAATGTGGCATTCTACTGCCTTGATAAAAACGTCTAGCACTTTCAAGTGGCTTCTCTTTGGTAGGAACGCCAATATATTGATGGTGTAAACATTCCCAAATAACATTCGTTGTTTCCTTTATTATATTATGAACTGTACTTTTTCCAATCCTGTACGAATATGACAAAGTGGAATAAGTCATCTCTGATGCAAGGAACCTTAAATTATTATAATAACATATCAAGGGTTTCCTGCCAAAAGGTCGTATCAACCAAAACCTGGATTTAGAGAATTCAATAAAAACATTTCAAAAATCGGTGCATTTTTTTCATATTGCTTATCATCGAAAATAAATGTTTTTAGGCGTATGTTTTGGATACTTTTATTCACTTGATGGATACGACCAGTCTGATGGATACGACTCTAAGAAAAAAAAAAGTTATAAGCCCAAAATCGCGATTTTGTGGATACGCCCTTCTGGCAGGAAACCCTCGATATATTACAAAATATTGCAATTTATGTACCCAAACTCACCTTATCGTAATTATTAATCTGTCTCTGGCAGATATTGGCTGTCTTATAGACCCCTTCTCTATTGCAGGGCCAACAACATTCAACAAAATATCAAATTGAGATGGGGTCATTCTTGAATAATTAAAAAAAACTTTCATGGTCATCCCGAAGCAGTCTTGTCACCAAGTTAGGACCATCTCCATGCAGTAGTCGTTCGCTTCTACTGAATATATCCCTCGTCCAATATCGTCTCATCCTCCTTATATGGGACTCATCATTTCTTTGCTCTATTTGCTTCAAATGTTCAGTAGCCACCAACCGACACATCGCCAAATAGTGCCATATTAAAATACAGCGTCCATTATAATCCATTTTTGTATACATATTGCACCGAGCACCAAATTACTTGCAATAAACTCACTTTAATTACACTTTCACTAAGAAAAAAATAACTTTTAAAACAAACTGCCACACTCGATTTAGCAAATGTCAACGGCTCCGCCGTCAGTTTTTTTAATTGCAATTATCGAAATTTAACTATGTTCGAAAGTTGCAATTTAACACTGTGCACATAGCAAATTTAACAATTTAACATTGTGAACACGGCATGACTCATTGCTTTGCTTTAGCTTCTGTTTCACTTTGATCGGTCTTGCAGTCTTGCCTAATCTTGCACATTTAGCAAGATCAAGAGAAGACAGGAAAAGCCAAAACTGCAGTGATGATCAAAAAGTCTTGCACTCTTGCAGGCTTGTCTTGGTCTTACTAAATGTGCAAGACAAGACTTTGTGCTTATCACTTTAAAACTTTTGGGACTTAGTGATGAGCAGAAATCCTTGCTATCTTGCTCTTGCAGTTTTATGTTGTCGCTGTCCTGTTTTGTCTTGGTCTTGCGAATCGTGCAAGATCAGTCTTGCTCATCTCTACTAGTGGTTCAGCCCGATAGTCGAAGGAGAGCCTGACAGAATAAAAACTTTTTTCATCATTCTAAATATAGTTGTTTTCAAACCTCGTGACATCCCGCGCATGTTCCCCAGCTAAGCTCTTAAAAAAGTTTAAAAGCTCAGACAAAAGCTTCAGTTAACTCCTATCAAATCACTTCCTGCCATGTAATCAGTCGCGAGTGCGTATTGCTAAATGGGGGTGTATTTTTCCGGGACTTCAATGATTATTTAAAAAATTTACAAATTATGACTGAAAAACGCCCGTTTCGACGAAACATACGCGCTTCTGCCCGGGGAGGTTGTGTTGCTTGCGACTGCAGGGAACTGTCGGTTTATGAATGAAAACGCTCATTTATTCAAAGGAATTTTTTTCAGCATTTTTTTTAAATTATTTTAAATTTAGAAATGAGAAATATTTCCCATAGTTAAAGTAAAATTATGCTTATTATGTTGAATAAACTGCCTTTGTTGAGCAGGGGCTTTACATGTATTTAAAAGCTCTGCTCAACACATAGAAAGATAAATTAACTTTATTCATTCGGCATGCGCGCATCCCTCTCCAAATTATTTTGTTGAGTTTTTTCAGTGTTTGTTGCCGTTTTAGCTAAAAAGAGGGGAAATGATAGAACATTATAGCTTTGTTTCTTTACGCAATCCCGGGATCTTCGGGATCCCGAATCGTGTTTCTTTACTTTTCTCGGACTCGAAAAAGAGGGGAAACTGTCATTTCCCCTCGATCCCAAAGAGCCCGAGGTTTTTACGTCTTGGGCAAATGAGAAATGTCAAAAAGTGACAGTTCTCAGTTGAAGTGACAATTGAATTTAAACATGTCATCCGGATTAATATTTTTCATAAAAGTACAGAAATGTTCCAATTTGGGATAAATTCCGGATAAATAGTATATTATAGTAGAATTAGAGAAGGTCCACTTACACCTTAGATCCATCAGGCTTCAATTTCAACTTATATGAAATGCAATAAAACAAGGAATATGTTGGTGTAATATGTATGCTTCTTTTTTGAAAATAAATAAAGAAATATAAATACTAAAACAGTTTTGTAATGTTAATATACCTAATCGTAACTAATAAATGTGTATATTTCTGTTTAAAAAATGAGCAGCTTGAAACTTGATAAATTCACTTTGGACCGCAGACTTTGCAAATTTACCCCGGTTTTGTTATGTTGTCCCACCGCTTCTTTTTATTGTTACCTAGGCTAGGTGTAGGGCTACTTCCACTGCGACCGGAAGCCCAATTTGCTCGTCATGTACCTAAAGTTTGATCGATTGTGGCTGATGTTTAAAGGCACCCGGTGGGGTTTAGGAAGCTTATCAGGATTCTAACCTTTATTATGGAGATCTCTAAAATCTTCCAGAACGTGACTGCGTAGAACACGCTGCTTGGCTTTGGCTAGAACTGGGCATTTACATAGAAAATGAACGAGTTTTTCCCTCTCGGCAACAGACCATGGACCATTTCAGTTTCTTTGTAATTAACGGGCCAAGTCATGAGCGTATAGGAAAGAGGAGAATGTGTCTCCTCCATCTCGCCCGAATATACCGAATACGTCGCAATGCTTGGGAGCCTCCCTCTTAATTAATGTTTTCAAATCTATTTCAATAACCTAATTTTTATTAAATCCAAAACAACATAAATTTTTTAAAAATTTTGTAGAGTAAGAAGTTTTTTTTAAATAATAAAAATACAGCTTTATATCGTTATTAGGTTTTATACCGAATGCAGAACTAAAAAATTCTGTATCAGCATCGGAATGAACACAGTCCAATGATTTTTTAAATTATATAAATCAAAGGAGTTCAAGCTCGTATGTTGGTGTACTTGTAATTGTTAAATTATCCTAAGTACGACCAAGCCAGACCCTATCATGTTACATTTCCCTGGCAAAATTCCGTTCAAGTCAAATTCTCACAATCACTTTTTTTTTTTAAATTTGATTGCAACAGAATTTGTTTTACATTCAATTATTGTTTTAAAGTCCCTAAAATAAATTTATGATTAAACAGTTCTACTTCTAGAGTGTAGAATCTATGTATTAGAACAAATGAATATTCTCCGCCAGTTCAGGAAAGTTCGTCCTTATTACCTGTGACAGCGTTCTTTAATTCTTTGCAAGTGGGCTTTCTTCTAGCACGTTGAACTTCATTGTCAAAAAATTGCTGGAGACTCTCCTTAATTTAGTACCCCTTCACCTTGAGGTAGAGAAGTCCGCCAAAAAGGCAATGCAAGCGAATGGTCACTTGGGCACTGCCCTTGGGCGAGGACATTCTATGATAATCAACATAATAGAAGAGATTCCGGAAGCAGAGATACTATCGGACAGCATCCCCTTTAAAATTTCAAAATTTGAACAACCTTCTGTGCACATACAGGATAGTCTAACCTGGACTTTTCCTAAAATATTGCCGGGCGGACTAGTATGGTATAGAATTTTTCAAACTCTGTAACACAAAAAATTTGATCAGTTCTGCGCACCTCGTTGCCAAATTTTATAAATAATGTCCTATCATTTCCCCTCTTTTTAGTTAAAACGGCAACAAACACTGAAAAAACTGAATGAATAAAGTTAATTTATCTTTCTATGTGTTGAGCAGAGCTTTTAAATACATGTAAAGCCCCTGCTCAACAAAGGCAGTTTATTCAACATAATAAGCATAATTTTACTTTAATTATGCGAAATATTTCTCATTTCTAAATTTAAAATAATTTAAAAAAAAATGCTGAAAAAAAAATCCTTTGAATAAATGAGCGTTTTCATTCATAAACCGACAGTTCCCCGCAGTCGCAAGCAACACAACCTCCCCGGGCAGAAGCGCGTATGCGTCAACAATCTAGTAATCAAAGTGATAAAAACACAAATTTCGTATTTTTTAGTAGAAATTACTTCAAATTATTTCTGCAGCATATGTGTAAAATATAATAACCTTAAAATAAAAAAAATATATAAAAACGGGTGTTTTTCAGTCATAATTTGTAATTTTTTTAAATAATCATTGAAGTCCCAGAAAAATACACCTCCCTTTAGCAATACGCAGTCGCGTTGGGACCCAATTACTCACACAGAAAAAAAAAATTAAACGAGGAATGGCACAGTAGGCACTAAGTGTGTTTGTTTAACCCAAATTGGATCCCGCCGGATCCCATTTCCACAAATTTCGTGTTTTCGTGACAGTCCGTGAAAATGAAAATAGACCGCCAAATTAATTTTTGATGTAAAAAAACCGCGAAGTTATTGTGAAATCTGAAGTGTAAAAGCTGTTAAAGAAAATAAACTAACTAAGTGGTAAAGTGCAAAAAGACAAGTGGTAAAGTGCAAATTAAAAAAAACATAAAAAATTAAACAAAAAGTGCAAAGACACATATTAAATAAGTTTAAAAGTGCAAAGACACTACCAAAAAGGGAATTAAATAAAATAAAGGTAAGTGATGAATGCCTTCAGCATAATTAATGCATGATGAAGATCATTTGCATGATTTATTAGGATACTTCTGAAGCACCCAGAAATGAGGTCCAGTCAGAGTAGAATGAACCGTACTCAGGCCCCAGGATATTCCACAATATAGCATAATTAAAATACTAATACTTGGTGGGATATCCTTTTGCTTTAAGAAGGTTGTAATCTATTTTATTCGATTTTTGTATACTCGAAGCATTTTTCAGATCCGTGGTGTTCCTCATTTTATTATGTCTCATTTCCCTTTCAAGGTGGGACCACAAACTCTGTATAATTGAAGTTCCATGTTTCGAATTGTTATCCTGTAGTTTGCTGCACTTTGTATTAAATTGTCTTCCAAAATTTTTAGGTACATAGTTTTTCCCATATTCCTTTCTGCGGCAAACATATCACTTGCGATCAAACGCAGATACGTTCAATTTGCTTTTGTCAGTTAAAATCACGGTCTTTCAAAATTAGTTCGTTCTTATTTACATATTTACTAACGGACACTTTTTATTCTTTGCACTAAGCATTCCTTTTATACTTTGCAAATAATCATTCCTCAAGACTTTACGAATAGTTCCAGGATGACTTCTTTTATAAAAACTTCTCAGCTTGATTGGTATGAACTGGGAAACTTAAAGTGGGATTATCCGGCACTTTTCTTACCATCGGCAATCCTTTTTATTAAAGATCTTGTGCACACGGTTTTCATGCACAAAAGCTCAATAATGTGTTAAACAGTATATAGTGGAATATTCTACTCCTTTAACTGGTTGACCTTTAACAGTAATATTTATAGTGCTCGGCATACTATTTTTATAATTTCCAATTTAATGACAGTTTATTTGATATATTTTGGCTAGTTATATATTATTGATAAATGTTAATACATAAATGAATTATAAGTACAAGTGTTATGTATTCTTGTAACACTTTAATGGATTGTACATTGATATTGTCTACATCGCCAACTTTGAGCTTTGCTGTATCAATGATTTTCATTATTTCACCGCCATTTGTAGGCTTAAGGAATATTGTTTTAGCGTTCGTAGAAGGAAGTTTAATTTGCGAGTTAGGCGGCACTTGTATAAGGTTACACATTTATGTTCCTATATAACTAAAATACGTATTCATATAATTAACTTAATTTAAAAAAATGTAAATTCTATTAATGGTGGAGAAAGATAATTTTAGTGATAAATAAATTTATATTATTTACCTACTAAATATGTTTGTGTCCATCCTTACAGCTCACCAAGTAAAGGGTTCACTGCTTTGCTACTTAAGAGTCATGGATAAAAAGCAAATTACCATCAACTGCTCACCTGGGACCTTTTCCAGGTTGCAAGATGGTAAAATTGAAAGGCAACAGTAGCTTTGACTAATTCTTTTAAATTTTAGATCCCACCAAAATAAAAGAGCTGGTCCCAAATTATGATGGGACTATTGAAGTGCGGTGCAGCCCAGCCGAAGCTGCAGAGCAATATTTTTCTTCCATAGTGGAAGAAGAATACGAAGGTTCTTATATAATTTCTATAATTTATTCTCATTCTTATTGGATATTTATAGATAACACCATGGATGAGACGATATCCATATGGATATATATATGTCTTAGGTATCCCCTGTAGGCCTAGTCCACCGACTCTCTCCTGCATACATCCTTCGAACTAGTAGAACTTTCCAGTTTGCTATAAATAAAGAAAATCAATAATGTTTTTTAATATAACAATTATACATATTGCCTTATGCATCCCCTTAAGCCTAGTCCATCGTAGCCGCCTGCATACTCTCTTCTATTTTACTGTTATTTTGCTAGAAATAGTCTACATTTTTGTAATATATTAAATAAAATTCAATAATAATTCAATTAATTTTAATATTATCTCCTTCTTATTTCGTTTACTCTTTTAATTATTTAATTGTTCCTGCTCGCTCCAAAACAAGTTGGAAATTGATTCTCTTAACAATTTCGCTTCACTTGTGGCTTGTCGGCTGCTAACGCTCACTGTTTCTTCTGCTTCTTCAACAATATTTGCATCTACGAGGACATTTATTTTTTCCTCGTTTGACAAATTGTGAAGAACGCAACAAGCTCTGACAAAATGGCACAATTTCTCATTACCGCGCAACGTGTAGTAATATAATTGGCGAAATCTTTGCTTAAGTATCCCAAATGTGTGTTCAATGGATACTCTGCAAGAACTTAATTTTCTATTAAATAATTTTTGCCTTGCAGAAAGATGCCCATTATCCTTATATGGAGTCATCAAATACTTCTGCAAGGGATAAGCGGAGTCTCCCAAAAGATAATCTGGAAAACAGACAAAGTTTATGTGGGTGAAAATAATAATATCTATCACTTACAGTCTTTGCACACAGTTTCTATTCGTTTATAAATGAAAGAGTTTTTATAAACTCTGCTGTCGTGCACAGATCCTGGATACCCGATGAATACATCAATAAATTTTTTTTCATCATTGCAAATTCCCTGTAGGCAAATTGAACAACGTCCTTTCTGGTCGATGTAGTCATCTTTATTATCCTTTGGAGGATCAATAACTACATATATGCGTTCCGTCTATCGCACCTATTGGGGAAATTTGTAATATGTTAGAGGATACTTTATACAAACATATCCCTATTTCTTACTTATGACCTTCGGAAATCCATGTTTCCGCTGAAGCACAGACACCGTTTTATCCTTTTCTTCCGCATTTGGCCATTTTATCACATCTGGTGAGAATCCGCTTATAAACATTGTCATGCGAGTGATAACCCTGCTTACGGTGGCTATACAGACATCGAACCTATCCCCAACATCACGGAAAGAGCATGCTTCACGGCCTGCAAACCACAGAAATATCAAAATATGTTTTGAAGCATCAATTCTTTTATCCTCTCGTAGGTCCGTGTATGTTTTACGATTTACTAAACGAGCACATAAATCATAGATAATATAAGGGTCTAGTTATTCGGAAATGTTTCGTGAACTCTTCATCCGAATATCTGGGAACAACGTCTTCGCAATAGTTTTCAATGCAAGTCCTTTTTCTTTTTCCACTTTGCATTGCCGCAAGAACTATATCGTCATCATCATCATCACTTGTTATATGCAAAACGATATGTTCTGCTAAGGTCACGATGTCTGTACAATACGAGAACGCATTCACACCTGCAACAATTGCAGTTACAACTTTTGCGTTTACTGCACGCATGGCTTTTAATATTCGTATGTGTTATTTTACTGTGTTCTAAAAATTTTTAATAATTTTAAAAATTTATAATCGTGGTTCAATAAAAAAAATATTTAAAAAATATTAGTGTGCTTAAAACCACACTTTAAAAGTAAAACTTTTGTGTCTAATAGTTAGTAATATGCAATATATAGTGGAAAGTCCTCTCCCAGCACCTCTCTCCCACTGCACGTTGATTCTACAAATAATTACTCATGACGCTTGGTTGGCCTCCTGGAAAGTAATCCCAAGTGTTCTCTGCAACACTTGCAACATAACAAATGATGCCGAGCACAACCTTTTAAGGTGTAACAATTCAAGTCGGTGAGGGAACATACCGTAAATTGCACAACGCTAACAGTCTCTTGGAAGTATTCACTCCTTTTGATACTTCAAATATTATTGATCTATCTAATTTGCTATCCGAATCGAAAATCTTCATATAAGAGAAATGAAATAAAATAAACCACAGATAGACGACAGAAAAGCTAAAGGATGTATACCCAGAGGTGCAACCAGAAGCTTAAAAACATACCAACAAGGTATCTAGTAGTAGAGTAAGTAATTATTTTGTAATTGTTCGGTATCAAGTAAAATAAAAACCGTCAATTGTTCTCTGGTAATGGATTCGCCTTCATTGCAAGTCCCATGAGCATCCAGACTCGAGATCCAATATCAAATTCCAGCCCGATGGAAAAAAATCGTATTATCGTAACGGAGCTGAAATCATTTGGCAACCTTATCAACCAGTTGAACTTTTTTCGGTCACACTCCTTCTTATCGATCTCGAGCGAAGACATCAGTTTCGATCAGACGCATTTTCTCTAGTATTATTAAAAGTATTTATAAAATTTCTGAATTGAATAAAATGTCTGATATTCTAATGTATGTAAGATGAAATAGTGGATTTTAAGAAAACTTTGAACTGTAAAAATTAAATTTGCAAAAAAAATTGTAAAGTAGTGAAATAAAGAGACCGATGAAGCCGACATACAGATATCAAGTATCAGTATTTTTCTATCCTTGTGCACAAAATTGGTGATGAAGCTGTCTCATTTTTGATTATGGATGATAATATCTAAAAAAACCGATGGTTCATGCTAATTCTTATGCAAAGTTAAAAAATCTGTCGTGAATTGCTATAAACACTTATCCTAGAACTTAACTCTTTCAATCTATAGAGTTTTTACTCTACTAATCCGCCTTCTAACAAAATTGTATAGTCTTATATTGTACACTTGTTTTTTAATCTAAGTTCCTATTTAATTAAAAAATTACCTGACCAACTGATAAATACATTAATTATGTCCCCTCTGCACTGCGTTATGCAAGACTTAAAGAGAGAGTGAGTTAAACTCTAAAAGTAAGACGGGCCGTATACCAAAGCTGCATATGCAGATTTTCGTCACTTTTGTATGAAGATAAATGTAGCAAAGCGGCATGTGACGATTTCTTCCATAAGAAAGTGGGAAATGTGAAGCATGTGAAGCTTTGGTATACGGCCCGGCCCGGCATTTGAAGTCAATGTGGCTGCGAAGACCTGTAGGGACCCTCTTGGGGTACACTATACCACTACCATTATTCTGGTCGAAATTTATACATACCCTAGGTGGTTAATCTTAAAATGGTGATATCTCCGCTATCTGCAAAGACACTGGTATTTTTTTGCACTGTCCGTTTCTATTATGTTTCTTTTATTTTACACTACTCAGTATTTTCACTACTGTTTTTGTTTTTATTTTATCCACTAATGCCTTTATGTCGTTCACTATAGTTTTTAATTAATTTATTAGTTCGAAATTCACTTTCACTTTTATTTCCACACCAATGAAAACTGAAATGTCATTCGCGTTCTTCTTCTTTATTTTCCAGAACTCCCAGATAGCCGTCTCTTTACTTTGACATTTCTATCCCCGCCCTTCAAAAAAAAAAATTCGGGATATTTGGGATGTTTGGGCTCTTCGGATTTCGTAAAGAAACAAAGCTTATGTATAAAATTTGGCAACGAGGTGCGCAGAACTGCTCAAATTTTTTGTGTCACGGAGTTTGAAATATTCTATACGTGGTTTTAATTCCTTCGTTTTGTTCATAACCAAATATCAATTATGGAATGAGAACAAAAGCTGTAAGTGTCGACTATTCCTGCAAGAGTTAGCGCGAAATTTAGTAAACGACCGAATAGTTAGATGATTACAATTGTAACAGCAAAACAGCGTGACAATATCTTGGGCGCCACTTATGCGAGGTATTGCCCCCCTAGCCAGAAGCCCCGGAAAAGCATGACCAAGGAGTCAATACCATACGTAAGAAAAAAAATTTCCGGAACTCATATCCTCCCCAACCGCCGATATTAATGTTAGGGGATATGCTGCCGGCCACACGTAGTTAACTAGCTCGCCGGAGGAGTTGTGGGGTGTGTGGCCGGACCGAAACCTTCATAGTTCACCACTTACCTCTATGTCAGTGCCAGTCCTCTTCAGGTCATTGCAGGTTAACGTTCGCTCAGCCTAGAGCGCCACCGTTGGTTTTCTGGGAAAGAGTGAACCTGCCACAAACACAAAAAATCAAAGAATGAGAGCCCCGGAGAGAAACCCGCCAACCATCTTGGAAAAACTTAGCAATTTAGGCTATCATGCCTATTCGAAAAACTGGGCACAAAACTAGGATAAATCAATCTATATTTATTAATCACCAACAACAAGAGTTTTCAACAACTACGAAAATGTGTAATCATACAGTTAAGTGTGAAGAAAAAAAAAACGGAATAAAATGAATAGTTCGAAATTCTACCACGAAGCAAACTCTCACAAAAAAATTACTGACATTATCAATAAAAACGCCTTCGTTATCTTCTTACTAGGCGATAATAAGAGTTGCTTCCTTGGGAATCCTAGTCTCCTAGAGCCGTGCAAGAGCCAGTAGACCAAGATGCTAGCTCAACCCTCTTGTGACTGGGTGTACTTGTTTGATTATTTTTTGTCTCAGTCACGCCGCTCTCCATAAAAGTAGTCATTAAAAAGGTGGATTTATCCGCCCTACCACCGCTCTTCAAACTACTAACTACTATAACTTTTACCATTGTTATTTTTTTGCTTGCCAGGAACCTCTATCTCCACAGTCGAGCTTATATACCATTGGGTAGCACCATCACTTCCTTCTCCCTCTTGAGGGGGTTCTTTCCCGGTTATTCGGGGGGTTGGCACCACAATATCTTCCTCTTCGGAACTGCCTCCAGCACATGCAATTTGTAACTCGTAGCGGCACACCAACTCTCTGAATCAAACCAATTGGCACCTTAAAACCATAAAAATCCTCGCCAAATTTGCTGGTACGCCAAAACTTTTTCCTTCTGATCCTTTTCTATCCGGCCCGACAATACTCTCGACCCCTTCGGGTTGGTTTGTGGAAGATTCAGATTGGAAGATCACTCCAAAAAAAACTCTAGGAGCTAACTCCACACACTGACTGCCCAAAAAAAACTCTCTTCTGTATTTTTGTTTTTCTTTTCGCCGCCTACTGTTTGGTTCCGAACAACTTCTCAATTTCATTCCCGACAGTGATTTTGAGTCAAGTAATTATTTCAGGATTTTCGAGCAAAAATGACCGTTACACAATGAACAATTAATGGGTTATAATATTATTTCTCTGCAAACTGAGACTCCAAAGAAGAGGATGAGATGTACGACATGTCCCCGTCTAAAGACTTCCAGGTATGAACATAAAAAATGTTTTTTGAGGTATGTGACGAGGGGTTAAAAGTCGTTGCAAAGCACGACTTAACTGTTTCGTTTTCTCTTCAGAGAAAAAAAATAAATTTTAAAAAATTGAAACAGAAAAACTTAAGTTTGCCGGCAGATAATTATTTAGGTTTAGCTGAGCTAAGGTTTTTAGTTTCGGGAACATGATCCAGATTTTCAAAATGTGGGAAAATCTCTGATGTAACTCACGCGGGATTTTGCTAGTATAAAGCAAAATTACTAATAAATACATCTAGAGCAAACAATTCAAAAACATAATTTTTCACCTTATAACACTGATCCGGAAGTTCGTGGAGGTGGCGTACTTCTTGCTTGTAGTAGCCATCTGTCTTGTAATCCAATTTCGCTTCCTAGTTTTTCTATCCACCTTGACATTGAGCTTGTTGCTCTTATAATTTCCTTATCAAAAATTAATCACTTTCTGCTGTGCTGCTATATCCCACCAGATATGATAAGCACTCTTGACGATGGAGGAAAAATCTCTTTGATATTCTCATTTCCTGTGTTGATCATATCTTGAGTATGATGGGCACTGGCGAGGGGTTACTTCTCCTTGGGACTTTAATTTACCTAGTATTCAGTGGGTATCGGTTGAAGAGGACGATAACTACCTCCGCTCAGGTAACCTGAATTCTAAGGAGTTCTGTTTTCTTAATTCTTTATGTTCAATTGCTTGAATCAAATGAGCGGTGTTTCTAACGTTTTGGGGAGGCAGTTAGATCTTGTATTCTTTACTGACTCAGTCAATATGACTGTCGAACCCAGCCCATTAGTCATGACGTCTGTTGATAATTATCATCCTCTGCTCCTGCTTAATTATTGCATCAATTCAGAGAATACACCTTGTCTGGAGGTGGTAACCCATTCCTTTAACATTAAAAAGGCTAACTTTGGGGAGCTGTCATCTAATCTTGCATCGGTCGATTTTAATGCCTAATCTCCAATGGAAAAACCAACCACGAACCAACCAACCAATGTGCTGCTTCCTATTCCCTCTCATTGTAAATTGAATTATCTGTATCGCTCGTGTTTTATTCGTCATAGGTTAACTTTCCGTATGTGTTAGTTAAACCATTTGAGTTGCCACATGAAATTCGTCAACAATTTAGTACAAAAAATTTCAAAAATCAAGTCAAAAATGACGTTAAACTGTAATTACAAATAAATATGACAAATAAAATCGTGAAAATGTCATTTAATTGGAATGGTATGTAAATATTAAAAAATAAATTTAAAAAAAACCCCTTTTAATATTAAAAATCTTTACAAGAAGCTGGAGTTTGTCGAAGGATATCCATCTCTTTGGGATAAGTCTAACGGCAACTACAGCAGATTGGACAAAAGCATTATAATATGGAACAAAATTGGAAAAAATGTTGGCTGTACAGGTTTGTATTGTTATAATAAACACCACAATTTTTTAATAAAAATGGACACCGATAACATTTCAAGGTGAGGAAGCCCAGCATCAATTTGGTTTATTAAAGCGGCGATATGTCCGCCATAAGGAAAAAAAGTAAATGAAAGTAAAAGTGGTGCTGCTGCACCGAGCGAAACATTTCTTCCTCGGAGAAAAAATGACGTTTCTTGATCCCGCAATGAAAAGAAGAAGGTAGTCGTAATTTCGCGCTTGCAGAAAATTTGTAATATTCATTTTTTTCAGCACCGTTGATAGCTTTTCCCAAGAAATTCCGTCCCAGCTCCAATGCTTTCCAACATCTCTTCCAATTCCTTCCCCTCCAACTCCTCATTCAACTTCTCTTCCAATCCCTTCTCCCCCAACTCTACTTGTTTCATTCCGACCTTCCTCCCGATTCCGTTTTGCTTCGACCCCCCACTCCCCTGCGCTTCAAGTAAATCCCCCCGATATCCTAACTCCACTCCTTTTTCCGAAAATCCATTATTCCCTCTACCTACAGCTTCACCTTCTTTTCGATTTCCTTCACAATTCCAATTACCCCCATCCTGTTCTTCAAATTCGACCCAGCAAACTCCCATCCCAAAGCCCAGCCCTTTGACTCAACCAATTCAAGCATCACGGATTCGGCAGACGATGTTGGATGAAAACACGGCGCAGTTTTTCAGGCGATCAAAGATGCAGCAGCAGCCATTTCAAATCGGCCAGTTTCAGAAACTCATAACCAGGCTGACCTTTATCAAAACTAGTTGGGATGTGGGTTTGACCCCTTCGGTCCACACGATTAACTTCCCAGTATGATGAACGAAGATGGAATACAAAATAGTTATACGTTTAGCACTAGTGGAAAATTGGCTAGTATCGGAACTGATGACAAAGCGATCCCAAGAGAAGCTAGTTCAAATAACTATAATACTTGTAAATCTACAAGATTTTTCTAGAGAATTTGTTTTTCCTGAACGTTAGCAAACAAACATTTCCTCCGTATTTCGCTCGCTGCACTAAAGAGGGTGTTCAAATTCGTATTGAGCGTGCTAAAGCGCCATTGACAAACTGAGAAGCGAATGACTTCATTTGGAAATTCCAAAGCTTTCCGGAGATATTAGCAAAACTGTAACTGTTAAGTACTTGTCAGACTTGACCAAAAAGAACCAATTTTGGGGTAACTACTGGAAATTCCGGGATGAACAGCAATTTTCTGAAACTGTAGAAAACAATTCCCCGTCAAAAACTGCCAATCCAAAGTTTGAAAAATTCGCGCTATTTGTAAAGGGTAACGAAATTGTTCCACGATTTTGAAAGGTTGTCGGATTTAGACAAGTGATGTTTTGTTCGAAGGCTGTCGCTGTGCAGAACCCAAAAAGATCACTTCGTTAGAACGGGTCTCTTTTCATCGAGTTTATGAGATATTAGCAAAACTTGTCAATTTAAGGTCTTTCTGACAATTAGCCGAAGTTTTTCTATTTAAACTAAAAAGGCCCAACCGAATATATCATGAAATTTTTTTTCGGAGCATTTCTTCGTTAATACATATTCTTTTTTCGGCACCTCAATGAAGTCGATATAGTTTTTACTTTGGGCGGTATCGTGCAGGTACAAAAATCACTTACGCCGCTTAAACAAAAAAACGGCTCGACCGAATTTTATGAAAATCTTTTCAGATCATATTTTGGTTAATACTCGTCGAACGGCACGTCAACTAAGTCGATATCTTTTATAGTTCGCGCGATATCGTGCAGGTACAAAAATCACTTATGTCATTTAAACCAAAAAACCGCTCGACCGAATATTATAAAAATCTTTTCAGATTATATTGTCGCTAATACGCTTCGAACGGCACCTCAAGTAAGTCAATATCTTTCGTGGTTCGGGCGATATCGTGCAGGTACAAAAATCACTTACGTCGCTCGAACAAAAAAACGGCTGGACCGAATTTCATGAAAATCTTTTCAGATCATATTTCGGTTAATACTCGCATCCATCTCACATCGTGCAGGAAAAAATGACCACATCCGTACGCACACACACACACACATACTTCCTCCCAACTTTTTGCATAAAATGCTCCTGGGACCTTGAAAGATGAAAATATGTTGAAATTTTCGATTTCGATTTTCGGACCGATTTCAATAACTTCCTATACTGGGAAGTTAAAAAGGTGACTGAATTTGTTTCATTTGCAGCCAGCACGCTCCCAGAAGGGAAGAAAAAGAAATTTCTTGACAAAATTTTAGAAGTGTGGTTGCCCGAAGTAGTCACCCTCTGATTTACGTACAAAAACAAAAAAAATCAGGTGCGATCATGGGACCCCCGTCAGGAACAAAGTTCCTTACGATTTTTCTACAACTGCGAATGTAACTCCAAATAAAATCTGTATATTTTATTTATTTTTACTTTATACCAATATACCGAATCAAATCAAAAATTTAATTTAATATTTTAGGAAAATATTTATTAAAATATTAACATTCCAAAACTTTCCAAAAACAAATTTCAAATTTTATCACCAAATTGTAACATAGAAATTATTGGCTTACTAGCAAAAACCCGCGTGCGTTGCAACGCCTTTCAATAAAATAAGATTATGGGGACACAGTCTGCGATAGGAAAAAGCTATAGTGAAAAAAGAACAAATCTGGGAAAATTGGTTTTCGGAGATGACCGCCATGGACCAAATGATATATTGAGTATACTATATTGCCTATGGTGTTCTACTTATCATACTCTTTCATTTGATACCCATGTCGAAGGAGCTGTGAAGAAAATATTAATCCGCCCTCTTGAGATGGCCGCTATGGACCAAACGATACATTATCACATATTGCATATGGTGTTCTAATTATCATACTCTCTCATTTGATACCCATCTCGAAGGGGTTGTGAAGAAAATAGTAATCCGCCCTCTTGAGATGACCGCCACGTACCAAACGATATATTGAGTATACTATATTGCTTATGGTGTTCTACTTATCATACTCTTTCATTTGATACCCATGTCGTAGGGGTTGTGACGGAAATGGTAATCCGCCTTCTCGAGATGGCCGCTATGGACCAAACTATATAATGAGTATACTATATTGCTTATATTGTTCTACTTATCATACTCTTTCATTTGATACCCATCTAGGAGAGGTTGTGAAGAAAATGGTAAACCGCCCTTTTGAGATGGCCGCCATGGACCAAATTATAAATTGAGTATACTATATTGCTTATGGTGTTCTACTTTTCATAGCCTTTCATTTGATACCCATGTCTCGGGTGCTGTGAAGAAAATGGTAATCCACCCTCTTGAGATGGCCGCCATGAATCTAAAGACATAGTCTATGGCATTCTTCTTATAATGCCCTTGCATTTGATACCAATGTCGAGGGGGTAGTGAAGAAAATGATCATACGCCCTCTTGAGATGACCGCCATGGACCAAACGATATATTGAGTATACTATATTGCTTATGTGTTCTACTTATCTTACTCTCTCATTTGATACCCATCTCGAAGGGGTTGTGAAGAAAATGGTAATCCGCCCGCTTGAGATGATCGCCATGGACCAAATGATATATTGAGTATACTATATTGCCTATGGTGTTCTACTTATCATACTCTTTCATTTGATATCCATGTCGAAGGTGTTGTGAAGAAATTGATAATCCGCATTCTTGAGGCGGCCGCTATGGACCAAGCGACATATTGAGTATACTATATTGCTTATATTATTCTACTTATCATACTTTTTCATTGGATATCCATGTCGAGGGGTTGTAACGAAAATGGTAATCCGCCCTCTTGAGATGGCTGCTATGGACAAAACGCCTGCTTTTCTGTTGAAATATTTTTGCTATAAACCTCACGGAGCCCGAGACCTTTCCAACGAATGCAAAACCGTGGAAATCGGATCGTGCGTTCTGGAAATATAGCGTCAGGAAGAAAATCCCGACTTATTTTTATATTATAGATGATAACTATAATAAGATGCATATACTTCAGGATCAATTTTGTCCAAGAATCTTGAAAAAACGGCATCAACTGTAGTACAGTATTTCGTTGTGTACTGTGCTGGATCATTATTCATACTCAAATTTAATGTGTCAGATAAAAACACTGCATTCTGATTTAATAAATTCACAAATTGCCTACTGGGATCGATACTCGCACGCATACATACACAAAATATCGCATTTTGTTACGTGACGATTTCTCCCAATTCACTCTACCCGCAAGCCGCGTTAAGGAACTTCGTTCCAAAAAATTATAAAAAGAAATAAACCATAAAGGCGGCATCCCGGGCCTCGAGAATAGGGCTGGCTCGCCGGGGGGTCGTGGGTTAGTGAGACTCTGGAAGTACCACCTGTACTACTGCATCATCACTTAGCTGGAAGTGAGCGCCCCCAAAAAGGAACCGTGGCTAATCATCATGACTATGAGGAGGACATCTGAAACAAAAAAAGTTCTTCGGGGCGGGGACCCCAACTGGCCGCTACGCCATTATCTCTTTCGCTCTAACACTGCATATGAACAAAAATTAACAAAGCCTCAAATCCACCACCATAACCCCTTTCGAAAACTCAAGTATTTTCATAACCATTATTTAATAAATCAAACAAAAAAGCAGATATACAACATTCGTTATAACAAATAAGGTGACTCAATATACTCCAAAACGTACAATTCGGTTTAAATAATTAATAATATTCGTATCGTGTCAATATATAATTATGCATACACATAAACAAGATACTTAAGGTAATATGTTTAAACCAATAGCACCAAATCAATAGATTTAAAACAACATAATCAAATCAATATAAGTAACATGAAATGCACCCGAAGCAATACCAGTTTCACCATAAATTAATTAAACTCGGGATACGCGAAACACAAAAAAAAAACCACCCGCCCTGGATCCATGACACCATGGTGTTTGCTACTAAAAGAATATAAATGAGAGAAAAATCAAGCATAGCATAGGTTCGTGTACATCCACCGTACAATTTCCAAAAAAACTCTCAAAATAACCATAACCTATGGAGTATTAATTTGAGTCAAACATTACACAATCATCTCTCATCAAAACTATTCGACCAAGTAGGTATATTAAGTAATAAAAAACAAATATTCATCGACAGAAAACTTAAAATTAAGTGTCTGTCATCTGACTTATTTAACACAAAACTGATACGAATTTTAACATTAGGGCAATCAGCATTTCCTTGCCGTATCGTCGGGACACTGGGGTCTTTTGTACTCCTTTACGCTTCTACCTTCGGGGCACCAAACTATTTCCTTGATCCGCGTTAGTGGACAGCGGATTTATTAGGGACTTCTTCTTCCACAACACCTCTTAACTCCAAACTATCTATCACTAAACTATACCTGGTATATCCTGGTTCTTCTTTTCTTCTTCCTACCAATGCCACTTGATATTTTTGGTCTTCCTCTTCCACAGGAACTTCACCATGTAAAATGATCTTCTAATGCAGGTTTGATTTAGTAGTCCACCAGCGGCCAATTCTTGATGCTAATAATTAGCAGATGTTTCCTGAAGGAATAATGATTGCCAGGGGGGGCTCTCTGTTCTTAGCTCCCACTTCCAGGGAGATCTTCCAGTTCTTCCAATTTAAAAAATTTTTCGGTGACTAATTAACTCGACTTTGCTTTTTTTTCTAGACTAGTACCCAATTTACCCGAATCTATACGTGTCGGGTCTTTCCAATTTCAATTTTTTCTATCGCGGGGTATTACTTTATTTTATTTCTTGAACCCGGGGTATTGCCAAAAAAAATTTACTTAATTTTTTGTTCTTTCGTTTTAATGCTCCAAATATTCATAAAAAACTCCCGATCTTAATTTTTTTTTTTTTAATTGTTTTTCCCTGCCTACCGTTTTAGAAAAATTTTCCACAACCTCAAATGCTTTCAGGGGGTCGATTCTTATTCGGTGTAGTGAAAACGTGAAAACACTTTACACGTTTACACCTTTGTTTGCGATTCTTATAACGTGCAATCCACTGTCAAAAACTTTGCACGTATAAAATTCTTTTACACCGTGAAATTTAGAGTGAAGTCGTGAAAAGTTTACACTTTAGATATCCACCTACTAGATTTGATAAACTGACACTTGCTAGTATAAAAATTCAATTCAGCCTTTATTCAGCATTAAGTTTTCACGAATGCCACGAGAATCGCATTTTCAGGCTGAGTGCAGTGATAATGTGAAAAAGGTGTGTAAAAGGTCAAGTTTAAATTTTTTTTGCACGTTTTCACTGCACCGAACCAGAATTGACTCCCAGGTATATTAAAGGTGTATTTATTTTTAAAAAGTAAACCCGCCGTTACAAGTGTACTAGGGATGGCCGATTACTAAAAAAATGTTGATTAATCGAATGCCGATTAATCGGATCATTCGATTATCTCTAATCGATTAATCGTTTGAAAATAATCGATTAATGTAATAATCGAATAATTTTCAATAAAAATTGATAAAAACACTTTTCTACTATTATTTTTAATTTTTTGTTGTACAGAGTAATATAGTAATATAAAATTATCAAAATTAAATTATAGGTAGTGATTATGTATAAGAAATTTTACAATTCTTTAGAATAAAGACTTTTTTTTCTTTTTTTTATGTGACAGACTAGAGGCTTAGGGAAAGTCCCTTTGTATTGTCGACAATCTTATTTTTCCGTATACGCTGTCGAACAGCAGCTCTAGCCGGAAGATAGAGAGAAGAGAGGAAGGAACTGTCACAACCTAGCCGCGATATTTTTATTCCACCTACTCGCAACCATATAGAATATACATCTGAAACGATCATAGAATAATTTTTGATAACAGAGTATATAGACTCTAGAGAGACTTATCAATCTAGAAGGAAGTTACTTAAGATTATATTTTCACCACAGAGTTTCGCTGAGCGGTGCCCGTTTTGCCGAACAAAAACTGCTATCCCTCTGTTCAACGGATGATCGACGCGCAAGAATTTTAGTCGCGAATGGCAACCGACAAGACAAGGTGTTTACGTTACCTAGATCTTTTTAATACTTGCGTTTAGTATAGGGACGTGTGGTGAAGCAGTTGTACTGCCAACCTAATAACAATTATCTAGGTTCAAATTCTGTCAACCTTTTATCTGTTGTTTTACAATTTTTAACAATCCAATAATTATTTTCTTATTTTTCAATAATCGGATGCAATAATCGCATGAAATAATCGATTTTCGATGTAATCGGATCGGAAAAAAACGATGCGATTGTTTCGATTAATCGAATCAAATAATCGATTGTCCGATTAATCACGATGTAATCGGCCATCCCTAAAGTGTACCTAGTTATAAGTAAAGAATAAAAAGAAATTAAAATATATAAGCGATATTTATTTTTTTACTACGAAATATGATCTTTTCAGGGCCCAAAACACGTGCGCTCAATTCGACCACGTCAACCAAAACAACAACAACAACACCTTGATAACTCCAACAATAACAATTAATAAATAATAATATTTTAATTCTGTGGATCGGCATTGAAAATTATATTTTTAATATTATGTCGAATCTGTCTTGCCTCAGATGTGGGATTTCTGCTACCCAAACATACGCTATTTGGAATGCTCTCTAAACGGGTCCCTTGTGCTTCTCTTCTCCATTCACCACTAATTATGCTGTCATCTACATATCGGTCGACGTAATTAGGTGACACATATGAATTTCTTCCAGATGAGAGCAAGAAATTATGGAACATTACCGCAGCTAGCACAATTTTATCGGCATTTTGGGGAAGAACTGAAATAGCTCCTGAGAAGACTTTCTACCGTGCTACTTAAATGCCGAAGCTGTTCTCAATAAAACAGCGCCCTTTAAATAGTTCTTTGTTATGGAGAATTTGATCAGGCTCAAGATTTCTCCCACTGAATGGAGTCATTAGATATGGACGTAACGGGAAAACAGCATCACCAACTAAAAAGTACTGAATTGAACAATGGCTTCCATTAACCGACCTTGCTTCTGGCAATTTTAAACTTCCACTTTCAAATGCTTGTCCAAGCGGGCTGTTTTTAAAAATTCCTCCACCGGACTCAGAGCCAAAAGCTCCAACATTGAAATATATAAATTTATAATCTGTATCCCAGATTCCTAATAACACAATACTAAACTGTTTTTTATAGTTAAAATATTGTGTTCCTGATCTTGGAGGGGCTCTAATAACTATATCCTAAAGTAGTACCTATACATATGTATATTTAAATTGTCATTATTAAATTTCAAGGCGAACCATCAATTGCTCCAATAATATGAGGATAAGATGTCCGTCGTTTAAACCCTTTAGAAATTTCTTCCAGATTACTTGAATTTAAACTGGGCATATAAACTGGAGCTAGTATTTTATATGGTGGTCAGTCATCAGCGGAATAGGGGGAATAACATGTAGCATAACATGCACGTGCCGTAACTATTTCGGACTGATGGAAGTGCGATCATAACCTCCTAGCGGTGGCCACTGGTAACTATTCTATGAGAGAGGATAGGCTAATATGATCGAGCTAGTCCCTTCCAAGTAAGGTTGGCGTGAGGCTAATAACCTCACCCGTAAAAAACAATTATTACGGAACGAGCAACATGCCTCGGATACTGGAATAAACGACGACGACCACGGCAACGAAAAAGGCAAAACGATTTACGAATTTTTTCATGGAACGTTCGAACTCTGTACAGAACTCGAGCTTCAAAACATCTAGCCGATACCCTGTCAAAGTATAAAGCTGACATTACCGCCATTCAGGAGATGAGTTGGACAGGGAATGGTGTTTTGCAAAAACCTGAGTATGACGTATATTACAGCTGTCATACAAAACACCATGTTCTAGGAGTAGGTTTTATGGTTAGCAAAAGAATGAAGCCTACCATTATCGGCTTTAAAGCAATAAACGAAAGGCTATGCTCCCTTCGTGTGCGAGGTAAATTTAAGAACATCAGCCTCATAAACGTTCACGCACCTACAGAAGAGTCCCCGGATGATGATAAAGAAGAATTCTTCGAATTAGTTGAACGGGAACTTAATGCCTGCCCCAGGTATGATGTAAAAATCTTACTGGGAGATCTGAACGCCAAAGTAGGCCGGGAGCCCATATACAGGCAATATGTCGGCAACCACAGCTTGCATGAAAACACTAATGACAATGGACAGCGAGTTGTAGAGATGGCAGCAAGTAAGAACTTGGTCGTTGCAAGTACTCGATTTGCGCGTAAAGATATCCATAAAGCCACCTGGGTACCTCCTGATGGAGCCACTCGCAACCAAATAGATCATGTGTTGATAGACCGCCGCCACCTTTCGGGTCTGATGACGGTACGAACGTACCGAGGTGCCAACTTCGACTCGGATCACTATCTTGTTGGTATGGTGCTCCGAGAGCGCATTACAACGCTGAAAAGCTTTGTATCCGCTGATCAGGCTCGAATCAACACAGCTGCACTACGCAATGAAATGGCCAGAAACAGCTACGGTCATGCATTAGAACTCGCCCTAAGTCCTGGGGATGAGATGCCGGGCGTTGAAGAGAACTGGACCCGCCTTAAAAATACTGTCATTAGTACTGCTGATTCCATCTTAGGCAGAAGTCGTAAAGATCGGAACGACTGGTTCGATAATGAATGCAAGCTGGTAACTGAACGTAAGAATGCTGCGTACCGAGCCATGCAGCAGTCTCAGAGAACACGGGCCCGCGAAGAGAACTATAAAGAGCTCAGAAAAGAAGAAAAGAGAATTCACAGACGGAAAAAGGAAGCCTGGGAAAAAAATCTCGTCTGTGAGCTAGAACAGTACAGAGAACGACGGCCGCACCAGGCGCGGGAGTTCTACCAAAGAGTCCGCAGTATGACGCAATTCACACCACGTTGCACATACTGCAAGGACAAAGAAGGTAATCTGATCACCGATCCTAAAGGCATCTTGGAGCGATGGGAAGAGCACTTTCATGAATTGCTAAATGGCGAGCTAACTGAGGATTCGGAGGCTCCACCAATATCTGATGACAATGCTATGCTGCCGCCACCAAGCATAGAAGAAGTTAGCAGAGCCATCAGCCGGCTCAAAAACAACAAGGCCTCGGGTGCAGACGGCATCGCAGCGGAGCTGGTTAAATATGGAGGGCCTACATTACACCAAGCGATTCATGAATTAATTGTGCAAGTATGGGAGCAGGAAGTGATGCCAGAAGACTGGAGAAAAGGCATCCTCTGTCCGGTACACAAAAAAGGAGATATCACAGCGTGCACTAATTATCGCGGTATAACGTTGTTGAGTACCGTGTATAAGATATTCTCCGCTATCCTACAAAACAGGATGGCCCCATACGCCAGAAACATCATAGGCCATTACCAGTGTGGCTTCAGCCCAGGCAAATCAACGACTGATCAGATTTTCACCTTGAGGCAGGCTATGGAAAAATGTCTAGAGTTTCAAAACTCAATTCAACACCTCTTCATAGACTTTAAAGCCGCCTATGATAGCATAGCCAGGGTAGAACTCTACAAAGCCATGAGAGAATTCGGCATCCCCAACAAACTGACAAGACTATGTAGGTTGACCATGATCAATGTGTCAAGCCAAGTAAAGGTATCCGGAACACTGTCTAGACCAATCAACATCTATAATGGACTCCGACAAAGGGACGGTCTGGCCTGCCTCCTTTTCAACCTGGCTTGGAGAAAGTGATCCGAGATTCGGGCGTGACATCTAGGGGTACAATCCTCCACAAGTCCACCCAATTACTGGCTTACGCAGACGACATTGACATCATTGGAAGAACAACAACAGCTGTACAAGAAGCTTTCACTCAGATTGAGCAAGCGGCAGGAAATCTGGGACTGCACATTAACGAAAGCAAAACAAAGTACATGGTGGCCTCGTCTGGAAGAACACCTAACATTGGTCCCACAATCAAGGTAGCGGAACACGAGTTTGACGTGGTAAAATCATTTACCTACCTTGGGTCAATAGTAGCAGCCGACAATAGCATGGAACCAGAAATACGCGCACGACTGCTAAAAGCCAACAAAGCCTACTATAGTCTGTCAAGGCTCTTCAAATCCAAATATCTAACCATAACGTCTAAACTTTTACTATATAAGACGATGGTCTTACCGTTCTCACATATGCATCCGAAACGTGGGTGCTTAGCAAAAAGCACTCAAACCTCTTGGGCGTGTTTGAGAGGAAAATACTTCGGAGGATTGTTGGCCCCCGTATGTGAGGAAGGACGATTCCGGAGACTCTACAATGACGAGATCTACGAGCGCTATCGCGACATAGATGTTGTGAAGAAAATAAAGCTCGGTAGGCTCCGGTGGGCAGGGCATCTAGCTCGTATGAGTGAAGATGAGCCTGCTCGGAAAGTTCTCTGCGGTAAGACCTATGGGGGTGCGACAGCGAGGGAGGCCCAACCTTCGCTGGAAGGATGGCGTGGACCAGGACGCTCAGAGTTTAGGGATGCCAAACTGGATGACATCGGCTCAGAATCGGGACCGGTGGAGAGAACAGTTGCGCGAGGCCAGGACCGGATCCGGTTGTAGAGCCGTTAAAGAAGAAGAAGAAGTATTTTATATATAACTTCGCACATTTCATAAATAATTTTGGGAATTGTTGAGTGGCCAATCCGGAATTGATAGTGCAGAGAACGAAAAGAAGCACCAGTTTGCTAAATACCTTTAAATAACGCAACATTAATTTGCTATAGTACAATGACTCCAATAAGAATTCGCTCACCACCATATCCAGGTAAACTTTGGTTAATAACTTAAAGGACATAAATGATAACGCAACGTTTTATCATTTATGTTCTTTAAGTTATTAACAAGAATTTACCTGGATATGGTGGTAAGCGAAAACCTTTAGAGTCTCTATCACTTCCACTTGTCTTAAGGTTAAAAGAAGTCTTGATTCTGTGGAAATAGGACGCCTAATTGAAGCCTTCTTAATATGGGGGCCTACAAGATGGAGCAAATAATCAAACTCTGACATAGTCAGTAAAGATAAAGAATGACTCGTCATCTTGATAACGCATTTCCCGAACTAAATTTTCGCTGGCTCCTTGCTCCCTCCGTCGCTCGTTAACACTGGCGTGCACACGGGTATGGCAGGTATGGCAGCTGCCATACCAAACAAATCATCGGCGCCCCAACGCCTCCAAAAATTAAAAATTATTAAAAAAAAAATGTTCTTCTTTATTTTAATTTTTTCAACAAAACAGAATTTTCTGAAAAATGCACTGCGGCTGTATAGAGTGCGCAGTGCATTTTTAATACTAATAAAATGAGGCTAAGTTGATGTTCATATATGTACATATAAACGAATAAGGCTCCCAGTGGGAAAAAGGAGTGCTCCAAGAGCCATCTTGGAGCGCTCCAAAAGGAGCATAGAGTGCTCCCGTTGCCATACCCGTTCTATATTCTTTTTAACATTGCATGTCATTGCGAGGGAGCATACGTTTTTATGCTCCCAAAAACGCGTTGTTGGAGCATTATAAAAAAGCTTTTTAAAAAAGAAATATTCATGGGCGCCTGTGGGTATGTAATCCGGTACTCGAAAGCTTTTATTTTGTTTATCTTTTGCAATTGCGTTTTTCTTTCCAAGCCCGAGAGTGGCTTACCAAAGCAGCCCCGAACTAAACTCTATCAACTTCCAAAGCTGCTTGTCCTCCGTACCGAACGAGAGCCGGGCTATTGAGTGTGCTAATGTCACATTTTATGGGCATGAAGATAATTGCCCGTTTTCTTTTTTTTATATAAAATTTATGAAAACTCCAAGAAAGCTCCCTTAAGAGTGCTCCAAGTACACTCCCCTGTGCATCGCTCCCAATTTTTTCCACTGGGCTGGTCGTCCACTGGAAGCGTATTCGAGCGGCTACGCGCTTCGGCTTCATGGGCGGCTATAGGCGGCTACAAGCGGCTCTGAGATGCGCGGCTACACGCTACAGGGGTTGTCCACTGCAAGCTTTTCATGCTGCTCAGTTTGAAGTGAATTTGACATAATAATTTTGTGATTTGAAAATGTAATATAGTCCAGTGCAATTAGTCGAAAAAAGGGCATGAAATTGCATTTCATGATGTACGAAAATTTTTTTTTTTTTGAATTTGTTTGGGTACATCTGACAATGTTAAAACCAAGTTTGTGGGGTCGCAATGTGTTAGGAAAAGCCGCCATCTTGAAGAAGAGGTAGAGGTCGTTTATACCAAATAACCAGTTTCCATGCAATAATAGCTGAAAATGATCAGTGGCAAGTTATTGTAATCGGTCCGAAAATCGAAATTGAAAATTTCGACATATTTTCATCCTTCAAGGTCCCAGGATCATTTTAAGCAAAAAATTGGGAGGAAGTATGTGTGTGTGCGTACGTATGTGGTCATTTTTTCCTGCACGATATCGCTCGAACCAAAAAAGATATCGACTTCGTCGAGGTGTCGTTCTAAGCGTATTAACCGAAATATGATCTGAAAAGATTTTCATAAAATTCGGTCGAGCCGTTTTTTTGTTTAAGCGGCGTAAGTGATTTTTGTACCTGTACGATATAGCCCGAACCACGAAGGATATTGACTTACTTGAGGTGCCGTTCGAAGCGTATTAGCGACAATATAATCTGAAAAGATTTTTATAATATTCGGTCGAGCGGTTTTTTGGTTTAAATGACTTAAGTGATAATAAATGAAATATGATCTGAAAAGATTTTCATAAATTCGGTCGAACCGTTCTTTTTGTGTTTAAACGACATTTATGATTTTTTTACCTGCACGATACCGCGCGAATAAAAACTATATCGACTTCATTGAGCTGCCGAAAAAAAAATATTAACGAAGAAATGATCTGAAAAAATTTCATAATATTCGGTCGGGCCTTTTTTGTTTAAATAGAAAAACTTCGGCTAGTTGTCAGAAACACCTTAAATTGACAAATTTTGCTAATATCTAACAAACTCGATAGAATGAGACCCGTTCTAAACGAAGTGATCCTTTTTGGGTTCTGCACAGCGATAGCCTTCGAACAAAAAA